>JBAMHW010000019.1:24124389-24167761 GCA_037177495.1 Rhadinocentrus ornatus | reverse complement strand
AGAAAGAAAGAAAGAAAGAAAGAAAGAAAGAAAGAAAGAAAGAAAGAAAGAAAGAAAGAAAGAAAGAAAGAAGGAAGGAAAGAAAGAAAGAAAGAAAGAAAGAAAGAAAGAAAGAAAGAGAAAGAAAGAAAGAAAGAAACCTACTACAAAATTGTATTTTTCTCTGCAAAAGTGGATGCTGGTTTTGACTCCTGGACATATGGCTTATTTCATTCAGTTACGTTTCCTGGTGCAATATTGTTACTTTGGGCTTAAAAGGGTTAAGCTCTCTTTTTTTACTGATTTTTAATAATCTTTTTTCACTTAAAATATTGTTTTTGTTTTCTTAGAATGGATAAAGATACAGTAACTAATTTTAGAGTATTTTATTGGCTTTTCTTTTGACTGCATTTACATGAAGGGTATGTTCACATACTACACAACGTCTGATGCCACCCTGTCTTGACCTCGTGTCAATCCTTTGCCACCATGTAAAATTTTCTAGATCTGCCATTGGTGAGAGTCATAATGTTGTCCAGTTTATTTGAGAACATACACATTAGAGCTATTTGTCCGCAACCCAAAGAAAAAAATATCAGTGACAATTCAGAAATCGTGTAATCACATTGATTAGTGTGGTGTCCTTCAATGCAATGATGCTTGTTTGATATAGACTAATTAATGCATTTCAACCATCTAACTTGTTAATCTGTGCAGGACAAAGGGTAATGTTGTGCTCAGGGATATCATTGATAAGCAGCAAAGGCTAACAAAGCAGGGGTTTAATATTCCCTAAGTGGTCCAGCTTTTCTTTAGTGGATTATCTTTGACAGTATGATGTTATTATTATCATTATTTTATTTTATTTTTTTAATGAATCTAATTTTGGATTCACTAGGCGTGAATGCAACACTGTCAACCTTCAATGAACTGACAGAATCTTAAAATATGTGTCATTAAAGCAGCTTTTTTTCTTAAAAAATAGGGGGGGGGTTGAAGTCATACAAAGGCAGAACTGCTTTTGCACCTGTCACAGACTAATTAAAGCCCTCATTTTTTTCCAACTCCACGTCCTTGTGCCCCTTTAGGTACTGATGTTTTACATTTTTACAAAGCATTGCGTGTTTTACCTTTAACATTGTTATTCATAGACCTGCTCACAATTCAAAGTTCAGGCTTAATCTTCAAGGCATGAAGTCAAACATTAGATGGATGATAAGAAATTTCTATCTTTATCTGTATTTTTCATCTATTTTTTTCCACTAAAAGCCTGGACAGGTGTTAAGGTATAATATTTTGTAAAGTTAAGATTCTCTGCTTCAGTCAGTTGACTGTGGACATTCATGAACAGACATTAGTCTTCCAAACTATGACTATCAACTGGTACATGACTCAGGTCCAATCGATCACCAAGAGCTTTTTGAGGTCTGCTTTGTTGAAGATTTTTTCCTTGGATGACTCACTTTTAATCCATCATCAAAATAATTTTCAAAAGAAAATATTAGTGGAGCCCAGAAGCTTCAGGTGGACATGCTTAGAACTAATGAAAAAAACAGCAAGTAGGCATCAACCAAACTTCCAGCAGTGTGCAGCCAAAATGACTACTACAAGTTTAGTTGAGTTTATCAGTGGTGTGGTTTGCAAGAGGTTGGCATTAGTCACACGCACAATTTGGTGTAAGTTCTGGTAAATTCTCCTGCATCTTTAAAAGGAAAGGACTTTCTAAAAAGAAAAAAAAAAAGTTATTTAAAAAAAGTGTCAATAATATTTCATTGGACCGCTTTTAGCTTTGATCAAGGCAGCATTCAATGTAGCCTTGTTTAGAAAAGTTTCTGCAGTGTCACAAGATTTATTTCCATCCAGTGTTGCTTTAATTTTTCTCCAAGATCTTGTATTAAAGAGGGGAGAGTCCGACCACTGTGCAAAGCATTTTCAAGCATATTTCAAAGATTCTTAATGGGATTTAGGTCTGGAATCTGTGGTAGCCAATCCATGTGTTAAAAGGATGCCTCCTGTTCTCTGAAGCACTTTTTTTACCATTTGAGACCCATGAATTGTCATATTGTCACCTTGGAACCATCAGGGAAGAAAACATCTTTTAATGAAATAATCTGCTCATTAAGTATATTCAGGTAGTCAGCTGACCTGATTCTTTGGACACATAATGTTTCTGAACTTAGAAACAACCAACTGCAGATCATAGACTGCCCCGGCAGGCTTGTACAGTCGACACTAGGCATGATGGCTGCATCACTTCATCTGCCTCTCATCTAAACCTGATGCCAGGACTCATCAGACCACATGACTTGCTTGCATTCCTCCAGAGTCCAATTGTTATGCTCCCTAGTAAGTTAAAGCCCTTTTCTCCAGTTAGTTTCACTGACTAGTGTTTGTCTTATGACTACACAGCTGTTCAGTCCCAGTCTCTTGAGTTCCCTTCGCGTCATGCATGTGGAAATGTTTTTACTTTTACTATTAAAACAGGCTTGAGTTTTTGTTTTTTAACTATCTGTTTTCACCAAACGTTTAAGTGATTGCCGATCACCATCATTCAGGATTTTATTTCCAACCACACTCTTCCTCGATGATGATGGTCCCCCACTATCCTTCCAGTTTTTAAGAATGTGTTGAACAGTTCTTAAACCAATTTCAGTAGTTTCTGCATCTTCTTAGATGTTTTGTCTCATTAAAGCCAGTGATTTGACCATTCTTAAAAGGACTAGCATCTTTTCCCTTACCACTGGATGTGTCCTATTCAAGAAATGAGAAGTTACTCATTACATCAGTTGTGGTTAAATAATTTGTTGCCAGCTGAAAGATAATTGCCCATGCAGTATTTATCCAATAGTAGGCTCAAACCTGTTTGCCATCCAGGTGGCGATTTCTTTGTTGGCCAGGCAGTGTAAGTCAAAGCATAAAATCCAAAGATGTTTTGTATTTGAATAATTTGAGTTAAAAAAAAAAAAAACTTACAAAATTAATCAGTTTTTATCCTCTCTTAGATTATTAAGTACAGTCCATTTCTTGAAGGACTTACTGAGTGTTTAGTGCATAAAATTTAAATGATTTTTTTTTTTAATTCTTCAATTATATATTGATCATTTGGAAAAAATTGAAACAGTCTTGCACACTCGAGCTAGCAGATGTGGACTTATTTTGGACTTGGACTTATATAGCACTTTTCCAGTCAGCTTAAATACTCAAAGCGCTTTATGCTGCATATCACATTCACCCATTCACACACACAGTCAAACCACGATAGACACACTGGGAGGCAATGCAGGGTTCAGTGTCTTGCTCAGGATACTTAATTATGTAGTCAGGGATGCCTGGAATCGAGCCACACAAAAACAAAATGCTGCAAGATAAAAGAGGAAATTTAAACAAATACATATATATATATATATTTATATATATATAGTTTGACCTTAAAAAGACAGTTGGTACGTTATTTAACATTGTAAATGGATTGTACTTGTATGGTACTTTTGTATTCATATGTTGACAATGTTATTTGCCAACCTTCCGATTGGTTGACGACTGCTCTTCCACCTAACCTACATCAGCAATACCTTACTGCTTAATGGAAGAGCTTGTGTTTAAGCTTATATGGGCCATCTTTCACTGTGATTGAGTCAGATACAACAGCCTTGAGAGCCTTGAGACTAGCTTTGCATGTGAGAAATGCCTCATAAGTAAATTAATTAGTATCAATTACCTTTTGGATGGTAAGTCACGTACGATTCTGATGTGCATAGAATCAATCAACCTTATGTCAATAGTTCTTCTGCAGCTGCGTCTTGGGATGTGACGTCAAACATCCTATTCATCTGGTAACTGCCCAAGAGCACTAATAGAGTATTTTACTGTAGCTTCAACTTCCAAAGGGACACAAAAATTGGATTTATGTTTCTCGCTACAGCTGCACAGCTCACTCAAACCACATTCCCTGTACACCCTGCTCTCAGCCAGGGTAAAAACAGACAGGTTTACAGTGGAAATCAGGATGCTGACTTGATATTTGACCTACTTGAGGGCAGCAGGGGTGGAACGATAGTCCCTAAAGCTTCCCTTTTGATCATCCCTGTGTACACACAGATGTACAGCATTGATGACTAATTTAAAGATATGCCCTGTGCCTCTTAGCTTTATGTTGAGAATGAAATAAATAATAATTTTTAACAATGATTAAAGCTTTGCACATCATAAAAAAATGAAGAAAAAAATACATATCTAACTATTTAATTTAACCCTCAACCTGTATTAATTCTACCATCCTTATACATTGTTCTTGCTTTAACAAAAACACAATGGTAGAAAAGCCAATAGAATTAATCCCTCATGCAGCCTGTGTGGGGTCATGTTCTTAGATTAAATGTGACAGGAGCAGCAGAAAGGAAGGCCATTGTTGTTTCATTAACACCGAAAGTGTTTATTCCGCAGCCAAGGACTTTTTATTTTTGACAGAAGACTGCATCATTCCTCTGAGTCTCCATCTCTTAGAAAACCTGAAGTTAGTCTGACACAAGATAAAGAACAGAGCCAAAGTGAATGAGAACAGGAATAAATTGCAAAGCCAGCTATTGTATTGGATGATAAAGCTCACTCTTAAGCAACTGTGACCCTTACATTAACGTCCGGTGATGCAGTATGCTTAAATGCCATTTGCAAAGGATGGCAGCATTCAGTGCCAACTCAGGACATTCTTTTCAACATATTTTAGAGCCACTAACATATGCTTACATTAACTTATGACTTTGTGCACTCTTTGCCTTAAGGAGAGTGGATCGATCTACCTCCAGTTCACCTGCTCCACCATGCTCCAGCTTGAGGTCATCTTTGAAGTGCTTGAAGAATATGACTGGACTGGCTTCTCTGTTGTAACCACCCGCCATCACGGCTAT
Source organism: Rhadinocentrus ornatus (assembly GCA_037177495.1). Taxonomy (NCBI): domain Eukaryota; kingdom Metazoa; phylum Chordata; class Actinopteri; order Atheriniformes; family Melanotaeniidae; genus Rhadinocentrus; species Rhadinocentrus ornatus. The sequence goes on along the minus strand of JBAMHW010000019.1, from coordinate 24,162,878 downwards.
GAAGACTTTCTGGCTATGGTGGAGGGTATGACAGATGGCTCCTTCATTGGCTGGGAAAAGAAGAGCGTGGTGGTCCTTAATGTGACAGATGACCCTGGTGGGGCGCGAACAAAGCGAATGCTCAAAGACAATGAAGCCCAGGTGAGTGGATGGATGCATGAATGCCAATTTCAGTTGTTCTGTTCATTTACTTGTTTTATTTTTTCCTTCCACATACAAACCGTTAAAGGTAAAATTGTTCATTTTATTTCATTTCTCTGTTCAAACTCCACAAAGAAGCAGATAAATAAAAGAAACAATGTTTTATGAAAGTAAAGTCCTATTATGAATAACAGCACAGCATTGAAGTTCACATGTGTTTAGCAAAAAGGGGAAAAAGTTATTTTGGGCCACTATCCAATCTACATTGTATTTTACATTGCAATGTTTACAGTCTATCCTTTAAAAACATAACCTAAATAATATATTAAATATATTTATATATATATTACATAATTAAAATTTTCAAATACTGCCTGGGCAATGCAAGACAATAACTTCACAACACCCTGGCCTCCTAACTTTAACTAAGTAGTTCAGTTTCCTAAACCTAACTAAGAATTTCTTTTTGTAAAGCTAACCAAACAAGTAAGACATCAGACTACACCTCGTGTGTTGATAAACAGCCTGGGTGTCTTTCAGATGCTCGAGGCTTTGACAAAAAAAGATATATTTGATGTTCTTGCAATCAGAATGAAATCATCTTTGACGCCTCCATTTCATCTGTGTGATGTCGTAGAAACACTTGCAACTTAATTCCACTTGGTCTCCAAACTCTTTACCAGGTTTATCAACTATTTGCAGTGCTTTCAGTGGTTTTACTTTACAGTTATAAGACACAGTAGAAGTTGTTCATTGGGGCATTTTGACTTAATATTCTTCTGCTTCCACAAGGTGGGCACCACTCTTTTTTTTCCCTCCTTTTCAACCTTCATTTTTGTTCACAAGCATTAAAATAACTCTCATTCATGCTGTACTAATTCTATTCATATTCATTCCCTGTTCACGTCTTTTTGACTTGTTACAGTATATGACCTTTTGCAAAAATGAAGTCTGTGAGAGGTAAGAAGGAAAGAAAGAAAAAGAAGGAGGGATCACACAGAATAAAGGGCCAGAACATGATGTAATTTAATAAAAGAGATATGAAATGTTAAACAGTGGGTAGTGAATGCATTTTAGATGCCAACATATACACATTTTTATTCCTTTTTATACATTTTTATGTATTCATTTAATTTTTTTCTTTTCATCTTTTTTACAAGAAGATGAGATTCTGAAGATAGATATTTTAAGAAAAAGATAAAGATAACTGTCGCGATAACAAATTTTGCTGTGCAATATATTTTCTCAGAAATGATTGCAATGAGCGATAATATTGCACAAAGTCATTTTGATAACCATTTTCAATATAATAATAATGTCATAAAAATGCAGGTACACCCTTTCAAAGATCAATAAACTTTCATTTCTAAAGAACATTTTACACTGGAACTGGAATAAATATTAAATAACAAAACAAAAACAATAAATAGAATGGACTTTCAGTCTCATTAACAATGAATGAAAAGTATGATGGATAATAAGGCCTTTGTTCTGTAAACAAAATTGCCCTTCAAAAAATATATAAAAAAATATAAAACATGGGGCTCAGACAGAAAAAACAGCAAAACTGCCAGTTAGAACCACTGTATTTAAAGAAAATATACTGCGCATCTTTTGTGAAGCTGAAATATCTCCCCTCATCACTGCATGTCAGGCTGATCTATGAGCAGCGGGTGAACCGCGCTGCTGCGTCGCGCTGCTGCGTCATGACGCTTTGCTTTTCCACTTACACCGGCCCAAAAGTAATGCGGCCCACTGGGAATCCTCCCCAACCTCTCGATTTGCCGACATTGCTCTTGATGTGTATTTTGTTATATATGGTAGAATATAGGCTGACTATAGCAGCGATACAATAAATGAGAAAGTGCTCGCAGCTAGTTTTCCTCCATTCGTCTCATTTACATGATTCAGCGTTAGAATCGGAGGTTTAGCGTGATAGCATGAGAAGCAACTCAAATGCGCGAGTCTCACGGCTGATGCGTGTTGGGAGCCTTGTAAAACAAATGAGGCATACCGGCTCGCCCAGGTGCTTCACCACGGTCTCGTGCTGCAACATGCTGCTGTCAAGTATGACACTAGACTAGAGAGATCTCTTCACAAGAAACAAGAGCATTCAGTCGAGATACTCCATAGTGAAAGCTATTGTCATACACAATCTATGGTAAAGTAAGATAAAAAAAAAATTTACAAAAGGAAATTATCACGGCCGGCAAATCAATTTTTCTTACCGTGCAATTAATTGACTTATCACGAAGGGTATTCACACACGCTCAAAGTGTTCATTTCCACACCAGCAACAGGGAACACAACATGGGCTGTGATGCATAGGTCAAGGATTTGGATACTCTCCAAGGATGTGCTTTTTCTCCTTCCACTGAAATGTTGCCCTCTGGGTCTGATGTCCAGTTCCCTGTGTCAGCATCATCCATTTATCTTTGGTATTTTCAGCAACAGTATATAATATGTCCTTGAAAATATATATTTCTTTCCAAGTATTTACTTTAATGCATTTGCAGCTTTAGTTTGGGGATGTGTGTCTAATTTTTGCCTGCAGTGAGTTTTTTCCTAATTTGTGATAACATTGTTCTTGTCTCTGAATAATATCATAAAGAGGTGAATTAGATCAATAATCTCTAATAATTCCTGTTGTTCACTGTCACTGCATCATCCTGTGGGTTTAACCAAACGATGAACTACAGTTATGGTCATGTTTTTCTTTGTGTTGCTGATGCTTTTGTTGTTGTGATTAATGAGTTTTGTTTTTTTAAGGATGGTGCAGGTGTTTTTCTTTTCTTTTGTGTATCCTTACAGGTGTAGCAGCCAGTTGTCATTTTTTTTCTGCTAAAATTGAACAGCTTATGCTTGTACCTTATATCTGGTGTATCCTTGTCTTTCTCTCTATCTCTCTTTTCTCTCTATTTTCTTATGGAGGGTTTTATTTTCTTATGGAGAGATATATGGAGAGTACAGTTTTTCTGTTTAAAAAAATACGTGGAGTAGTTTTGATCATTGCATGCATGTCATAACATTATTTCACTATGCAATGTCCAATTTATTTCAGTCTTACTTCGGAGTTGCATAAACAACAAAAATATTGGTATTGATAAAGCAGACTCACACTCAGTTTTATCAGCACATCCCAAAAATTTGGGAGTTTTTCAAAAGATTTACAGTGGTGGCAAAGAGTTCACTTGGCTGAGAAATGTAGATATGATAAATAACTGTAATTTTTTGTAATTCTGTTTAATTTTTTTCTTAACTTAATGTCAACTTCTAATTTTGGTGCAGTTGTGCTCATACCTAGTCTATGAGCTTGTTTAATTTGCTCCTTGAGAAATTTCATACAAAATTTTGCATTATCATCTAATGACACTTTATTAATTTGCTAAAATCAAAGGACTACTGTCTCGTAATGTATTAATGGGGGCTTTGTGCAGGTTTAATGCTGTATCCCACAGGTGTATTATTAAAGCCCTGCACTCTGAAAGTATTAAATCCTCTCTTTGTATACACACTTGTACTCTCTTGATGCTTGAACTATTGATTTAATTCAATTCAATTCATCTGTACCACAAGGCCGGACTGGGACAAAAAGTCGGGCTGGGAGTTTCATCCAGGCCACCCCAATTCATATACTGCACACGTATGCTCACATAAAAATGCACACATGCAAGCATGTGCGCATACACACAGGCTAAGTAATTACCAAAGCTCAATATTCTATATACTGTAGAATATTGTTCTCATCAGCTTTTAACCTAGACTAATAAAATGTTCCTCATCGGCCCAGTTTACAGCTGTTTCTAAACTGGACAGATGTGGACAGTAAACTATTTGTACAGTCTAGTTTAGCTGAACAGCCTCAGCATTGAAATATCCACATGGCTCTTTAACACAGCACATAAAATGAACTAAAATTTTATCTACGATACTAGGAAATCCCATTTAGGCCCCCCTGTACATCCAAGGTTGGAATAACTAGTAGCTTTTATGTTTGGGCTGATGAGAGATAAAACAGTTCAGGAACAAACCACAGAAACATTAAAAATAGAATGAAATTTTGAAAACAAGTAGAATCAAGGTAATTATTGCAGCAAGTGGTGCCAGGGTTGTTACTACAGCTACATAAAAAGGAGAAGGGCCACAGAGAATCTTAACTAGTGCAATGTGTCACATCCAATCATTCCACCACCGTCATCACTCCCCTGATCCTTCACACCTGTCCCTGATCCTCCCTCCAATCAACCCGAGTTCTCACCTGTTTCTTATTCCCCGTCTGGCTACATATACCCAGCTCTGCAGTCATTCCTGGTCGGACTTCACCTACGCACCCAAAAGGACTCACTCCCTCTTCCTTCCTGGCTTCCTTGTCTACAGAACCAGTCAACCATGTAATAAAGAGACATTAACCGGCTCTTCTGTCTCTCTCCGGAGTCCTTGCGTAACAGAAAGTCCGACCTCAACAGCATGCCTCTGCTAAGGAGGAATGTCTTCCCGGCCACAGGCCCGTGTTTTTATACGGAAGCAGAAACGAGGGACTGGCTGAACCGGTAGATCTCCTGCATCGAGGAGTCTCATGGCACCAGTGTCCCCTCCAGCTCCAAGGATGACGGCTCCGGCTTCCACGCCTCAGTCTCGAGTGTCACCTCCAGCTTCCACGCCTCTGTCTCCAGTGTCGCTTCCGGCTTCCACGCTTGTATCTTCTGTTTATGCTTTGGCTCTTCAGTGTCCGACACCCCTGCCACGGTCTGCTACGGCTCTCCAGCGTCCGATGCCCCTGCCACGGTCCTGCCCGGCTCCGCAGCCTCCCAAGCTTGCTCCCCGGTCCTGCCTGGTGATGTTACTCCTGCTGATTTGAAAATATCCGAAATTCTCCGAGACATGCCCCCCTCCTCCTCAACTGTGTTCCCCCTTTCTTCTTTTTGCCACCACATTTCACTGCATCTCAGCTGTTACGCCTCCACATGCTTTGCTGTTGTAATGCACTGTCACTTTTTTTTTTGGACAAGCAGGCCAGTCAGGCCACTTTCGGGCCCAGGCCACCGGGGGCCCCCATGGGCCAGTTCGGGCCTGCTGCACATTGATGAAGCAATAAATCAGATGGTTCGAAATGCGTATCTCTTTACATTAGTGGTCTCTTTTTCACCATGTCTCTCATGTCATCTGTCTAAAGCTTCTTTTCCCTCTCTGCCTCTCTTGTTTTACATTTTTTAAACAGAGTGCATGAGGGTATGGATAATATCTTTGATATCTGCACCTGAAACTAAAATTAGTTTCCATTGCCCCCATAAAATTTTTTCTGACCCCTGAAAAAAGTTAAATGGCTGACTTGTCACAGCTAATGCACAACTATCAATCTTACGTGTCTTTTATGCATAATCTCCGAAGCACTGGGGAAACTGTAGAGCTGCATGGGCCATTTAGTTTACTTCAAAGCCTGCCTTTGCTCATTAGCATACTGCAGGCATCCGCTGATGACTTGTGTCATGGTGTTGTGACTGGTGAGCAAGGCAGCAGGCGTGCTGGTTTTTTTTCTCTGCATGCCTTGATCACTTAAGTTTATTGCTACAGAAGAACAAGTGCATGACAAACCACACCGTGTGACCACAGAGGCTGCTTGTGTAATGCTTCTTATTAAAAACTTTTTTGTTCACACTTTGATATTAAACTTTTAAATTGTAATTGACATCTTCTGAAGTTTTAATCATTAAGATCCAACCTGAAGTTAAGTCGTTTTATACAGGCCCATCTGAGCGTGCACTAAAAAATAGATCCAATGAGTAATAATTGGACAATGAGTAAATTAATGAGGTTGTGAGATTTGTACAATGTTCATGCAATATAAACACATTAAGTTATTTACAATTAAGTTAAAGTAAGTTCAATATTAAAAAAAAATAACAAGATAAAGTTTTTTTAATTTAAACTACCAACGTGATGAGGAAAAAACAGTATTTTAGGCCTATATGAGAATCCAATGCAGTCTTGCACTTTGAACTCTTTACAACTTCCTGGACCAATACACCTTGGATCAAAGGCATGTAGAACCATTTCATCCTTAACTTTGAACTTTGAAGTAGTTTGGATTGATGTGCAGTGTTATAAACCCTGCTCGTGTATACTATGCTAACGATAAAGTTAAAGATTTAGCTAGCTTGCACAGTCCAACAGTCATTAAAAAAAAAAAAAAAAAGTACACTCTCATTCATTTTTAGCTTTTTAAATGTCATCATAATTAAAAAAATATGATCATTATTAATTGTAAATCAGGTAAACCCATTAATATATGACATATCACACTGTCTTGTCATTTCCTCAACAAAAATGAAGCAGTGTGTGAAAAACTAATTCCAGCCTACGATTCGATTCGATAGCTTAACCAGCAGTCAAGCTACTGAAATGTTAAGATGTTTATTCATAGTGCATGGCAGTATGTTAGCAAAATCCTAATGCAGCACATCAGCACATTAGAACTGTTGGAAACAGTGGTGGAGGGATGATGATTTGGGCTTGCATTGTGGCCACAGGATCTGGAATAAATAACTGTAGAGTAATTTATTCTACAGACAGATGTCAGGTCATATAACAGCTAAACCTTCATTGTCGTTGCTTTATGGAGCAGAACAATAACTCCAAACACAAAAGCAAATCTTAAAATTTTCAATGGCTGAAAAGGAAAATATTTAATGTGTTGCGATTGGTCCGAAGTCCAGACCTGAAGTTAAAATGCTTGAAGCGACTTTGTGAATAAGACTGGACCAAATTTCCTCTTCAACGTTATGACAAACTGATGATGTCAAACAAAAAACTGTTTCTCTGGTTGAGCTATTGAATCATCGTGAATCACAGCTGGTTTCTGCATTTTGGTTTAGATTTTGTTTAGTAAATAACACAAAGTACAATATGTTGTGTTTTTCTTTTGAGGTTAAATTAACTTGATTTTAAGATTTTTTTCAGAGTTTTATTATTTTTTTTCTTATGTTCTGGAGTCTTTTTGAGAGGATATGAAACATCCACTGGATTTATCAGCAAATTTGGGTAAATGTGTTCCCAGTAATGAAAGGACCAATCACTAAATCGGTCTTTTAAAGGGAAGCAGTGAGGTGAGGATGCATGGTTTTTCTGTTATACACAATACACTACTGTACATGTGTAGTCAGATTTTTTGTTTGCTTGCAACATGACAGGCAATTTGTTGACAATTTTATTTATTGGTGAGCTGTGCAGTTATACATCTTCAGGTTTGATCTTTAAATGCACTGCCAATAAAACTTCAGTTTAATATTTTGTTGGACCGCGTTTAGCTTTGATTATTGCTAGCATACGCTGTGGCATCATTTCAATTAACTTTTGCAACGTCACCACATTTATTACTGTCCAGAGTTGCAATACTTTTTACTAAGATCTTGTAGTGATGATGAGGGAGTCAGACCACTTATTATATGTATCCCCGCATCCAGCACAACCCAAAGATTCTCAAAAGGTTAAGGTCTGGACTCTGTGTTGGCCAGTTCATGATATGGATATCAGGGAATATACTGGTCTCTTTGTATGTTCAAGTAGTCAGCTGACCTCATCCAACAATGTTGCTGAACTAACCAAGTGTAGCAACTTCATTACCACTTGTACAGTAGGCACTAGTGGCTGCATCACTTCATCTGCCTATCTTCTCACCCTGATGCTCCCATTACACTGGAACTGGGTAAATCTGGACTCATCAGACCACATGACCTTTCATTACTACTAGTAATTTTACTACTACTAGTCCAATCTGTTTTTTTATGATTCTATTTCACTAGAATGTTAAAGTGATTGAGTGATTACCGTTGTTTTTAATATATTTCTGACCACATTTCTCCCTTGAATATTCATTTTCTCCAGTATCCTTCCAATTTTTAACAGTGGGTTGGACAGTTCTTTATCCAGTTTGAACAATTTCCGTATCTCCATAAATGTTTTATTTGCTTGATGCATGCCAAAAAAATTTTTCGACAACCACAGGATCTGTCTTCCATTATGCTGTTTAAGAAATGAGAAGCTACTTACTGCAGCAGTTGGGGTTAAATAGCTTGTTGACAGCTGAAACATGATAATCTATGCAGTAATTATCCAGAGGGTGGCTCCTACCCATGTCCTTATTAAAATCCAAGTAGTAACCTTTTTGTTGGATGTAATAAAAACTTACTAAAATATTTAAAAATTTCATACTATAAGTAAAATTTGACATTTATGAGTGAAATTCCAAATGTTGTGCTCTTTCTTTGGGGAGATTCTCTATTTTGGAAAATTACTTATTTCATTTCAACTTGGATCTTGATGCAATTAAGTCCTGTCACAGTAAAATATGAAGACCCACAGGGATCTAAATAAAATATTTTCTTCCAAAATGAAATGTCCAGAGTTTGAAAAATGAGACACCTCAACTAACGAAGTGATTGATGGCATACGATTTTAACAAATTATGGTTCCTTCTCAAGGAAGGCAGAAAACAAATTCCCAAGGATAAGAGGAGAAGGATACTTTGCGTCATACTAAAGGAATGACAAAATATAAGAAATGCAGAGTCCTTATGTACAAAAGTCTAAATATATACCGACTGCTTTGTGGATGTGATAGACGAGGTCTGAGCTTTGCATAGACCTCATGCTGACCTCAATCCCATCAGCTGTCAGCTGAGTAGGAAGATTGGCATCATCTCACCATCTTCTCTGATGTGAATGTAGAGCATGCGAACCCCACACCACACGCCTGCTGGTCTTACTGCATGCTGTTAAAGCATTTCATATTCTGGTTATGACTGCTTTTATAACTCCATCAACTGTTCTACAAATCTGTGGTGCTAATTTTCTCAAGTGTTTCCTCTGAGTAATCATCTAAGAAACCCTTTGCAGCAACCACACATGTACACACACACTTACACACATTGCAGCAGCCTTTTTTTCTGTCTCACACTCTTGCAGTTTTCTTTTTTTTTTTACCCTCAACCTCATTACCTTCCCCTGTTTAATAGCATTTGAAGGGAAAACGCAAGCAGTCAAGGAAGCATCATTTCTCAAATGCAGCTTATTGAGTCAGACAAAATTAATTAAACTACAGGAATTAATGTACAACTGCACTGAGTGTGTTGACATGTTAGTGATTATAACTTGTGATTGTGAAGGAGACATTGGGGCACCAAGCTGCAAGAAACAAGGAAAAATGGGATGGAATTTTTTCCCACTTTTATTTACATCCACCCATCATGTCCCTTTTCATTGACACTTAACTTTTTATTTCTTATTTTCTGTCCTCTCTACACATTTCCTTCATCTCTTCTTAACTGCTTTTCTTTGTACCGTTTCCCTATGAATATTTCCCTTACTCATCATCTTCTCTCTCCTCATCCTTTTCTTCCAGGTCCGTCTGCTGTATTGTTCCCTGGAAGAAGCAGAGCTGATTTTTCGAGCAGCCTGGGCGTCGGGTCAGGCCGGACCTAGTCACATGTGGTTTGCTGTGGGACCGGCCCTTTCTGGATTGGGTCTGGAGGGACTGCCAAAGGTCCTGTTTGCCATCAGGCCGCAGGGCTGGAGGGATGAGCCCCGCAGGTACGAACAGAGTAGTTTGGGCTTAAACTTTCATGTGCTCACTGTTAATGAAATGTAGGTTTTTTAACTTTGAAGTCAATTTTGGTCTATTTCATAAAATTAAAACTGAGTTTATGTTCCTATCAAATAATCAAAAAAAAATATGGAATGTATTTTTTGGGTAAAAATTTCACGTGTAAAACCACAGACATGCTAAAATCTCAAAGCAAATTCAGTAAGTCAAAGTCAGCTTTATTGTCAATTTCTTCACATGTACGAGACGTACATAGGAATTGAGTTTAAGTTTACCACTGTCCCACCGTGAAGACATTTCAACTCTGAAGTAACCATTAAAAATAAAAAATTGCCAAAGCACAGCAATAACTGCAAAAAGAAAACTGTGATTCTATTGTTCCAATAGAAACAAACGCATCTGAAAATATCTAAACAGCAACAAAGCAAACTTCTAACGTAATGTTCTCCTAATCAACACAAACTATTATTCAAATATTATCAGTAAAAAAAACATTGCACAGTGATAATAAATAAATTGTAAAGATTAGGACATAACATTGTAGTTACTCTGTTATTCAGACTTTTTACTTAATTAACCAAATGTTAAACCATGCACCTTTGTCAGTAGTGGCAGCCTCAAGTCTTCTTAGGAATCTTTTCCTCTCTGTTAATGTTCAAGCATGGCATGAACAGGTTGGATGAAGCTGTCACAGAACAACCATTTTTAGGTCAATCTTCTGGAAAACATTCTCCCTCTGGATTACTTTTTCTGCATCCATCTTTTCCTCGTTACTGAGAAGCCATGCGTCATAGAGAGGGGAGGACAAAATTAACTTGAACTTCTTGGGAGCACGTGGGGTTGCCATTGGGGGGGCAGGCTGCGCCCCTAATATAATGTTAGGGGAAACAGTATTTTAGGGTTTTTGGGTACCAAAGTGTTGGCAAACTGTTGCCGGTTTTTGGTGGGAGTTTTGAAAGAATAGTATCGTTCAGGAGCCACATAGTCCGGTCTACGTTTATTGTCTTGTTTTTAACAAACTATTCAGTTAGGCAAACCCAATAATATAATTAACCTTAAAATTATGATGACATAACATTAAATAATGCTAATCCATAAACATGTTTGCATTGGCCATAAATTCCCCAGAATAACTGATGTGTCCACAAGTTATTATCTGGTCATGACGACCACGCAGTATAAAATATATTTTCCTCACTGCCACCAGACGGGATCAGCATGGTTCAGTTTTAAGTCTGGTACGCACACAAAGATATTCGGCCTGTTTTTGTCCCAATTTTGCCTCTTCCTGACCAAGGACAACAAACGCCCGACTATCATGAGTCTTATAAGTTTTCCCTGTACAATCCTCGTGTGGTCTGAGATGTGCTACGAGCAGATTTGTCCTGATTCTTGGCTCCGAAACGGGTCATGGCTGACAATTGGAAAAATTGAACATGTTTAATATTTACGACCCAATATCTTTAAATGTGTGAGGAAAGCCTAATTTTTTATCTTCACGTGTGAGGTCTAGAATAATAAATAAATAAAAAATCCTTGCGTGTACCAGGCTTTACTCTGACATAGACCATCAAGCTCACTCTGGTCCAGGACATCACCTTGAAAGATTTAGGCTGTTTTGTTAGGATTAACAACCGCAACTGGTTTAAATGAGCTGAGAACATTGATTCAGACTTTGTGGATAAAAAAGAGGACATTTTGGGAATTATTTTTTTTATAGTTACACAAAAGAAAAGTTTTGTTTTGTTCTTTCAGAAGTTTCATAGGTTTGCTTTACTTGTGTATTATTACTTAAAAAAAACCTTCGTTTTGTTATAGAATAAATTTCCAACAAGCTTCTCTTTATTTTCAAATAAAATGTTGAATGATAAAGTCATACCTCAGAGAATATAATGGTCCTGTAACACTTTGCTTGCTCTTCCTAAGCATTTGCATTATATTCTAAAACTACTTCTAAAAGACTGATTCTACAAATAGTGCTTGTATTTGTATTGCTGTAAATTTATGTAGTTCCAATCTTTATTTATTTAAGGATTTAGTGAGTTCTGCAGTACGGAGCCTTGAAAATTTGAGCTGATGATTTTATAAATGTATGAGGAACAGTGAAAAAAATAAATTTTCTGTTCTTTTTCCTTGAGAAATACTTTTTTTTTTTCCCCTGCTCAAACACACTGGGGTATGTAGTACAATTTTACAACCACCTGCTTCATGCATGATGCATCGTCTGCTGGTTTAAGCTAATATCACCTCAGGGATTCCAATCTAATCTAATCTAAATAGACTGAGTGAATCCAGGTGATGGTACAGTCCCTTTTTGATTATGACTATTAATGCAGCATCTGCCATGAAGGGAGAAGCACTGAGAAAATGTAAAAAATTATGTTAAGAGCATCAGGAAACAGTTTAATAATACAGAGAGAAAAAGAGAGAGACAATTTTTCAATGTCACTGCAGCAGAAACCAAGTTATGTGTTCAATGCTCTAGGTAAAGCTTGCATAGCTACAGGCCATGGAGGCTTTATTCCTAAATTTGACATGAAACTGAAAACTTGGTCCTACCACTGTACATATCTACTGAATTTCAGGATGTGACCATTTATGACTTCTCAAACCTCATCAGCCATCTGAAAGCAGTTGCATCTAGTAGCCTGAGTGTTGCCGGTTCGATCCTCGGCCTGTCGAGCTTATGTCGAGGTGTCCTTGAGCAAGACACCGAACCCCAAAATTGCTCCTGATAGGTCGTGGTTAGCACCTTGCATGGCAGCTTCTGCCATCAGTTTGTGAATATGTGAATGTGATGTATAATGTAAAGCACTTGGAGTATCATTCCAAATACAGTAAAGTCCTATATAAATACAGACCATTTACCATTTTACCATGCATTGGATAAATACACGGAAGAGTATTAGGGCCGCTGAAGAAAAAAAAGAATTGAATAGAACTTTGAAAAAAAAATCAGACTTTTTTCAGAATTTTGAGATATATGTCAGAATTCTGACCATTTTCCTCATAGTTCTATTTTTTTCTTCAGTGGCTCTAATACTCTTCCATATAAATGTGGCTTGTTTCCATGCAAGAAAAAGACAAGATGAGTCACAATAAGAACAGTGAGTGAAAAACAGTTCAAGGGTTTAACAAATCCATGGTTTCTTTCAGTGATCTGATTTAACTGACTAATAGTGAATATCTTGCTAATTGATAATATCATACTGGTTATCCATGTGTTTTATAAATCTGTATTTTGTGTGCATTCATATAAAAAAAGGCAGAATTGACAGCTGATGACCAATAACATGTTCTTGCAAGCTAAAAAGCAACACAGGAGCAGGAGTCAAAGCTGGAAGGAAAGATGACAAAAAGTGAAGACTTTATGTGAATGCATTAATTATTAAGCTAATCAATATCACTGTGATGTCATTAAAGCAGGAGTATATCTAATAAATTATGACTGTGTTTTAAAATATGAGTATGTTGCAGTTTTATAATTGAGGCATATGAAAAAAGATTAATCTGTTCACAATTTTCAGGTGCAGCACTGATTGTTTCATATTATCTTAAAAAAAACTGAGATGCAAATCAAAGCAGTCGGTGGATTTATTAAAAAAGTTTATCTGTTATTCTGGCTCTCAACATTTGATTAAAAGGACTGAAGTTGTTTAGTGAGTAGAGGCCATTTAAATAAAAAGTAAAAATAAATGAAAAAAATCTCATAGGATAAATGTGTTGATATACATTTAATGATTTTTCACTAGTTTGGTTTACTTTGAAGGGGCAGTGTGTAACAAAATGTATGTCAGTGACAGAAAAATTTAGCATATCATTAAAAACTGTCTTTCTATTAGTATCAAATTACTTTAGTTACATTTTTATTTCTCTTAGAATGAGCCTTTTATATCTACTTGTAATGTTACATAAATGGCAGCCGCCATATTTGTGCACCAATTTTTACTACGGTGTCTCTGCATGGACAAACAATTCTGTGTGTCAACCCTCAGAGCTTTAAACCGCAGTACTGGCTTTGGTTGGGATAAGAAATGCTTTAAGGGCACATAGAAGAAGACAGTACAGATGTTTAAACAGAAGTTTAAACCGTAGTTGAGACATAGCAACAACTGAGGCTACTGGAACCACTCTAAGATGAAAACATGTGGAAGAATTTTGGTCACTGACGGCCACCATCCATTAACAAGTGCTTGTCATTTCAAATGATTTATATGCCCATCTTTACCACTAGATACCAGTAATTCTTACACAATGTACCTTTAACTTCTCTTTTTTTTTTTTAAGATTACATATTGGTCAGGAGGAGGTGCTTTTAAAGCAGTACTACATAACTTTCCAACCTTAAATCCCTTAAAATATGTGACTTGTTTTGATAGAATTTTGACATTCATTATGCACATTGCTGGAGCAATCACATAGAACTGCACTTCACAAATTTTATTTAATCCAGGGGAATCTTCCAATAGCTGTGTTTTGCTTTACAAAACCCTATCAGATGCCAGTAACTGGATATATACACATTAGCTGGTCTGAACACGTCTGTGAAGAGAATTAAAGGAAGAAAAAGTGACAGTGAAAGCAATAACATAACTTACTGACTTTCAATATCTAAAGAGGGATAAGAGATAAGATAGGATGCAAGACGGCTGTCGAATTAGCCTTCGTTATGGAGCCACAAAGTGTAAAAATCTGCAAAAGTTAGGAAGTGTTGCTTTAAATTTACTGATAAATAAACCTACAACAACATTACAATTTTTCATCCGGGGTTAATAAGGTATTTTTCATTTACATTGCTGCTATATGTCAGAACCTAACCTGTTTCAGAGCAGCTTAGGTTTTCAGCATATTTTGCCATGGTGATGAAGCAAAATGGGGAAATAAGACAGCTTTGTGATACGGAAATTCCAGACCTGAACCTTACGTTACCTTGTTAAGTCACTAAACCTGCTTTGAGGTATGAGGCCCAGATCTCAACTTGCAGAAGTAGTTTTAATATTCTGGCTCATCAGTGTGTGTATGCAAACACGTATAATGGTTGTGCAAATGCACATTAGATTGTTAGATACTGAGGGATACAAAAGATCCCGCATGTGCCTCAAAATTTGCTCTGTTAAATATTTTAATGAATTTGACATGGTAATCCCGGCCTCAGTGGGAAAGTAGAAGTGTAGCATTCAATTCTCTTCTGCAGTGTCTTATGGCTGCTGCTGCTGCAATCTTCAATGAGCTATTCTAAATACATGCTGGCACATGAAATCAAAAGGATGTTTTTGATGTAAACCGGTACTTCTCTGTGAATGTGGCATATGAAAGAAATGGCACTCTGCTTGCAGCAATGAGGTTTACCCTCAGCTTTAAGCTCTTTCAACTTGTACATAAAATTAAATTATCATCATTACCTTGGTAGCTGACTCAACATATAACATGCAACATAGGTTTTTCATTTATATAGCTGTTTTATCCCCTTTCTTTCCTGTAAAATCAGCAATCATTAAAGCAGAACATGCACTAGGCGTATGCATGGGCAGATTATGAGACAAGTTGCCCCAGGACTCACACTTGTAAAGCACATCCCATTCCTTCTACAAAGAAACCAGACATTCAGGCTGAACAAACTCTAATTCAGTTGTTTTGTTTCTTCTTATTGTGGTCTTTTTGTGCACCTTTGCTGTTGTATTTTTGCTATTTGCTTGTTTTTAATCTAATTTGGCTCATTTAATGTTCCTTTTTGTTAATTTTTGCATTTAATCATCATTATTGGCTTCTATCTTCTTTGTGGTTATTTCCCATCCCTTTCCATCCAATTTAATGGTTTTGTTTTGGCTTGTACTTAAGTTATATTTTATGTTTGTGTGCCTTGAATTTGTATCTATATTAGCTCACACTGCATCTCTTTTTGTGTTTGGGGGGGGGGTTTCATCTGTTTATTTTGAATTTGCATTTATTTTTGTTAATTTTGCATCATCTCTTCTTTGGTTTCACTCCTGGTTGATTTTCATCTCTGCCTTTTCTTTCTGGCACATTTCCATGCCAGCTTATTCATCTATTTCTGCTCATTTCACAATTTTATTAATTGGTTTTCAGCTCTTATTTTTATTTATTTGTTTCGTGAATGTTCTTGTTTGTTGCCATTTTGTTGCTGTTTTCAGTAATGTTACTTCGCTTTACTGTTGCTTTATGTCTCTCTGATGTTGTTTTAGTGACTATAAAATGGTTTTGGATCAAAGCCTGCTGACTCCTAGGGGCCCTGACTGGACAGTCGGCCTGTAAAATAGTCCATCCAGTGGTACATTACAACACTGAAAGTGACATGCCGAACACCCTTCTCTTCTGAAGACACCTCTACCGAGTGGAGAACAGATTTTGCGGTAGTTCATATTAATGCGAACACACTTTTGATCTTTTTAACTTTTTTTTGTCTAACTAAAAGATAACTCACTAAGTTTATGAAAGCAAAATTCAAAAAGCAAAGAAGCAAAAATTAAACTTAAAACATGCCTAAATAGAAGGTTGCTTGAACGTGAAAATCTACTTCATTTTTTACATTCTAAATCATAACATCTTGTTAAATGAGATGCGAAGTGGTGGTTGTAATTATTTTATTATGTGCAGTTATAATTCAGAGTTGACATTACAGCTAAATTAAAAAACTGTGCCTTTTTTTATGTAGCCTCACACTGTGTGAAAGCTGTCTGATCTATTATTAAACCAAGAAAAAGCAAGAGATTCTGCAAGTATTTATTTATTGGACACATGAATAAATTTAGAACCTGCGCGTTCAGAGTTGGATTGATGCAGTGTGTGCTTGATTTAGCCTATTACTTTCATCTGATGTGTTTGCCTTCCCTGGGACATACATCAGCTCCTCAGTTATTATCGGACTAGTTAAGTCTGTGAAAACATTCATGCAGGTTTACAAGACAAACTTCATAGTCTGATAATTGACTCATAACTAATCCTTTTCATATTATGTTAAATCTTTTTGGGATCCTTTACCTTATTAGATTCAGTATTTGAGAATCCATATTTTTGTCTTTGATTCATCAAAGACCTTGACATACCTTAAAGGGACATTGTGTAAGAACTACTGCCATCTAACGTTGGAATCGTGTATTGCATTCTAACGTATAGTGCATTCTAGCGTCTCACTTTGTCAAACACGTATTGCAACAATGGTAGCCACCGTAGCCTCAACAACAAGCATGTCATCTGATAGGTAATATAGTGTTACACACAAAAAACTCACTTTGAAATTAACTTTTTTCACCGTTGCCATATTCACATTTACACGTTTACTTCACAATACCAGACTTCTGCCCCCTTCACAATAACAGTATGCATATGTGACCACCATGAGACAAATACAGAAGTATGCATTAACCAGTAACACAGTTACTGTAAGGCGGATTCATGCTCGCGCGACTGAAAGCCGGTGTTTACCGTGACTATAAGGCAACTGAAATCTCGTAAACAAACACTTCTATATCAATGAGACTGGTGTATTTTAGCAAAAAATACTGTTATGCTGCCCATGGTTATAAGCAACACTGTCTAACAAAACCAAATGAAAAAAGTTAGCTTTAGGCTAATTCAGGCAGTACCATTGATTTACTTGTTGAAGAGAAAGCTGGCAACTTCAGCGTCCCTTTTAAAATCTTTTTCCTTCTACCTGGGGAAGGCTAGCCCGATGTTTTTCCTTTTTGTTTTTGTCCTTTCTGTATTGTCTGGTCACGCTGCCTTTTGAGTCCCCTTTTTCATTTCCTTGGCGATGATAAAATGGCTCCCATGCTGCTGCTGCATGGTCTTGTATTTTTGTGAAGAAAAATTTACCAGATTTTCCAACGTAAGCTGCTCTAATTTATCTTTTCCTGCCACATTACAATCACTGGGCGCTAGCTTGCAGGGAAAACTCATAGTTGGTGCTTTTTGTCCCTTACCGACTGTCGTTTCAAGATGGCAGACTGTCATGGTGCTTACGAGAATGTGCCAGATCATTAGCAGAGGTCATAATATACCAATGATAACACATACATGCAGACATCGATATTGGCCAATAAACAACAGAAAATGTTACACAATGTCCCTTTAAGGAACTAATTCTCAACCTTTTTAAACCACGACTGCAGTGAAACGAAAACTCCTTTCTCTCGCTGTCAAATGGCAGCCTTTACATTGATTGTTCTGTCATTGTAATGCTCAAACTTCCATCTAAGAGCTGACAGGCTTTTTCAGATTTCTGCATCGCACTCTGGTCACAATCAGCTATTATGTATATTCTTGTTTTCTGGCAGTTGTCATGCAACAATCTGATGCATTACTACCACTGGTAAGGAGTGTGGGGTAAGAATTTGGATGTTTATGCATTAATGCATAAAAAATTAAGACATAAATTTATAGATTAATATCTTTTCATTAATGTGTTAATTTTGGCAGCTCTAATAAAACAAAATTTATTTTTGATAAATGTATATATACATCAGTGATGTGAACTGATGCCTTTTAATTCTCACACCTTAGTGCTGTCATTGAGTGATATTACACAACATCTGCACAGAGGTTGCAGCCCAAAAGCTTCCCAAACATAGGAAAAGGAGGTGTGAGGGGTATGCCATTTGAAAATCATAATGCTAATAATGTTCAGAATAATGTAAGTCATCTTTGTTGCATTTCATATGAACAAAATGGGCATAAAAACACCAATGAAATCATGCATTATTTGTATAATCATAAAAACTTTACCCAACAATACCAGTCTTAGATTCTAAATATATTTACTTCAATTAAAAAACAAGAAAAACACTCTCAAATGCACCTAAGCATATTTATTATTATTCATTATCAGTAAGCAATAAAATGGCAAATATACTTCTGCACTCTGACACATAAGCATGTAACACAGGCGCCTTTTCTCCTCAGTGAACCATTAATCTCAGCTGTTTCTATAGCTACAGTAATGTACCTGAACTGCACCTGCATATAAAGTCCTTCGTCTTGCTGTAAGTGGTGAGCTTCTGAAGTGTTTCTGGTATGGTCTTTTTCTACAACTGGTTCCAATCTGGAGCCTTGGAAACAGAGTGGCACTTTGTGAAATGCATATATGTATTTTTATTTTGGAAAGCAGCATAATCTTTTGTTTTTGTTTCTGCCTTTAAACACCTCACTGCCCTCATTCCGCTTGCTCTTGGTTCTTGCTCGCCTCTCCCTTTTATGTCTTTCCTGTAGCTCTTTCTTCTTTCTTCATGGTAAGGGTCATTCAACCAGGAGCATCACCGATTCTCATCAAAACCTCTCCCAAAACCCATCAGGCTTCACCATTCTGAGACCCTTAATCAGTAAATATGTGCATCTCATTGATGGTGAGGACATTTCTAGTACAAACTGCAGGAGCAGTCAGTTCTTCACGTTTCAAAATGTTACATGAATTTTATTTTCAAAGGAAATATAGTATATTTACAATATTAGTACTGTAGCATAAAATAGGAGAAAAGAGCAGGATTATAGATGTTATCATTTTAACCCAACATGAACCTTCTTGACATGGACTGGTTTTTTTCGTGGTTTAAGTTAGTCAGTTATTGCTTTTGCTTAAGATAAACATAACGCACTTTGTATTTTTATATGTGGACCTTTTCCATTGTTTTCATTATGATTCTGTCATTGTTTTTGCTTCAGGTTCAACAAAACAACTCTTTAGATTTTGAATGGTGATACACCAATTAGAAAATTATGGGCTGATTCTGATGTTAAGCAACACTACATATGTTCCTAAACTTAAAACTCTGTCCTTGTGACTTGTGTTGATGGTACGCTTTTATTTGTTATGCACATTCCTAGAAACCGTCCTGAGGCTGAGAAACCTTCTAAGCTTTTTCTTGCAGCCCAGAGAATCAGGTTACAGCTGCGTTTTATTGTATTGCATCATGCCACATGCTAGCAACTGGATATCAATGCACATTATTGCGGAATTAAAGGTAATTGTCAAGGAAAAGAAAGAGAAAGTGACAGAGGAAGAGGAAAAAAAGTCTACATCAATCTGGCCTTTACTGGCTGGTGGTGAGAAGAGACATTATGGTGAATTAGACTTCAACAGGGGGACGCTAAAGTGTGAAAATCTGCCAAATTTTAAAGTTTAGTAGTGGCTCTTTAAAAGTATTAACTTGCCTTATTGCTAATGCCAAATGTTTTGGTCATGCAATAAAAAATTAAACAATTTTAAAGTATTACAGCTTCTTTAAACTATCAGTTTCTTGCAAATATTAAAAAAACCTTAATATAGCCATAAATAATAATTACTTTTATTATTATAAATAAATTGTCATTAAAGATGTTTTAATTGGTTAAAGTATCACCAACTCAGTAACTTTTCAGTCTGACAAGTGTAACTATTAAATGTCGATGTTTTTTGTTCTTATTTTTTTGTTTCAGATTGAAAAAATCCTTGTTGACAATTTCTTGGACATTTGTGCGAGATGCAGTAATTCATGTGATTTCGTTTGACATTTTTAGCCAGTATATAAACATCAGGTTGACACATATATGTATTAAAATCCTGAATTCATTGTTGAAATGAACTAATTTTGAATTTCTTCTTAAAATGAATGCCTTTGGAACGAAATTAATTAAAGAGATATGAATAACTATTTTAAACTTAAAGAACTTCAAAAATGTATTTTTCCTATGCTGCTTTTGTGACTTCAGCAGTAATCACTGATATTGTCACAGTCTTTGGTTTATGTTGTATTTTTTATGAGCCATTGGTTCTCTTAGGTTGCTCTTTATTTTTCTTTTCTTTGCTTCTGTTTTGCATTAAGTCTGTTTTTACTGTGCCATTTCAGTATTCCAGTCAGGATTATTATGAAATAAGATTTGTTTTCATCTCCTGTTAGCTTTACTTTCTGTTTTCCTTTAGTAGAATTTGCTTTTCATTGTATCCTGATACGTTTCACCCCTGGTTTACGTTGCTAATGGTCACACAGCTGTGATGTTAGTAACAACCTTGTAGAGTATTTATAAAATCAGACTGAATTTAGTTGAGGTCAGATTCTAGCTCTGTCTACCAGTTTCTGTCAATATTTTATGCCCTGTCCTGTTTATTGTTTATATATCCATTTTTTAGACTGTCAAAACCCTAATCATTGCTACTTTAAACAGATATTATTTATTTAATCCTGGCTTGTCTATCTGCACTGTGGTGCTCTCCTGCTCACTATGACATATGATATTTTTTTACTTAACATTCACCTTAAAAAATGTCTGCATCTGTCAGCAGGAGTGATTGACAACAATGAAATACAATAAAACCTGCAGGGCAGCAGGCCTTGGGAACTGACTTTAGACACCTCTGCTTTACCTGAGTTTGACTTTTGTTAGAGTTTTCTTAGCTTTTTGGGGGTAAGAAGAAACCATTTAATAAAAATGAATTATTTGTGATTATATATTTTTATGATTGTACATTATTATATATGCTGCGGATATAAATGTCATTTTAAATTGAAAAACAAAGTCTCTTCTGACACCAACAAATGGCAGTGTAAGCGTTCAACAGGTTCCAGTTCCACAGAATGTAGTATTATGGTGCAGACAACCAAATATGTGATGTCCTCATGCGAGGACGCTAAGACTCAGGAGGTTAAGAGATTTATCCAAAAACTCTATCTGTAAAAATGTATAACAACATAATGTATTTGAATTACAACTTAAGCTAGCTCTTCATTTTGCTCCTGAGTGGGTGCTCTGACCGGCATTGCCGTCACCACAGACTGATGTTCCATGCTAGATTTGCCTAGCATGCCTGGTATTTTAGGCTGAGTGAACATGTAAAAAATCTTGTTGATTATGTTTTTGCTTCCTTAAAAAAGAAATCCCCAGGTTATTTGGGCTTTGGGTGCTGTTCATTGAAGTGGCCCTCAGCTTTAAGGGAAACAAAATTTATAGTTTTTTGTATGTGTTGCTAAAATGCATGAACATTGCAGTTTTTGGAAGAGGGGGCTGCAATTCCTTTTCTTCCCTTTCCTTTCCTTTCCTTTCCTTTCTGATGGAAAGGGGATTTTTCTCCCAGTGAAACTGGGGAATTGCATTTTGAAAACACCCATCAAAAGCTATCTTCACACCTGAATACCAATAAAATTCTGGAGAATTCTTTTGCCTTCCAATGCCCATTTTCACGCTCCCACACCACACTGCAGAGTCTCTTTGAGAGACGTTCTCACAACCTGAAATACTGGGGCTATGCAAATAAATAGTAAACAGAAGACAGGGCATGAGAAGGTATTTGTAAGATTTAGAATGGTCGATAACTTCTCATGAACACAATAAACTCGACCTTTTGCTAAAATCTGACTTTTTCTGACCTTCTACTACCTACTAGATTAAAATATCCTTTTTGTAATCAATAAAATGTTTTTCCACTTATTGTTATTAATTTAATTTACATATACAGTCATTCAAGCTACAATGACTCTCGTCCACTCATCTCAATCTTCTCCTTTTATCCCAAATCCTCCCCAGACTTTAAGAGTGTCAGAAGAGACCTTTAAAATGTCCCGGTATGTCTGCCTCACATTGTCATCTTGATGATCCCACAGGCGTATTGCCAAGGGAGTCTCTGTGCTCACCCATGGTGCGATGGCTCTGCGGAGGGACCAGGGAGCCACCAGCCGGGCACAGTATGCAGGAAACTGCCAGACTGACGGGAACCAGACACACAGAGTGGCAGACAGAATCAGGTGAGAGGGAGGGAGATGAGGGCACATCAGTCTCCGACACGCAGCAGAGTGAATGAGCAAACAGTGCAACAGCATGGAAAAGTAAATAGTGACCAACAGCTTAAATAAAACTTCCACATTCAGAGTGAACCCAGAGAGCTTTTTTTTTTTCTGGCCTGAAAAACACTGGATAGGGTGAAACTCTGCATGGTGGCTGCTAATAAAACCTGGAATTGTTAGATTTTCTTTTATTAAAGTGCGGTTTATTGTGTAATTTTAAGTTTTTTTTTGTTTGTTTTTTTTGCTTTAAACTCAACTTTGCATATATATCTGCTGACTATTGATTCTGCAGTTTTTAGATTGTTAGTTAATGATGCTGCCAAGCATAACAAAGACAGAAAAATGATGCTCTTGTCGTGCAGTGAGTATTAAATCATTTTGCAAATGATTGATGTAGGTCTGTTATTTACATTTTAACAGGGATTTATTTTAGTTAAGCAAACAGATCTCAAGTGTTTTTTAGTTAGTTAAGTTGAAACCCCTTCTTTTTTCTGCCTAAACTGTAATTATGCTTCATGGATAAATTAATTGTGCCATCATCACAGAACCACAGACATTTATACTGGTGTTTTATGCATGAAAACTCAGGAGTCTTCATCCTAAACAAGCATTTCTACTGAAAAATAACACTAAGGAATAGAGTTGAAATGCATCATAAGTAGATTAATCTAGTGGTTCCCAACCTGGGGTCTGTGACCCGCTATGGGGTTCCCCCAAAGAGCACAGAGGTCCAATTGTCCCTATTTTATTGAATTAAAGTAAGACTGTATGTTGTTCATGTAACTTTGGCTTTATCAAATGGCAGCACTCAACCAGAATACATTAAATATGGTGAGAATCTCACTTTTGAAAGTCTAAAACCAGCATGGTTTCAGCACAGGGTGGAGCAGGGGGTCCATGGCATTTTAGTATATGCATAAAGGGGGTCCCCGAGGAAAAGAGATTGGGAACCACTGGATTAATCCATAACGTAAGCCGTTTTGATATTACACAATTCGAGCATTTGCAAAAATAGGGTGGTGCACGACCAAAACAACACCAAAGTCTTGGCACAGCTAGATATTGTAATGTCAATTTCTGTGCACATTATCACAAAATTATTAACAAGATAAAGAATTATTACTATAAATGTAACCCTTGAATGTTCAACCACAGAGAAAACTCAAACATATCACTTTACGTATAGTGCCTTTGGTTACAAAATGTCATTAACTCTACAACGCGTTAAATGAAAGTAGGTGTGGTCAATTCTATTTAGATAGAATTGATCTTGATGCCATTTTTATAAAGTTAAGTTCTAAGTCAAATTAGGCAGGCAGATATTTACATTTACTAATTTATACAACAATTTTCCAGATAAACCCTCTGAGGTTTTTTTTTTTTTTTTCCTCACTAATTTTTATAATTGTCCCCATCTCCATTTGTAACTGCTCCTCCAAATAATGAATAGTCTGGTGATGGATGTACTTTATAAGCATTATAAGCAAACGAAGGATCCAATGACATATATAACACCTATATTTTCTAAGCCTTGGGAGGAAAACAAAAATTGACATAGATCAAAACCATGGTCATAAGAGACCTTATTTCTGAGAAAATGTTCAGGTTTTATCAAGCCAGCTGACACAGAGAAACCCTGGCTGTGTTGAACTTTTTCTATACTCACATCAGACCTCTTTCAGAATCCCTGATGGGTGATGGTAGGGAGCAAATGTAGCCCAGGTGTCCATGTGGTCATCTAATTAGTGCTTAGATTTCAAGCCCTTACTTGTGTACTTGAGCAAGACATTTAACACCCATACTGCCCCTGTTATGCTCATCAGTGCAGAACTTAAGCAACATAAGGAGTTCTGCATCAGTGCCTGTGTCTAAGTGTGTCTGGAAGACCATTTTACCATGTAGTGTCATGGTGTTCTTGGTGTGTGTTTTTTTTTTTTTGTTTGTTTGTTTGTTTTTTATAATTATTAGGGACCATGCACAATTTCTGATAAATGTTTTCATATGATGCATTGTACCAGAGATACTCTGAGGCTAATTTACATGACTGTAACAAGGTGGAGTATTGCAACACTAGAAGAAGAAAGCAACAGAGCTGCTTATAGCTTCTTTTTTTAAAAAATATATTCCGTCTAATTATTGACAAATTAATTTCTAACAGTTATTACAAATTATTTCTATATGGATGATTTTATCTATCAAACTTTAAATTTTGCTCTGTGTTTATTTGTACATTGTCGTCATTAATAATCAGTTAATTCACCATTATGTCAAAAACAAAGTCGGGATGTCACGATTGCTTGATTTCACAATTAATGCTGGAATTTAACGCCATGAATGATTAAATCTGATATTCATATCTGAACCATAACAACAGATGAGTACAACTTGCACATGGAATGAAAACAAATGGTTCATCCTGTGGTCAACATCTAAATGTAAGGCTTGAAAACTGTCAGAATCTTAATAAATAAGGAGGAATAAGTGTTTTTTGTTGGATTACGTTAACACCAACAGAACATGCCCAAAAATCAGCTTCACACGGCGAGATAATGCCAAATTTATATGTTTAATGTGGCATGAGCAATAACTTTGTTGTTTATGCTTTAATGCATAGAATTTTTATTTATAAGTAATGTATTAATTCAACAGATGAATCTTTTTGCATTAGTGCATTCATCTTCACCGCCCTCATAAAAACCTAAAGATCTATAAGGAGTGTTTTTAAAAATTTAATAACATAAAATCATCAATATTTCTTTGGACAATAATTGTACTAAGAAAGTCTGTAATCGTGGCATCCCTAGTGCAGAAAATGAAAACTACTGTTCTCTAAGGCCGTTTTGTAATTGTAAACATAAATTGTGATGATCTGGGCCTAATTCACTTGCTGCTAACATGTGCTCTGTGGTTTCTGCTGTTCTTGGAGAGATGCTTCCTTGCGTCAAGTAGATTTTCATCTAAAAAAAGCCAAAAACGCTCATTGAAGTTCACCTCCAGTCACATTTCACACCGTTATTAAAGGCACCATTTACCATATCTGACTAGATATAATAATATAAAAAATATGAGCTTAACATTTACATTTAAGGTTATTTTCCCTTTCATTTCCAAAGAGATTTTAAATGTGTAGGCAGGAAATGAGCAAAGGCCCAACTTTTAACTGCATGCTTGATTGGCTTTGGTTCTTTGGTCTAATCCCCTCTGGGACCTGTTTGAAGGAGTCAGATTTTCCCTTTTTCTACCATCAGGGTTACAGGAGCTGTCTGCTGACCTGCTGCTACATCGGCTCTGGATTTGTATGCAAATATACTTATCAAAAATACTTCAATAATTAGAAAATAAATATTTAATGAAAATCTACATATTTCATTGCTGCTTTTCAGCATGAATATCTATACAGGTGGTTTAAATACTGGCTTTTTCCAGGCTGGTGGTCCCTGAGCATGAAGAACCCACGTCAACATGTGGAACTGTTTTGTCAAATGAATTTAATGGCATTTGTTATTATTTACTGAAACTTGTTGGAGTAGATGCAGCTGAGTCAGGCTGAGGGAAAACAGGCGCGACACAGATACTAAATTACAACTGATGCTTGCAAATGAGATTGTTGCAGACATGACAGATTGATGGCAGCGTCCCTGCACAGACAAGTTCCACTGCAGATGGATGGTTACCGCAGGTGTGCCCTCCTGAGCTTTTTAACAAAATGAGCAAGTTCACTTTAAACTCTACAAAATATTTTATGCCCTTCAGAATTTGGCTTTTGTGTGCTTTCATTCTGCAGCAGGGCTGTCTGTCATGCTGACAGGCACCGGGGCTCATGGGACGGATGGCAGCGATAGTCCTCCGTGCGGTGGCAGGAAAAACACCTGTAACATGTGGGGGTGCTTCCTCTCCAGAGAGACACTAACATTTTGAAAAATGTTTCCACTTTGAAAGAAGTGAAATGTGACAGTAAAATTCAGCTTGTTTCTGACAGTAATTTTCTTTGGCCTGATTTTTATCTGGTATATTTAACAAAGAAATTTTCCCAGTGTGCTGCATTTAAAACATCAATGGCTCTACTGTTTATTTTATACAGAAGCTTGGAGCTGTCACCCACATAAAAAAAATGGGATCTTACATCATCACATCATCAAACTTTGTAACATTTCTACAAGTGCTATAAAAATAACTGGTACAATAAATTCATGCTAACTGATCCTAGACTAATAAATGAGGTGGAAAGCTCCTCCAGCAACTCAAAAGACAAGGTGAAAAAGCTTTTACTGCTTTGATATCTGATCAGGGTCAACATTAAGAAATTGTTAGTAAAGAAATGCAGTACAGAAAATACGTTATTTTGTGGAGAAATAACACTTAGAATTACAGAAGCGTGGAGCTGTCACCCTAATTTAAGAAAATTGGGACCTTATCATGTTATAACGTGATATTTTTATTGTAAAAACGTGAAACGTATCACATAACAGAATTGGGTAGAATGTATTTTTTGTACCAGTTATTTGTATAGCCCTTGTAGAAATGTTGTAATGTTCAATAATGTGACATCCGATAGTTCATTTCTACCATGAGGCCCTTACCTTATAATGGAAAGGACAATTTTCTACGTTGTCATGGTGAGATGTCTGCTAAAGATTTCTAATGTATTTTGAAGGATTGTTACAAAATAACTATACTCGGATTCTAATATATCCTAAAAACAAGCATCTAATTAAATGCTTACCTTTAAAAGTATTGTTGCCTCCAGTTGTTTTAGTTCACGGCTTCTGGTACAAACACACTGCTGCTCTGCTCACTTGCAGCCAAACACACACAGCGGAGAGCTGCCTACTGTCAACAGCATGACATGACATTTTTTTTCTTATTTTTCTTTTTCGAAGAGATTTACACTGTGACCACTGAGACTTTATTTTTGTGAGCAGTGTGACAGGAAGTCTTAATATGTGGAGCCACTGTGATATGGTAAGGGATATGTGCCCCTTAGTGTTCTTTTTGTCCCCTATCCTATTATATACTATTATCTATATTTATCCTTTTATTTGCAGTGTTTTACACCCAACTCCCCTAAGCATTGAGTGTGTGTTATTCAGACTTTATTTTAATTTAATTTGGTGTTGTTTTTAATACAACTGGCCCTAAAATACTCCAAATTTTTTAAGTGAAATGATAAAACAAAGGACGCATACTTACAGTATGCACAGTATCATGAGATGTAAAACTTAACATGATTCTGTCTTGAAGTGTGGATTATCATACTTTCCCCCATTCAGTTAACATGTTTGCTCTAATTTTACTACACCTTTCAAGAATGATATATCTTAAAAATAAATAAAATAAACGTTTGTTTTGAATTTGATGTGCCATTTTCCCTTTAAAATGAAAGAGAACTTTGCAACTTTTGTAAATTATCTGTTTATGACTAAATCATTTATTGATCAGCGTGGTCAAGATGAAGGATGTCCCAGATAGCAAAAAAAATGTTTGGCCCAAATTTAGCCCTGACTGAATGATCACCATGTGTGGCCCACAGGAGACTTGGTCCAAGCAAGGCTGGCAACTTACATCTGATCCAGAAATGGATCAGATGTAAGTTGCCAGCCTTTGTTAAAGTTGCCAGCCCACACAACACTTGCCAGTGCTGTAACTGAGCCACAGGTGCCAAAAGTATCCCGGATTGGGTCCAAACATGTCTGCTTTCTGAGAAATTAAAGCTTTAAAGCTGATCAACGTTGATTTACAGCGGTGCTCCCGAATCGTGTGTCAAGGTTCCTGGATTCAGTTTGGATTTGACCTTCAAAACTAGATTTCTGAGAACCTTGGTAGTTCTTCACATTTTTATTTTTTTTTTGTTTTTCTTTTTTTTTTCTTTGTTTTGTTTTTTGTAGTCTTGCTGACACCAAACTGACAGTGTGCTGTCGGGAACATTTGAAGTGTCAGTTAACATTGATTTCTACTTTCTATATGGTGTGCAATGCACTATTTATCATGAATGCTAAGAATGAATGACATTACTTTACAAAAACCTCCATTCTGCATTGCAGTCATGTGTTGTTGCACAGGCATAGATTTTACATTAAAATTGGCAGTATGTGGTGACCTGAGAAGACAAAGCAGAGAATTCTGCCCTTGTTGCTGGTATTTGGTTTGGTGTAGAAATGTCCTGAAGGATTATAATCAGCATAAAAGCTAAAGCTAATTGCAGGTTATTTATAGTGATTCCCAAACCTGGTCCTCAAGTCCCACTATCCTGCAGGTATTAGATGTTTTGCTGCTGCAATACAACTGATTTAAATTAAATGGATCTCTAACAAGCTCTGCACATTTCTGCTACTGAGCCATTAATTTAGGTCAGGTGTGTTGCAGCAGGGAAACATTGAAAGTCTGAAGGACAAGGGGCCTAGAGGACGGGAGTTGGGGATGCCTGATTCATAGGACATCAACATCAGTTTCTCTTACATGCAACATTGATGGGCAGATTCTTGGTCAGCATCTGGGCTTCTCACAATGCAGCCGCCTGAGAAGTTAATAGACCAGTTTGAAGATTTACGCAGTACAGAAGGAATCTAATGTAAATGTTGTAAATTAAAGTTCATAGCAGCGTCTGTCTTTTAATAATTAGAAGAATACATTGGCCATTTAAAAAAAAAAACAACAACAAGTGCTGCATATTAGACTTTCAAATTAAGGAGTTTTTATTGGTGCATTCCTATAAGCCAGAGGTCACCAATAAGCAGACCACGGTCCGGTTCCAGACCAAACACCTGTCCCACAAGGACCCAGACCTAGAGTATAAAATCTGACAGGGTGCTTTTATTTTAACTGGTGCACATTTTGCAGTCTTCACAGTAGCTGTCAGGAAACACAGACTAATTGCATGTGAGTTAAGCCATCTCACGTAAAACACTCCAATTAAGTCTGTGAAGTTGCCGGCGGTAAACTTTGCGACACTACAGCGCAGACAGACAAGAGTTTAAGAGGCAGGTAACAAAACGGTCGAAGGAGAAAAAAAGCCAGCTAGATAAAACAACGTTTTTTACCATGAAGTCATTTGCAAATATCATCAGTGGTGTGTTGCAGGTTTTTGGGCTTGTTTTCCTGAGTGGAGTTGCTTATTAGGGCTCGTCCTGTTGCTGTTATGAAGCCATCCTACTTGTCTCACAGCTGTCCACAATAAAGCAATAACCCATGGATGCAGAATGGAAAACGTGAATGCAACGGTCCTTTTTTTTCATTAGGCAGCATCAACAGTCCTGTTTCCTTGGTTACCGCAGCAGTCCAAATCGGCACGCCCTTACTCACACACGCACACACAGCTTCACTTGACAGAGTAACAGTGGCAATACTGCAAATAAACATGAGAAATGCAAAATATGAATAATAAAGAGTAGGGAAAAAGTGCATAGGAGGGTTCATCATGCAGCCCCTCAAAAAACTTAATTCTCCATGAGGCTGATGGGCATCAGTTTCTCTGTCTCATAACATGAGGAGGAGACAATCTTTTTTTGTTTTAGGTTTTACCCCAGGTATTTTTAAGATGATATGAATTATTTATCTTTTGGACCTTGGCTCCAAAAGTTTTTCCCTAACTTGGCCTGTTTAAATTTTAGTTAAACATCTCTGCTATGAGTTAATTGTGGGGGAGAATTAAAAAAATAAAATAAAATTTTAATAAAGTAACAAAAACAAAAAATAAAACAATTAAGCAAAACTAGATCTAAATTAAACAAACTGGTTGAAATCCTCCATTTATACTCAAGGAAAGTTAGAATAATGTTTGCTAACAGAACTTCAGACTTGCCTGCAGGATGCAAAGTGAGTTCCTGGTCAGCAATTCTCCTCTGGATAATAAATCAAACCAAAACCATTAAGCTAGGTTGATATCAATAATTACCTTCTACATTTATGGCCTTAATGTCTCTAAAAAAATTGAATTAGACTTTGAAATCATGCTCTTCTTCGCACAGTTGCACATCATCCAGCATGAATCATTTACACAAGGATGGGAAATGTGGTTAAAGGTTCTCTTGGACATCATGCATCATCTTTTAATCAGAGGTGTTTAAATACATCCACACTTTTTATAGCTTCTTTGCTCTCTAACAATCTCTGATATTTAATCTTATGGCTCTTTGTGTGTTCTGACAGCTAAAACAATAGTTATTTTACAACCTAAAAAAAAAAAGTCAGTCATTCGGAAATCCTCTGAACGGACAGCTCCTTAACACTGACACAAATATCAGGATGCAGAGACAGAAGAAGAAAAGGGAACGAATGTGAGGAGTTAAGAGACAGGAAATGTGTGACATGGAAGTTTTGGCAGGCAGGGCTGGAGGAGTGTCGAGAGGAAGGATGGATGAGCAGGAGGAGGGGGTAATTGGAAGATGGAGATGACAGAGGCAGAGATAAGGATGATGGTGGTTTGGCTTTCTGCTTGGACATGATTTTGCAGCTTTTACCCGTCCGGTTACAAACACACAGCAGCCTGAGCAGAAAACGAGCTGGTGCAAGGAAAAAAAAAAAGGACGCTTGGCACTTAATGGACCGCAGTTGTAACAAACAACACCTAAATCAGTGCTACAGAACAAACTGCAGCTGATTGGAACACACTGATGTAAGAAACAAAGCCAAAACATGTAGTGACTCCAAGCAAAGAAGCTGATCTGACAAAGAACTTATAAATACAAAAAAGTGACAGATAAGCCTGATTTAAGCTAAATAAATATGTAGATAATAAAAAAAAAGCGAATGCTTTTCCTTAAATTCATCATAAAAATGATAACAATATCAGAGTTTAAATTGTATTTTTAATTTGGACCAAAGCTTCTGGCTTGTTGTGTAGTTTACTGATTGGTTGTTGATCATTAAATATGCGCATTGATGTTACACCTCTGGCACTGAAGTAACCACCCAAAGCTACATACGATGAAGGTTTTCCCAACAGAACAATGGACTCTAATGACTTCTTATTAAACATTACTTTCTGGTTACTGATTGACATAAACATGAACAGATTAAAGCCAGGGCTTAATTTGTTAAGTGAGAGGTCCCGGAACGCAGAGGGGAGGTGGTTCCGGCGACTTAAAAGGGGGGCTTGAAGTAACAGAGCACACACACACAGACACACGCACATACACACAAACACGGCCAAGGTACTAACCCCCTTTAAGTAAATCCAAACATCACTGTGTGCATAACAGGGCAATATTTGTTTTAATTTCCGAACGCTGGCCTGACAAAAAAAACAAAAAAACATGCCCACCACATCAGGGTTTACTGGGTGCTAAATGTAAAAAGACTATATTTTTTTTATATAGGCCATTTTTTTATAGTGACACAGCGGGTGCCAGATCCAATAAAATAGGTTCCGGAATCAACGTTGGAGGTGCCGGAACGCGTTCCGGCTAGATCCGGCTCAAATTAATTAAAGATTAAAGCACCAGTGGACAGATTATAGATCTTTAGGAAAGATGAGTTAATTGTTTCCATTTGCCAGGTCAATACAGATCCTGTTGGATTTTTAGCAATATTATCAAGCACATGCTTTGTTGCCCATGCTGAAGGATGTGTGTATGGACATTTACACAACCCTGGTTGGTTAATCTAGTGAACTGTTTCTCATCCAAACAGCTTTTCAGTGAAGAAGCCTTTCAGAAGAAGTTTTCTGATGAAAGAACCTAGAAATAAGTCTACTTGCTTTTATTCAAACTTTAATGATTACCATGACCTGGATCTACACCAAAATACTTATCAGTTGCAAGATACTAGTGTATTATATTATCCCAGCAATCTTTATCTTTTTATATATATATATATATATATATACTTTATAAACCTTTATATTCAAAGTTACCACTTCTTAGGTGGTATTTCATTACTCAGTTGTCGCTAAAACACCGCATACGACAGCACCTTGAGCTGTTTTTTAACACACAGCCTGAAAACCATGTAACTGTCTGCCATGTCTCCCCTTCAGATTAGCCAAAAGCTCAAACTATTGGCTTACTTTGTTACATTAAAAAAACAAACCTCAGAATCGGTTTCGCGCTCCACGATGAGTGGTGGAAAAAGCCACAGTTATTTCGAAGTGAACGATTAGAGCCACTTCATTCATCAGACCCTTAGGCAGGAAGTTTGGGAGATGGGAGGTTTGAAATGGATTTAATGCCTGGCAACTGTGGACTGAAGAGGGGGATGTGTGCATGTTAATCAGAGTGGGTACTGCAAAAGAATATGGACAGTCATTAACATGGAAATCCAATTAGGAGACAACTTTTTTCCCTCATTCCGCAGTTTTTATATTTACAAATTGCATTTTGTAAATTTTCTAATAGAGGAGCATTAGATCAAATATAGAAACACAAAGAAGCAGAATGTAGGACATATCATGCAGGGAAGAAGAGTGAAATAAGGGAAGGGAAATTCACAGAGAAGTAAAACAAACATCAAGAAGTTTTGGAGAAACGGGATGATTGCGAAGAAAAAATGGAGACAAGGGAGAGAGAGGCATGATGAAGAAGGAAGTATAAATAAATGCATGAGGTTCAGCAGAAAGATAATGCTGACAGTGGAGGTGGGAAAGGTGGATGGTGGGGGAAGAGAGTCAGACTGAAGCTTAGCCAGTCACCTAAAACTCTCAGGAGGACTGAATGTTAATCTGGAGGAGTTCCACGCCATCCAATCCGTCTCCATCGCTGCCTCTCTGTACCACACGAGGCTGTAAATTCATGGAGACTGACCAGAAAACCTTTCCAACCGTTCCCTCAGAGATGTGTAAGAGTTCAGAGAACATGCAATCTGTTTTTAATAGAACTTTATTTTACTTTTATTTTAAATATTTATTTCATTCATAACAAGAAATAAGACACTTTTAAACATAAATAATAATAAAATAATGATAAAAAATTTAACCAAAAACAGCTGCAGGCCAACATGCCGCTGAGTTCTAATCACATACAGTACTTCACATTCTAGACTTCATATTTTATGTACAAAACACAATAACTGATTTTAGTTCTTTGTTTTTTTATCCAGATTGTTCCATAAACTGGCTCCGTACAATGAAACACATCTGTCCTGCACATTTTTTTTTTAAAATATTTCGTATCCTTTTAAATTATAATGACTTTCTCTTTTTCAAATCATCTCATCAACCATCACATAAAAGCTTCCAGTTACATGGACTGCAACCTTCAGGCTACAGTCAGACGATGAACAGTCTGTTTCACGTAAATCAAAATTCAGCTGAACTTCACAGTGAACTTTATTAAAAATATTTATCAAGTGTAAACTCTTAAAATTAAATGTCTAAAATTATTTCTGGGAATACTGTTGGAGTTTTCTTTAAGGTCAGAGATGGAGATGTTCACACAGATTCCCAGAGTGGTGCATAGAAAGTTTAATTTCTTTGTTTTATTTACAGCACTTCAGGAATAGCAACTGATCCTCTTTGCCAATAGGAAATGACCATCTTTGTGTTGAAGAAGGCTTGATGCGCGTTTATTGGTGTAAGGAATTTAAAAGAAAGTTTGATGTACCAATGACTAGAATAAGGGAGGTGGTTACAGTCTATCATTGTATGAAGGCTGAGCGTGGCATGAGCTTGAAGGAGTGTGAAGAAGATTAATCTGATTTCCCCACAAGCTTTACCCTTTCATGCATGAATTATTAACAGTGACATGTTTTTTGACAAATATTTTACTTCTACAGACATATACAGTGATGCTTATTTATTTCGTGATCATATTTAAATTTTGGATATATATTTTTAAATGTTTATAAAAAACTGTTTTCATATTCTTATAAATAATCTATAAAAAATATGTCTGTATTGTTATTATTTTTTGTTATTATTATTTATTTATTTATTTTTCTGAGAGCAAGAAAAATTCAGACATTTACTCACATTTTCACATGCAGCCTTTTTGGTACACTCCTAGACTAGAAAATGTTTAAAAAACAGAGCTATTGACAACCGTTTATATAAAGCCTTTTTCACATTTAGAGGTTTCTTTTTCAAATTGGAATTTTTTTTCCTTTTTCAAAAACAGATTTGACTTATTTTTCAGTGTTAACATAGTCAAAGATCTCTTACCCCATTCAACAGTCTCACAGTTATCACACTGATCTACATCAATACATTTATTTATGCTTTCCTCTTTTTTTTCCCTTGTACTTTTGTTAAAATGTTAAACCTTAATATACAGAATATGGCACAGTCACTTCGTTAGAAGAACAGATTGTTTTTCATGTGAAAATCTGATTAAGCTCAAGATATTTTTTCATTCTATATTTGTCATCTTTGACAGCACTCCATCATTGCAGTGCCATATAAATAACGTCACCTGCTCAGCTAACTTCCACATAGGTCACGTCTACATCCATCTCTCACACCCAGCGGGACTCTGTGGTTACATCCCATCTCCATTAGTGTCGCCTGTATTATTTCCAGAGGCCCCTCCTGTCGTTTCACACCTGTCCTGCAACAACTCCACTGGCTTCCAATTAAATTTAGTATAATCTATAAAATCTTACTTCTCACCTTCAAGGTGATCAACAACCTCACCTCTCTGTGTCTCACCGAGCTGTACTCTCAGATCTTCCTCCTCCATCCAACTCACCCTCCCACCGGCTCGCTTATGCACCATTTGGGTCTTCAGCTGCTCGGCCCCCAGCTTTGAAAAATCTCCACCACTGGACATAAAACATTCTGATTCTCTCACCTTCAAATCCAATCTTAAAACACATCTTTTTTGACAGGCACACCGTACCTCTTTGTCCTGGGATTGTAATGACCTCTACTGTTGCATTTAATTACTGTTTTTAATATTTTTTTTACTGTATTTTTTTTATGTTATAGGGTTTTTGCTAATTTGTCTGTATTCTTTTATCTTGTTTTTTTTTACCATGACCTTGAGTGTCCTGAAAGGGGCCTAAAAAATATAATGTTTTATTTTTTGTGTTTTTGCATTTTATATGAATGTGATTGAATTAAATCAGCATGTGATGTTAAAGCATATCAATCACAGGTTTTTTAATTGAAACTCTATAATGGAAACACTTTTGACATTAGCAAAAAAATGAGCCAGACATATATTACTAGGAGATAAGAATAACAAATTAAAAATGAGCACCACCCCTTTCTCTTTTATTGTTTTTTTGTGTAACAGTCAGTCAAAAATATGAAACGCAGCAAGATCAGACAGCTCCTGGTTATTTTGTAGCTTGTTCCAGTCTGATGGAACAGCAAAAAAAGTTGATGGTTCACCTCTCAGTGGGGTATTTCACCAGTGGAACTAATGTTCAATGCAAGAGAAGAGTTCAATATGAGCGAAAGTCTCCCAGCCAATCAGTTCTCTAAGAAAATGACATACCAGAAAATCACATCCATGTAGCTGCAGAGGGTCTTGTCTCTCAATCCCAGCTAAAAACTGCTGAAAACCTTTGACTGTTCATCTTTATTAAAGGTAGCTCAGCATAGGAAAATCCTCATCTTGCTAAAAAAAAACACGATTATTTTGATCCTCGGACTCGTTGGTTTAATAAGCTTTGGAAGTTACAGCAATTTTCTTTCCTTATAATCACCCAACTTTTCAGTATTTTCTGTCATTTTCTTACATACCTGCAGCTTTAGGCTCTTTTCACAGAATTGTGTGGAATACCTGTATGCATGTTCGTGTTTTTTAGATAGTTTAAAAAAAGCTCTCAGAAAAAAATTAAGATTGCTGGACAGTTGAAAAATATTAATTTTAAGGAAAATAAATTTGCAGACAATTTGAGGAAAGTTAATTCGCAATTTAATTTTTATCTGGAGCAAAAGGCCTTAGGTAGCGTACGGTGCGGACCAATGAAGCAAATGCTGTACCTCTTGAAAATCTTTGAAGATTTGAAATTTAAATGATTTTGAATTTTTTTTTTTATTAAATACTAAAATAAAATTAATTGAAGAAATTTCTGTTACACATTTCTAATTTATTTATGGTATTAAATAGCAGCCGTTTAAATGCCTGATAAAAACTGAATAAAATATGTGAGGCCATATACTGTTTTGATGCATTGCCATGACATGTGACATGGAATACTGGTAGTACAATTGTACTATGTCAGAACTTTTGCATCCTGTTAGTCATTTCTCTTATGTAATTTTCCTCCTTTTCTTCCTTCTTTTCCTCTTCCTCACACCTTCCTGTATTGCTCATCAGCCTTATTTACAGTTCTCCTCACTTTCCCATCTGCTGTGTTTCCTGGTGTGGTTTTGGATGGCGTTCCCTCTCTTTCTCTGCTCTGGCTCACACACATTTTCACTTTCCTTGTTTTCATTAGGAGGGGAAACACCTCTCCCCCTTTATTATTTCTTTCCACCTCGCTTCCTTTCATGTTGTGCGTTCTCTCACACTTCTACATCTTCTGTCACCTCAGTGGTTTTCGCCTTCTTTCTTTCTTGTAGATCAGTTCTCTTTAATTGTAAGAGCTTTAGCGGAGTGAATATGTTTTGGCTTTTTTAATATGCCTTTCATCCTGCCTTTTCACCTCTACTTTGAAGTTTTGAACTTTTCCTTGTGACAGCACACAGTTTGGAGCTGAACTTGTCATCCACTATGTGGAGTCTGAGAAAGCCTAACAGAGCAGCAGTGGCAGCATGAAATTGGAGTAACTGCATCTCCAGTGTTTCCTTCCTTAACTCCCTTCAACATGTTTTGCCCCGGCAGTTCTCTCAGTTCTCCTGAAGCTACTGTTGCTTTTTGTCTTTCCCTTACCTGTATGATTGTTGAGCATCGGTGAATGATGTATGCTTCTGAAACCTGACATTTACAGTTGATATAGTAAAGTAAAAATAAGCCTTTGGACATGGGGATTCTCCATCTTTCCACGCCCCCTTCACCTCCTTATCTGTGCTGTCTGTCTCTGTTTCTTCGCTCTAACTTGACATGTTGTGATTTATGGTAATGGTAAATGGTCTGTATTTATATAGCGATTTACTGTACCTGGAATACCCAAAGCGCTTTACATATACGCCACATTCACCCATTCACACACACATTCACACACTGATGGCAGAAGCTGTCATGCAAGGCGCTCAACCAAAACCCATCAGGAGCAATTTGGTCTTGTTCAGAAAAACCTCGAAATGAGCTCGATAGCGGGAGAATTGAACCGCCAACCCTTGGTATATATATTTCTGTATACTGATACTGCTGTAGCTGTTTTTCCTCCTGTGATCTAACAGTTAACCAAATACTAAACTCCTCTATTGTTGTAATTTTCATCATTTAAAATCACCCTACAAATTCGGCACCTTTAATTCAGTCAGACTTCTGTGCCCCTCAGTGTAATTCTCCAGTTAGCACATGATTACAAGCAGCACATGATAAAGTATGTGAATTACTATATTCACAATAGAGCTGGTTGTTGACATGAATGCAAGGTTAAAAAAAGTATACTTTTGGACACATTTCACATTTGATATAAAGTTGAAGGAATTCTTTGTAAACCATCAGTGGTGAAAACATAAAAATTTGATGTAACATTTTCCCCACAGTTAATCCTAAAGTCATGCTAAGCTAAAAATGCTAAAGCTCTCGGTGTTTTTCAGCTTTTTTAAGGCTGTGAATTTTTGATCTACAGCTGTCATGTTAACATTAGAGAAGTAAATGAACCTAGACTGGTAAAAATTTGACAGTAGATTTTTGTTTATTTATTTTTATTCACATTAAATTTACAGAGGATTTCTGATGCCAACATACTGACTGCAGTCCATTACAAGTTAATATAGCATCTAATATAAAATCATTTCTACAGAAATTCAATCTACTGTATATATGTCAATTTTAATATTATGGCTATTATATTATATTATATTGTATTGTATTGTATTGTATTGTATTATATAATATTATATTTTTAGTGAATTAAAATACACTAAAACTTAAATTATTCTCTTGACTAATTATGACTTAAAATAAATTCGATTTTGAGTCAAATATATTT
>JBAMHW010000019.1:24100072-24124077 GCA_037177495.1 Rhadinocentrus ornatus | reverse complement strand
CTAAAGTATGGTTAGAGCTGAGATAAGTCCAAATTACAGTTGAAAGTAATACATTTAAGGTTAAAATCAATACATAATAAATAGTGCTTTTACTAAACGGACTTTGTTTAAAAAAAATAAATAAATAAATAATCTGCCATGGCCTTTCTTTGCTCCCACTTTCCATTCCTCCTTCCTTTTCTCTCCTCCAGTTTCTCATCTCCTTCATTGTTTTCTACTCTTTTTACTCTTATTAAATCAACTCTCCCATCTCCCTTTTAACTCTATCCAAAGCTCCTTTCATCCATCTACCTGTGTGCTCTTCTCCCTTGCTCATCTTTGTCTCCCATCTCATCTTCTCTTGAAAAAGCACTCCCAAAGGCATCTGATGCGTCGTTTTGCATGTAAATTAGATGATTGGATTTGGACCCATGATGCACAGTGGCAGCCACAAAGACAGGAAAGAATGGCAGGTGGGAGATGTGACAGAGGAAACCAAAGGAGAAGCAAAAAAAGGTAGAAATATTTTTATAAAAGCAACAAATTATGCATGTTCACGTAAAGTAAGTGATGGAAGATTGTTGATACATAGACATGAACAATAATATATAATGTAGCTGCCATTTTTAATATTCCCATGTCACCTGTTTGAGTGTCCCTTATAGTTTTTCCTGAATTCTTAGAAAGAAGTATAAACCAGGTCCTATTCATGTACTTGAAATCTAAGGTTTATGCTTTGAGATGTCACCACTTCTCACACATTTAACAGTTAGAATGCATGAATAAATTGGGATACCAAGCAGGAGGTGTAATCTTTAACTAAGAAACGCTCCGATCAACTGATGACCAGTCCATTTTCAGTTTGACCACCTATGTCTGGTGTCCTGGAGATAAGGCTAAGAGAAATCCAATATTTTATCATGCACATTTGCACCCTATGCCGCACACACAATCTCACACAAACATGTCTGCAGTGTGGAAATTCTTAACTTTGAGTCAGGAAGACCCAAAGCTCTAAATCTGTAATGTTTGTAAAGCGAAAATAATCCATTGAGGAATGAACCTCCAAAACATTTGGGACAACAAACCTAATCCCACCCTAGAACAGCATCACTCGGCTGAACATGCCCAATTTGATGAAGCTAACAAAGGCAAAGCAGCTTAAATTAAAGCTAGCCACACACCCAGGAGCACACACCTTTCTCTGGCACCAGAAATTAAATTAAAAAAAAGTAATGCCATTACCTGGAAAATCACGGAATTCCTGGCACTGGGTGACCAGCCATGTGAAGCTGTAGGTGGGGGTACAGGTTTTAAAAAGTTGACACATCAACTGAGCTGGCAACATGCAGTACTAAGCAGATATTTCTCAGATGTTGACAGTTATTTAATCTCATTTCATGCTACAAACATAACTTCTGAAAGCTCGCTCCAAAGCAAACATTGCTTTTACAACATATATTTGGAAGATGGGATGTAATTCCTTCTCACCTTCATTTGTATTGATACCTCTGTCAAGTAATGTGTGGTACTTCAGATTCATAGACAAAAAGAGAACATTGTGTTAAATGGTGCAATTTCTGGGGAAAAAAAAAAACACAAAAAAAAAAACAGTGTAACAGCTATTTATTGATTTTTGTTAATTGATTAGTCTAGCAATAAACTAGGATAAAATAAATTAATCTTGTCAATTCAGCTCACATGCGACATGCTATGTTGGCTGGTAGTGTAGCACTCTCCGACCAACTGTATACTGCAAAATAAAATGCAGCAATTTATTAAAACCGTCAATATTTCTCTATATTATTTTTAAACACAGCCAGAAGCCTCTGAGACAAGATTTCTAATAAATTTTTTGAAATATTTTTCAGGAATAGATTCTCCGGTTTCCAATACTCTTCTTTGGGCAATTGCAGCCTTTTGTTCCATTCTGAATTCACTAAGGTTGAGCTGTTTTTAAGTCCAGTTCTTTTCATGCCTGTTCCTTTCCTTTGTTTGATTGGTGCAAGAGCATTGTTTGGTAAAAGTAAGTCCATAAAAGGCACACAGAAGACAACATGTACACAATGTTCAAGCAGTTACCTGTAGTGCAGTCATTTCTGCACTTGAGGCCACTGGATCCACTCGTAGATGAAAACATGTCTGGAAGAATTTTCGCCACTGACGGCCAACTCATTGTCCAAGTCATTGCTACGCTCATCTTTACCACTAGATATCAGTGATACTAACACGCTGTACCTTTAAAGAAGCATTGTTGAAATGTGGCAGACTTTCTCAGTGAGACGCCCCCTAATGACGGCTAATTTGGCATCTGGGTTGCATCCTACCTCCACTCTGAGATCTCTCCAGCCAGTTAAAGTCAGTCCAAAGTTGACTCTTGTCTCATCTGCTCTGTCCCCTTCCTTCTTTCTTTTGCTCTGATAATCTCCTCTTCTGTTTTTTTGCTGAATCAATCACAGTGCACATTAAAAACGGCCAGTGTTTTAATATCCAGTTGCTGATGTGTGACACGGTGCCGTAAAGCAAAATGATGCTGTAATGTGACACAATATCCTGGAACAAGAAAAAAACGTTGTGAAATATGATTTGTTAGCCTCGGATGCTGCTGGACAACAACACCTTCAGGAATGTAAATAATAAATGTTACTGTGCCATGAAAATGGCTGAGAAACACACGTTAAAGGTCAGAAAGTGTCATTTCTGAGATTGAGACATGAGGCCTCACTGAACAATAGATGGATCCTGCGTCAAGTCTTTGCTGGGTTTGTTTCTATTCCTGAAGATCACTATTTTATTTTAGCCTTACAATTCTTATTTTGCTCTCCACTTGACCAGTTTTCTGATTTATGTATTTATTTAATTTTTAAAAATTAAGGACACATTGTGTAATGCACAAATACGTGGCAAGTTTTAAAATCACTTTGTAGCTTCCTGTCAAACTATATCATCTTCGACTTTTTTTTTTTTATCTAAGAAATGGGATTACATCATGTGTTAATCGTTAAGGCATGTTCAAACATCTTGAACAAAATGTTTGAACTTGCTTTAACCTAATTTACCAGTACTTCCACTTTGCTGTATCACTTCTAGCCTCGTCTCTTGTACTTCCTTTGACTGCACATCACAACATTTCCCAGGCTCGTGATGCATGTAACTGACTGTCCTCCCTGCGGAGGAAGGAGAACAAGAAGACACCTTCTCCACAAGGAGCTGCGACAATCACATCATTGAAGACTTTATTTAATCAGTGAAGGATTACGGAGCTTTTACAGATTCACCTGATCACCGCAGGTGCTCTAGATATGCAGTTGACTTGCCACAATTGCTGCATGCTAAATTAGCATTTGTCAGCACCAGCGAGCAGATCTCCTCTGGCTCTGTGAGTTCTGTCGCCTTACAGGAAGAGCTGTCAACTCTGCAAAACACACAGACACACTCCCACACATGAATACACTCCCGTGTTGTCCTCGCCTTGACCTGTCC
The DNA here is from genome assembly GCA_037177495.1 of Rhadinocentrus ornatus. Lineage (NCBI taxonomy): Eukaryota > Metazoa > Chordata > Actinopteri > Atheriniformes > Melanotaeniidae > Rhadinocentrus > Rhadinocentrus ornatus. The sequence goes on along the minus strand of JBAMHW010000019.1, from coordinate 24,120,615 downwards.
TATCAGTGCTAATGAAGGCAGTCACATAAGTGTGATGAAGGAAGTGAAGTGCTAATATGAATGTGTGCATCTGTTTGTGTACATGTGTGTCTAATACTTAACTGCCACTCCTGCTTATGAACATGCAAATGGAGCTGTAAAAGCAACATTAAATTCCTCCCAATGTTGTTTGATGTTGAAATAGCTACTCTTCTCCCACACCCATTACTCTCCTCTTTTCGCTCCTGGTTCTAATCACCACTTTTTCTCTTTCATAAAATTTACTTCCTGTCTTCTTTCTTTTCGTCTTATCCTTTCTTTTCTTTTTCTCTACTCTCACTCTTTCTTACTGACTTATGTAAATAATGTTCTCCATTTGAAGCACCATATTGCACGATTATGCAAATCAGAACACATTTACAGACATTTTTATACACTGTTACAACCTTTTATTTAATTCTGTTTTATTTCACATCATTAGTCCTCAGTCACTGTTTCATTTCAGGTAATTAAAGGGGCCCATGGCATGTTTTTTCATGTTTTCTAAAAGATCCCCAGTGTTAATAAAAAGCATTATCATACTAAACATCATCCAAAGTCTTATTAAATTATAATCTCTCCACACATTTGCCCCCATGTGGGTGGTTGCCCCTCTTTCAAGCTATGAGAGGCCTAAGAGCACGAGGGTTCTCTGCAGTGTCTTAGCTGTTCCTAGGGCTGTTCGCTTCAGGACAGAGATCTCTGATGGTGTTCAAGGAATCTTCCAATCTCTTTCAATTTGGAGGTCGTGTCCCGAAGTGCTCCGATGACCACTAGCACCAGTGTTGCCTTTACTTCCCACATCTTTTCAATTCCCTCTCTGCCCTTGGTATTTTTCAAGCTTCTTGTGCTCCCGCTTGGTGTTGCTGTCATTCTGGATTGCCCTATCCATCACTACAGCCCTCTTCTGTTGTTTGTCTGTTGACTACCACAATCTCCGTTTAGTAAGCTATCATGAGTTTATAAGTCTGGATCTTAGATCATTCTCTGCCGCTTTTGGTGGTAACTCTCATCTTGACCCCTAGGCCTTCCAGTATAAACTCAGATTTTTTTGTATACTATTCTATTCTGCTAGTCATAATGCATTAAATGCTCTGTGCTGTCTATTAGACTGGGCTTCTCTAGCCACTGAAAGGATTTGTTGATGTCCACTACTTCTTCAATCGAGGGGTTTATTCCTCCATGATGGTTAAACCCACTCTTCAGTACTTCAACCACCCTAAAAATTCACTTAGCAGTTCGTTACTAAAGGGCATGTTACAGATGGTAGCAGATAGAGGCTCTGATGCTCACTCGCTCCTGCCTCTGATATAAAACATTTTAATACAATAGTGGGTACCCAGAGTGAAGTATTCTGGATCCGATTCAGACAAACATGTACCACTGGATTTGAAGTGTGTTTGACGAGGAGTCCCTTTATTTAAAAGTTGTGTAGTATTCATGAGTCACCAGCATCCTCTCCCCCGCACCTCTGCATGCCTACAGGAATTCAACCAATCAGAAGACTGTTCTCACAAATCTTCTCTTTTTCAGAGGGATAGATTCCCAAAGAGAAATGTCTCTCTTGTTCAAAAATAGCTCCAAACAATTTGGAATTATGATGCGTTCAAAGCTAATTTGGACGTACCCAAGATAAGACATTAAATTACTGTAAATGATCTCAGCAGGTCCACTTTAAAGGACCCATGTCATGCAAAATTTACTTTTGTAAATGAATGAATTAATAAATGTATTGTTTATTGAATTTATTTATCAAAGGTTTTCTAACAGTCTTATGTGTTCTCATAACCTGTGTATGAGGCCCAAGAATCAGAAAATTGTGACACTTCGCTCACTTGCTTGCTCCAATTTTTAATGAGTGCCCAAACAGGTGAATCTGAGATCTTTCCCCTTGTGACATCACAAAGGGAAAAAAACATTACCCTTGGCAGTGGATACTGTCATTGACCGTCTCCCCAGCTAGCTGAACTTACTATCTAAAATCACATAGTAGGCGCCAGCGAAAGCCGGATCCTTTCCCATTGAGGGGTGGGATAAGGTGCTACTCATGAACATTTAAAAATTCAGACACAGAAACAGCCCGTTCTCAGTAGAGCTCACTAGAGCCACTCTTGGAATGGCTGAAATTAAGGACAAAGGCTGAATTTGGGGTAATACACTTGTTGTTGGACCTCTGACACCTTTATGAAAGTGGCATACCAGCAACATATGGAAAATATTAAATTATCATACAACTGGTCTACCTAAGTGGGAAGCAGCTGTTAGCATTCATCTGGAATTGGGTTGTTGGGTTTACTGATGGGCCTAATAGCTTGTACTGTTTTGTTTGTGTACAGTTACCATTTTATGGACATTGTGGAAACATCAATAACATGATATTGGGTAATGTCACATTGAGAGAAAAAAAAAGAAAGAAAAAGCTGAGGTCCTTGATTGTCAACATCTGAGGATCAGGTAAATTATGGGTATGATAGTTATGGCATGGATGAGAAACCAACAGTGGAATGCATTCTAAAGAGACATCAGTACAAGTCTAAATATCGGGAACGGATTAAATAGTGAGCTTCGTCAGCTCCACTCTTCTCAGACATCACAGTTATCATTGCAAATTTCTTTACTGCTCCTAAATAATGCACATCTTATTATACCTCTACATCTAGTTTTTTATATGTCACTGGGCTGTGTAATATGAAGAAAGCATGAGATGTACAGTATCACTGAGGAATAATTAAAAGTAGGGTAGGAGATCCTGGAGAAACAGTTCAATCCTTTCTTCAGATGTTCTGGCGAAGCCAGGCCTCCAAAGCACAGAAATGCACAATGCTTGTTCTCCAAAGGTTAATGAGCGCTGGGCAGCATCGTTTCACCAACACTCTGCTCTTGCTCCACTCTCCTTCAGTTTTTTCTTGGAAGTAGCCTTCTCCAAAACAGTTTTTCTTTTCCAACTCAATAGGCACCCTTTCTGCCATAATGTCCCTTACGTTTAAGTGTGTAACAGATTTTTGATGTAATAAGTTTTGATGCCTCTACAAGTGCTCCAAGCCTCTGGGAGCATGCAATTTGTTCATAAAGAGAGGCGCTTGCAATAGGGTTTAGTTTGACCAGCCAATCTTTTAGAACAGGTCGGTTAATATGATTAGATGTGGTCTTTTCAGTCCTATCCGTTCCACAAATGACATTTACTTTATGTGTATTAAAGCATTTAATTGATTGGCTGCAATTGGGGTGTGAAAGGGATTTTAAGAAATAAAGTAAAAAGTGCTCTTATTAAACATCTCCTACCTTACCTTAGACAATACTATTGAAATTAACCACAGTATAACAAAATATTTAAGTATATTTATTGTCATTGTACAACAAAATGCAATAACTCCATTTAGTACAAATAGACATGTATGTGAAACAGCGGCATGTGTATGTCAAGGTACAACAATAGAAATAAAGGTGAAATTAAAAATCAAAGTGCAAGATAAAGATGTACAAAGCTTTTAAAAAAGAGAGAGCAGTTATTTCAGTAGTCCAGATGGTATTTAGCTTAACTGCATCACTTAGCGCTGCATTTAATTTCTGAAGGTTGGTTAGCTGTAGAGCAGCCACCAAAGCAGAACTTCCTCTAAGTAAAATGTAAATACTCCCATGCTTGTCCTACTATTTCATGTCAATATGTCTTTCAGGAAAACATTTATTGCAGTCTATAAATGGTCAACTTGATTATAGGTTTTCATTGTATCATGCCCTATGCCACTGTCATTGCATATAAACCACAGAGTCCATGAGGCTTTCCATGAATGATTAGCATTTGACATTTGTGCATCATAGCCTTGCAGATAAAGTGGAGACACTTAATTCACCATTTGTTTGTCACAGTTGGTGATGGATTTGACTTGTCAGATCACAGTCTTGGTGGAATATTTATACCAGAAGGAACTGCCAGCTGTAATTATTGCATAAATTGGCTTCTGGTTTATGCAACTAGGACCCGTTAATATCTCACTATTATGATGGGTTATTACATTGTGATTTTGAAAGGATTTTTATCTCGCTTTCCTGCTTTCGTGCTTCTCGCCTTTTTTTCATCGACTGCAATAGCAAAAATGACATTGTTCTCACCTTGAAAGTCTGTGTAAGTGTGTGTAGATGTGTGTAATCATGGCAAAAATTCCCTTCTGGTGTCATCTTTTTATGTCAGCCAATGCTACAGCTATTTTATGTGTCTGCTTTGAATTTTGCCAACTTGAATTGGTGTTGTACAAGATACAGTCACAAATGTTTTTAAATGTGGCTTAAAATTGTGTTTAAAATTATTGTGGTCCAATCAAATACTTCATGATGTAAATGCATTTCATGTTTTTGCATGCTTAATTATAAAAAGGTGAAAAGACTCACAAACAACGAATGAATGGTTGATGTGATCCCATTAATATACAGCTTCTAGTATTCCCATTTTTTCAGTTTCCTCTCTTGATAATTGTAATCTACATATCTTCCTACCCACTTTGTACTTCTCCTCCTTCTTATTCGAGCGAATCCCTGCAGAGACACTGCTCCAGTCACAAATTTAGCCTCTGCTGCTTTGTTTCAGTTCAGCCCGAGCCATGTAAAGCATTAACAGACACATGTAATGTCAAGCAGTATGAATCACCATGACAACTCCACTGGGATAAGACAGAGTTGGAAAACAGAGAGAAGGACAGATGGGCTTAAGCATGTGTCTCAAGAAACTGAATCGTAATCAGATCATTTGAATTTATGGTTTTGGTTTGAATTGAGACTAGTTATAATTGAGTTTGAATAACATGCTTTGAAATGGAATTTATTTGTATGAAACTTAATTCTTATAAACTTAAAGGCGAAAGTGATATTATGAAATTACATTTACTCCTGATGCAATAACAAGTGATTTCATTCTCAATCAAAATTCATCTCAGCTCAGGTCTCTAATGAAGTTAAGTTATTATAATCAGTTGAATTCAATATATTTTTCATCATTAAGACACCCTGTCAAAGAAGAGCAATCCAATGCAGATTTGAAGAGCATGTTACCAGGATAAGCAGCTTTTCTGTGAACCATTACCACAAAACATTTTTAAACAGGTGATAACCTGACTTATTTTTATTGCTACGTTTTTACTGATTCATCTCTTTAAGATTTTTTAAAGCATGAAACCAATAATCTTAGGATTCCATATCACTTCATAGCAGGGCTGCCAACGTTTGAGTTCATCTTGGATAGCTATTAAAATGTAAACAGTTGACTGTCCAGGCTGGAAATTTATGATTGCAGGCTCCCAGACTACAGGTAAAAAGCAGAAGAGTCATATAGACGAAATATCCTCGTAAACCATTATTCTGACCTTTTGATAATGTCATAGTTTTAAAAAAAATACAAATACAAACAAAAACAAAAAAGGTTTTAATTGAGGATAGCTGTTCTCATCTCCAAAGTCAATGTTCAAAGGTTACCGTCATTCCTAGTAAAAAAAAATAAATAAATTATTTTATTTTAGTATTTTCCATTCTGACACTGTCCAAGTATGTAATTTTGCTCTTTTCTTAGATCTAGCATGCTTACAAAGAGGCAGGATTCGGGGGGCGGTGGCGTACACTATTGGGCTGTAATGCAAAACAAGTGGTACACCCCATTTTTACGAGTACTGCCCAACAAGACTTTTTTGACTTTCCAAAACATCTACAAAAGAATATTTTATTTCATACGACGTAACTATCCTGAACAATACCAAGTACATCATCACCGTTGCTTTTTCTTTCTTTAACCCTTTTAGTACATTTATTTTATGTGTTTTCAAATGTTTTAAACAATGTTTTGTTTATTTTAAATTGCTTTAATCATGAAGCTTTAAGCCTGTTGAAGATTTTCTGTCACCATTTGGGACAGACAAGAAAATTCTGTCTTTGTTAATAATAAAAACATCACTACACATAATTGTTAAAGTTCTGCAAAAAGTCACTGGGAAGCCTTATCACTTCTGGGTCTTTAGTGTGATACGCCTCTGTTTTGGACAAACGTTCTGATGCTATATGTTTTCTTCTGAAACTGGGCTGGTAATTTGCCAGTCGTAGACAGTTAAGTTTAGTTCCTGTATTCTAGATTAAACTCAATTTTGCAATAAGTGCAACCAAACCTAATTGGGATTTGATACAGATGTTTGCCCACATGTTTCCAGAACCCTGCAGAATTTGACTCAATTTGAAAGAGGGTGACTTTTCAGTTGCAATTAAAATACAGTTTCATGGCTTCCACATTAAGACTTATGCTAAAATTTAGTGTGAGCCTTAATGTGGAAGTCATGGGCTAAATGGTCTTACTATGATTAGACCATTTAATGGTCTAATGATAGTTGAAATTAAGTTCTTAAATAAAGTTACTTATTAATTGTATCATTAAAACTTTTTATTAATTCCTGATTATCTGCAAAAATTTTATGTATGATGCAAATTAAGGTTGTTAGTGCAAGATTTTCCAATAGGTTGTCCAATTCAAATTTAAATAAAGATAATTTAAATACAGTTTCTAAAAAGTGTTTTTACCCATCAAAATAGATTAAAAGATTTACATGGGAGATAGAAAATAGTCTTTTGGGTTAAAAGAATATTTTTCTGAAAGGTAGAATGAAAGAAAAGCAAAAACATGAGCTTAATGGGGAGAAGCAGGGAGAAAAGAGAAAATCTGGGTTTTTGAATATTAAAAAATATGAAATACAGAAGCAGCAATGACATCCTGAAATTATTTTTGTTTAAATACTACCTATTTTAATCCTGTTTTAAAGAAGCCAAATATTTTTGCATTTCTTTCAGAGAGAAATTTAAAGCCCAATGCAGCAGGATGTATTCTTTGTCAGGATGAATTTTCCTAACGCTCGTCTCTTGTTTGACTCCAAAGCACTAAATAATTATTCTGAGACACGGACCAGAAACCAAAGGCTTATTCCTTTTACATTTCTCTCTTTTTATTATTATTCTATCTGTCTCTTTTGCATTACACTATATTTTCTCCATTAAATTTCTCGACTGTTGCTTCCTTTTCGCACCTCCTCTTCCTCCTCTGGTGTTGAGCTGTGCACATCAGTTCTTATTGATTTTGCTTCATTGTCTTACACCATTACAGCCCTGCTCTCATGAGCTCTTAAGTCACCCATTCATCATTTTTTGCAGAAATAAGGTATTGACACAAACTGCAGCTTTACACATCAGTTGTGTTGTGGAGGCTCCCACATGACTGCTTAGCCTTGACAGCTTTTTTTCATTTTTTAATCAATCAACCTTGTCTTTTTCCTTCATACATGACTAAGTTGGTCTCCTAGTTCTGACCACAAGTCTTGTCTTTCTTTTCTTCTTTCTTATTTTTATTCTTTAAAGATTTAAAAACTATGAACAAAGCAGGAAGTGGAAGCTAAATGAGCATAATGTTATAGTTAATATAACTGGAATAAGCGGTACAGATAATAACTGACTGACTTAAAGCATGTTAACTATATATTATAGTTAAGTTATAGTTCGTTTTAAGCAAATCTAAGCACTTGATTTAAAGTCTGTACATAATCTTTTCATTACTAAATCATTAATGGTGGACTTGATGTCTTAGTGTTTTCTATCATTTTGTGGACATACTTTTATACATTCAGAAGTATATTTATTTTCAGGTTTTTAGCCACAGTTTTGCAGATGATTGCGTTTAGACTCAGGCTTTTCAGCTTCTTTATACATAATGTATGATAAAAATACAAACACCTATGTCAGCACACGTACTGGCATTTGATAGGGTTGCAACGTGGTAATGTATTTTAACACAAGTTGTGACTATAGCAACACTTTTGCAGGATCTTCAGTTTCCAGGTCAGAGGTGGTCAGTTTCATTGGCAAGACCCAGAAACCGATGTTTTATTATTGTATACATTCTAATTCTTTTTCTATTTATCTCTTTATTTTGGTTACTTTTATTTCTGTACATAGGCACAACTGTTCTGTGGCACTCCAAGTTGTTTTTCGCATTATGTGGTCAAATGAGATCATGAGCAATTTCTTATGGTAAGATTTTGAAATTATGTTTAAAATCAAGAGAATTTTACATATTAACTATATAAAATAAGCACAGATTTGTATTGATCTGTAAAGGTTTAGTGATTTGTCGAGTCCATACATTTTAGCTGCTTTAATTTCTTGGTGTGTGTGGTTTTTTGCGGTTTTTGTACATTTTCTTGCCTCCAATTGAATTCTTTTCTTACTTCAGTGATTAGTCTGTTTTATTTTATTGTTTTTATTTGTAGTTTATTTGTTTTTTGCTTTTTTGTCTAATTAAGTCTGTTAATAATTAATAACACATCATCCTGTGGTAATGGGTCTTTCCACATAGTTGTTGATTAAAGGAGAAGATACTTATTGCATCAGTTGGGGTCAAATAACTTGTTGCTGGAGGAAAGATGATCAGTAATGCAGTAATTATCCAATAGGAGGCTCAAACCTGTTGGCTTGGGTAAATGCAGGGGACTGCTTTTTTTTGGGCCAGGCAGTGTAGAATAGTATATGAGTAGCTGATGGACTTCAGTTGGCTTTTATGGTATCTGCTTTGTTGTCGTGCCTAGATTTTTTACTTAACAGTAAATAGCAAAACAACTCATAGTTGAGAACTCAATTTCTTAGATGCTCATTTGCAGATGCAAAGATTAATGCTGACCCATTTTGGGAAATTCTGTCATTTTAGTACTGTGGTTTTGAATGGATGCATGCATGATCAGAGTGCAGATTGTGGGGTCGGTTTGCCTCACAGCTCTTCCATTAAAATCACAATTTACGCTACAACTGTACGTAATCACAGTTTTCTTAATGGCATCTTCAAACTTGCTAGAATGACTCTTGCAATGACTTCTAATGATTTAGGAGCTCTGTTAAATCCCACCTAACATATTCGCTGCTCCTCTTGTGTTCTTTACTGCAAAATCTGAGTCACAAAGGAGTAATGATAGCCTTTACGTCTCTGTGAGGCTGCACCTCACAGAACAATATCACAATGTCTCTTGGTCACAAGGCTTTCATTTGTGTTGTGTGATTCAGCCAAAGGCGTCTTTCCTGCTCTCGTACACTGTGTGTGTGCAGTAGCATATAATACAAACATTAGTCTCCACAGTGTAGCGTGTTTGGTTCCAGAGGAAGGTACTCAGGCTCGCAGCAGCTCTGAAATATGATTAACTATTAATCACCTTTTTCAAGAGAGAACATGGCAGAACATGTTGCAGAGAAGGATGGTGATGAAGCGTTGTCTGTGGTAATACAGACTAGTTTCTTTCCACCAGGTCCCAGTAGCTATTGTTTGTCTCAGACCAGCAGCAGCTATGTTCTGCCCAGTGTGATCTGGAAAAAATTAGACTAGAGACATTTCGTTTTCACGTTGAAATCTGCGTCATGTACATATGGTGCGGCTTGACCACAGGTGCGTAGCGGTGGTGAAACATTGGACTCTAGCCACGTCCTTCACAACACCCTCGCGACACTCATCATACAGGGCAGGGAGAGACACGGTTAAAAAGTGATGCAGTTTGTCCAAAGTGTTGATGAGTTTCTTAAATCCCAGGTTGTTCACTGAGTTAACTGAGCTGGTCTTTGGCAAGAAAACAAGTTATGTTTGTTTATAACGTCTTTCTCTCTCTGCCTCTGGGAGCTGGTGAATTATTTAGTCGTGACTCAAAAATTGAACATTTTTTATTACCTTCTGTCACTTCGTAAGCCCCCATGTGCACGTCTCATGAACGAGCGCAACATTTCACATGCACGAATGTCGCCTGTCGCTTGGCTGGAGGAGGGTAGTGATTTTTGCTTCAGCGAGTAATGGGCTCGACACACGGGAGGTGACCAACGACAGCAACAGGTGAAACTCATCGCAACATTCGTGAAACCGAACACACGGGACTCGACAAACGACAGCGACGGCAGCAGTGTCGCGCATCGCGCCCTCCGATCGCTTTTCTCCAAGAAATGTGATTTCTCCACATTATCAGTTCAAAGAGTCTTTATTACATGCTCACATAAGTTTAATAAGTCTCATGAGCTATTGTTGTATAATGTACCTAACCACTACGTGATTATTAATTAAATAAACACATTTGTTCGTTAAACTTGTATACATGGTATTTAACTGAAAAATTATCACAAATTTTTTATAAAAGTTAATATTGATAAGTACATACAGTATGGTATGCATAAACTAAACAAAGTTTGCAATGCTAATAAAATGTAGCTTACAAAACGCAAGATAAGATAAGAAACTTACCGGACAAGTTTACCCGGGTGCCAACAAGTTCCCATACGGCTGCCTTTTTATTCACATCTCTATAGTTATTAAGTGAAGTATCATAAAGTATCGGAAAATGAGACACAACTAAAGTGATCTGTTCCTCCATGTTGAAACGGATTGCAGACGGCACTGTCTAGCCTGCTCTCATTGGTCAGTCATTGAAAACCTTTGTGGTCGGTTGTAGTGCCATGGAACTGCGCCAAAAATTTAACATGTTTCTATTTTCTTGCGTCGCTAGCCCCCGTGTGCACGTCTACGTGAACGAGCGCAACATTTCACATCCAGGAATGTTGCCTGTCGCTTGGCTGGAAGAAGGCAACGATTTTCGCTTCATCATGCAGGTTCCATAGAAAATTAATGGAGAAGGAGCGGCGTCGCCTCCCGTGTGTCGAGCCCATAGCTTGAGAGTTGTTTGCATCTCGAGTTGAATTAAACCAAAGCGGCTGGGACTGTGGGAGGAGTCTGCAGCGCTGCAATTCCACTGGCGCTCGATTTGTGAAAAACATGATCCATGACGCTGAACGTTTCCCTGATAATATCGCTGTTTTGGTTCTTTTGATAACTAAGCTCGGCTTTGGTGATTGTTGGTGGAGATTACAACACTGACTGAATCTGTCAGGTCACTGCAGATATCAGCTGGGCTGAATTTTAAGTGACGCATAAGTTTTTTATTCTTTATTTTGTTTATTTTTATGTAGTTGTAGAGGAACATACATTTTCAAATAATATTGAATCATCAAACTAGAATTTATCATCAGACAGGAGTGATGGGAGATGGAGTAAAAGAGTGCAGTGAATTAATTTAACACAGGTTACCTGCTGACCCAATCAAACATTCAATAATACAACAGTAAATAATTCCTATTATCATACACACCATGAATACTGATAATGATAATGATGATGAAGATGCATTTCCCGTTGGCATCTGTTTGCACCATATGTGCGTTCCTGGATGTATTTTGTAGTCAGTTTCTCTATTTTAGCTTGTTCTGTTTCTATTTAATTGTTTTTAATGTATTCTTTTTAGTTTGTTTTAATTCTCCCATTGTGTCTTTTCCACCCTGCTGTAATGCTTTTAATGTCTCACTTTGAGTTTTCCTGTACATAAAATGTGCTATACAAATAAACCTGCCTCACCTTGCTGTAAGCTTACCACTTTGAACTGCAGACTTTTATTCTTCTGTTCCAGGTCTGCATAATTTTGCTTTAAAATGTTGTACAGTAAAACTGAGTCAGTACACCACCTCCATAAAGAATGCCCAGAAGATAAACTCTGCATTCTCTGCTCTTTTCATGAAATCTTAAGTGCTTACATATCCGCTAAAGCTGAGTCACTAAACTATTGATCATAGTCAACCTGTGTGCTGAGACAAATATGAAGGATTGCATCTCATTAAAACCTGAATAATTTGCAGTTTGCCATCTTTGTCGGGGTCATGAAGTAAGGCAGTAAATTCCAAGACTGCTTTTTATTTATGTTCTACTACAGAAATGCAGTTCTTATATGTGACATGGTGCTTAAAAATATTATGTGAGTATTTAACCTCAAATCTGCAGAGCACTAATCTGGGTTTATTCATTCAGAGACGGTTCTGGCACCGTTATGGCAAGCTCTGTGCTTTTTGGCAAAATGGCACAATTCACACCAGTTTAACGAGAACCAAAGTGGGAGGACTTTACTCCATGGAACATTAACAGCTTCGGGGTTTGGTCCTGAAAGTTAATGGTTAAGTCATCAGGTTCCATTATAACCTGCAGTTTTACAAAATAAAAAATATGTTCGGACGACAGAGTGGATTTCATGAGATGTTGGGATGTCAACACAAGCTTATAAAAATCTCCTACCTAAATTTAAACATAGAATTTTTAGCATTTAACATAGCGATGCGGTGACACTCGTGTTTAATTCTTAACTAATTATTCCAGCATTTGATCGATCTAAATCAGCCAATATGAATTTTAATTTCTTTAGTCAAGACCCAGGTGGAGGAGACGGTACCGGTTCGGGTTCGGCTAGGGACATATTTGATGGAAAAATCTTGTATTGACTGTATTAATGAGATAGTGACCATCTGTGAAAACACAGCTAGGGATTTAAGGATTGTGATCAGGACTGTTATTACAGGACAATGTTATCTTTAGTGGCTCTCAGTTACAGTTGTAAAAAACATCAACGGACTTTATTACCCTCCTGCTGAGGTCGGTCAACATGAAACCTGACTATGGAGTCCTGCACCAGCGGACGTGACAACTGTTACCCGGAGGGTTGGGCTAAACTATGTGACTTGAGCTACAAGTCAGTTCTAACATTATCAGCTGGCCTGTGTTTAACTTGTCTCCTGCAATTACAGTAAACAGCCGTGTCTTCTCATCGATCTGAGTGTCCGTTGTTCATTTGAGGAATTTTCCTAACAGTATATGGCAACACTCTGATAGCAATGATTATTGTATTTCATACAACACTTAATTCAAGGATCATTTACTGTGAATTACCTTCCCTTCAGGATACAACCGGAAAAAAATAAAAATAAAGAATACAACAAAGCTTCAACTACAACCCAAAACACCCTCACATTTTGTATCCTGTCATGACTTCTGTTTGTCTTCTCTGTTGGCTTTGAAAGTCTTTTTCTTTGATATGTTGAACATTATTTCAACATATAAATGTGTGAAGAATAAATGGTCTTATTGAGTTTTCTATTTATATTTTCCATTTTTATCATATAAAGTTGATCTTTGTTGTTCAAAGCCTTGGTTTTGTTTCTATTAATTTATTCTACTCAAGAAAAATCAAGCAACATGACCATTCCTGGAAACCAGATTGGGAGTTGAAGACATGAAGGGAGTTGGGAAATTAATGCTAGCAAATTATTATATGAAGCATTAATTGCCTATTGATTATTTTATTTAACTCACCAAATCTTTCCACATTGATTTCTTATTATTATTTATTCTTCCTCATCTTACACTTATGCCTATTTCTTCTTATTTCTAAAGAAGTTATCATGGTTACGAAGAAAGCTTTCTCAAAATAACAGGAAAAGGCTGAACGTTTCCACTGATGGAAAATTACTCTCACACACCAGTCAGCTTTGGTTCCTGTCAGGTCAGAACTGTAAACCATCAGTACACATTGCGCATGAGACAAGCTGGCACAGCCTCTTCATCATCCCTCTATCTGATCTGATCATCAGCCTCCGTACCATAGATGTATTTCTTGTGTGAACATATTATTCTGCAGGCCTTGTTTTCTTGCACTGTAAAAAGTCTCTTGTTAAATAGTAATTAGCAGAAATTAAGGATACATTTAACTTTGTTCTCATAAGTTGCTTAATGATCCACAGACCTTGTCGAAATTTATTCAGCAATCACAAGAAGAGCATTATTATCTGTGGGAAATCTTTGATTGTATTACATCAGAAATGTATTTATTTGTCAATTATTCTACAGGATTTACAATCTTTTATTATTTTTATTATGTTTTACTGACAAAAAATGATCATCTAAACTAGAAAAAAAAGGCAAAAAAGGACAAATGGAAATGTATTTATTGATTCATCCATCCATCATTTAAAAGGTCTGATAGAGATGTGACTTCTGTTTTACCAGGAAGTCCTGGTCCTGGATTATCGAATTGTGTTAGTCAAACTTTGAGAACTTCAGTTTGGTACAATATCAGCAGGACTGACATGTTTATATGCTTTTTAACCCTTTAGGTGCCAAAGTCGCAAAAATGCAACAAGTACCAGGCCAGCGAAATTAAACCTGTTTCCACTTTCTACCACTAGATGGCAGACATGTGAATCAATCGGCAGCAATCAGCTGTCCCCATCGGCACTCGGCCACGCTCATCAGCAGTCAACAACTGCCGTTCACAATCCCCCACTGCACCACCCGTCACCCCAAAGCCATAGAAGCTATGGCTAACACTAATGTGTAAACGGTGATAAATATATATAAAATAAAAGACATAGCTCATAATGAAAGTTATGAAATCTGATTCGGCTGTTGTGTTGTGATTTTTCCCTCCACTCTATCCCAGTTATTGGCAACCCTGCCTGGTTTGTGTTTAATTACCCTTCCTCTTCATTAAAGTTTTCTTTCACAGCCGTATCTCTCCTGATATTTAATTTTCTTCTGTTCTTCCTTTCATTTTCCCCAGTTTAAAAAGTAATGGAGAGAAAAAAAAAATTCAAATTCCACAGGTAACCTTTCCTCTGTTGTTTGAAGGACAGCTGTCACGCGTCTAATTCATGAATTTGTTGATTAAACTATGTTCCTTTTCAGCTCTGCTGCTCTGTGCAATATAATGCAGACAAAAGAACATCTCCCACTGAGGCTCTCTCACTTCCTCCATCAATCCTTCCCAGCCTCTCTGCCTTCATGTCTCTGCCTCCTGTTGCAGGTTAAACGCGGAGATCTCATTTCTCATGCATTTGTAGAAATAAATGGTTAGTTAATGCCGTTTTTTATTTATCTATTTATTTATATGAAAGGCACATATTTAACATTTATTAACGTAAGTAAAAATTACAAAATCTAAATATGCACAGAGTTAGCCTAGCAGAAAATTTACAACAATTCATACATAACGTATAGAGTAAAAGTAAAGCACAAACCAGTCTTAGTTTCAGAGCTGCAGGTTGCAGACTCCTGTCTGTCTGTCCATCTATCTATCTATGAAATGTGACATCCCTTGTCATTTTAAAACATCATACTAGTAAAATTTACATATAAAGACCTCTTTTAAAAAAAATGCATTGCAGCATCAAAAAAACAGCCCAATAGTAATAAATGTTATTATTCAAAAGCCTTGTAGATTTGTCACTGAAGGCTCTTATTTAATAAATAATATAAAAAGTGCCTGAACCAAAGAAAACACCAAACAGTTGTTGATTGTTACTATAAAAAGCAATTTCTCGCGATCATGTTAGGAATGCTATGGTTTGTACAGCCTCCGTCCAGTCCTGTTGAAAACTGACAACTTCCCAGGATCAATATATTTGTGTTGACACTGGAAGTGAGGACCAATGCAGCGTTTACGTATATATGTGCTGCAAACCCCTTTCCACACTTCCTTTTGGGTGGGCTGTGTTGAGGCTAAGCATGCCTGGGCATGTAATCCTTCTTCAGGTTTCGATGAGTGCAAATCTCTGCACAGTCTCTCTGTAAAAAAGTGATCACATTGGCGTCTTTATGCTTCTGTAGGCACAGTCAGTACACACAGTCAGGAATGTTTGGGCTGCATGTTGTTGGTTGCAGAGGATGCCATTGGACCTTTGGAAACTAAAGCTGGCAAAATTCACATCACTCAGGCTCATATAAATGGATGAGGAACGTTGTGCGTCATACAGAATGCAGGAAGGCTTACAGCAATGTAAACATTTCCCTTGTTGGATTTTTTAAAGTGTATATATTAGAGGTTTGTTTTATGCTTTTGTTTTCTCATGTTTATGTGCTGCTTAGCAAATTCTGTCTTTCATTCTCTACATTGGACTCAGTCTGTATCCATCTTTCTCCTCTAAATCATTCTATTTTCCTTTCTGTCTTTCTCGTTATCTTTCTCATTCTTTCTCACTTCCCTGGATCCTCTCTCTCATCCACAGTTTCTTTGTTTCTTTTGCTCCTATGCCCTCTCCACCTCCTCCCACCTCCTGCTGTTTCTTTGCGCTCTCTCTTTGCTGTCACCTTTAGTTCCCTGCTCCTCATTGCTGTACAATACTATCTGCCAGGGGAAAAAAGTAAAGAAGCAGAGGTTAAGAAAAAGGAAAGAATAAAGGAAAAGGAGGTGAGAGGAAAAGAAAGGAATGTAGCTTAAACTCAACTTTAGACTGGCAGTGCCCACAAAGTGATGAAGACATGTCTAACTTGTGCCACTCTGAGCTATAAGCCCAACTTTTTTCCTCACGGGTAAAACCAGCTAACAGAGAACAAACAAAGTCCTGTGGGGATGTCAGAAAGCATGAGTTGATCTAGCAGATTTCAGACCTTGTCTTACAAAACTCTGTCTATGATGGTAAAAAGTTAAATAGTAATGAGAAAGGTGACAGCCTTTATAAAGTGTCACAAAATAACCACATGCTAGGTGTAGCGGTGCCTGTAGTTGATGTTTAAATGTGTTTTAGAAGCGTTTTAGATCAGCTGCTGCAGGTTTACATGAATATTCAGTGATATTTTTCCATGTAATGGCTGCTGTGTATTTACCGTAGCACTGCTTAACCACTGAATGCTCAAAAGATGTTACGGTGGGCGAGTTTGGTAATTTGGCCTAAGAGTAATTTAGGAAGCAGCCTCACATGAAATCTCAACTGCCATGCAGAGGCTTTATTTGCTTGTTTTGGCCAGTGTTCAAGCTCCAATTTCAGTCTCTAGTCAGTTGGATGATGTTATTTTATTTAGCCATCTACCTTGTAAATTCATGCCTTTTTTTTGTAGATTCTCTTTCTCTCTTTCTCTCTCTCTCTCTCTCTCTCTCTCTAAGTAGTTAGAGTGCTGAGAGTGACTTGAATGTAAAATAGTTGAACAAGAGTCAGATTTTTTCCCCTTTGGGGTGTGGAGTCAAACTGAATGAACATTGCTGTATAGTGGCTGACATTACTTGTAGTTAGTTGTTTAGTGTTGGAAATAATGAAGTTGTACTTTAGGAGTTTAATATCAATTTTTATCTGCCTTCTAAGTTCTTGTAATAGAAAGCTAAATTTGCTTAACAGGTCACCAGATGACTAGGGGCCCATCCACACCAGCCTTTTTGATTCAACTCCTAGTCTGTTTTCTCAGATAGTCTGATTCATTTGGGGAATTGTGAAAGAGCAAAATAACTTGGTCCACCTGGAGATGTGAATCTTGGTCCGCTTCAAGTGGACCAAATACAGGAAGCAGAATACAAAACAAAGTGCATTGTGGGTTCAGTACACAGCAATGTGGGTAATCACAAATAAAACATACATGTTCAGGCCTGGAGAAACGGTTCGCGGTCAGATGTGGAAGAACATGGTAAAATAGAAATAGGGTCAACCCGAAGCCGCTAGGATCTAATACAGCTTCGTGTTTTGCTCTTTTGTGGTGGAAACAGAATTTCTCCTGCATTATCAATAGATGAACTAGTTTTCTTCTTCATTGTGTGTTTTGTCTTCCCCTTCATAATTCTTGCTGCAGCCATGCCTCCGGCGAGGAGTGGAATAGTTATTCAGAGGATCCAATTTGTTCACGTTTTGCAGTGTGAATGCAGACTCTGTTGAATTCTCTCTGAACCAAGTCCACAATCAAACCAAGCTTACTGGACTTATCCCAAATGCACCCTAAAGCAATTACCACAGTAACACAGTAAGGACCTTGAGCCCAACATCTGTGCTGTGGTTTGGTTTGATGTACGTTTAGCCACTTTCATTTTAATTGTGTGGATCATGGTGAAACATCTCCACTTTGGGTCCCATCTGTCTAAATGGTAATTTCCTGTAGTTTGTTTAGGGCATTTTTGCTAATCTAAGATTTACTGCTAAAATATGTTCTTGTCAGAATGATGAGACTTTTCCTGCATCCGCTTCCAAAATAGCTAGACTTATTTTGTCTCTTTCTAATTGTGCTCTCAGGCACATTCACTTTAGCACTCTTTGGTCTGCTGTAACCCTGGTCCACGTCCATGGAAAGTATGGTTCATTTGGAGCAGTCTGAGCACTCATTCACACTCTGTGGACGAAAGAAGTGAAGTCTTATCCGTGGGAAAAACTGGGTGAACCCTGGTGCAGTTCGCTTACAGTGTGAAAGCAAAAAAACTATCCAGTGAACCACAGAGTAGAAGTGACGTAGAATGCGTTGTTGAGTAACATGGTGGATAGCTCGCTGCTTCAACCAAGTCCCCTGGACTATCTGGGTGTGAATGTGCTCTAAAATGTTACTTACCTCATTGATCTTTATGGAAGCAGAGAGAGTGGAATGACTTTTCCACATGATGTTATGAACCATGGTTAGGAAGTGATGAGGTGAAAGGATCCAAACACAGCATGATGAGGCAGAGGGGCGTTGAAATTAGGATTAATTCAAAGAAAGACAAGCCCTGTAACAGGATTAACAGGTTCAAGACCAAAAAATTATTTAACAAAACTCATAACGGACTGAAAGAATGGATGAGCAAGAATAACACATGACAAACTGGAAAAAAATTAACAAGGATGTGGCATTGCACAAAAGAAACCAAGTCATTTTTACACAGAAGGGGCTAATGGTTAAACGTGGAGCAGGTATAACAATAGCAACTGCAAACCAGGTTGGATGGGGAGGGGGCAGGAAATGTAAGGTACCTGCAATCCACAAGGGGCAGACTAAAGATGTAAAACAATATTGAAAACAAAAACCATAACACTGCTGTTAAATGATGACACAGTAATGTCAAGTATTGTTGCTCATCTGAGGTTGTATTTGTTAGAGATTTTTTTTTTGTATTATTATCATTGCCTGATACATAAGACTTTAGAGCTCAAAGAAAAACTGTGTAAAGCTCCAGATGATAAGTTACTGTAGATCAGGGATCTAGAGGGAACTCTAGACCTTTTTGAGCCAGTGCCCTGCAGTATGTCCATGCTGCAGCATACCTGACTCAAACAATGGGTTGTAAAGAGGCTGATGCAGACCTTGACAACAAGCTGATGGAACTATTTCACTTGAACCAGGATTGTTGCAGAGACGCAGTGAAAACCTGCGGGACACTGGCTCAAGAGGTCCACAGATGGTGATCCCTGCTTTAGAAACTACAGCTGATCTCTTGTGAACCTCTTCCTGCAGTATGAGTTTTGCTGGATTTTAACTGCAGGTTATTGAGTAAAACGCTGCTGTTTACTATCAGTTAGAGTCACTGTGTGTTGTGAGCATGAAGGAAGGTTTCATCAGAATGCTTTTGATGCCCGTTTTTCATCCAGATACTTTTAACTTAGATGGTAAAATCAAGAAAATAAACATCCAAGTCTGACTTTACTCTCTTATCTCTTCTTTGCACCGATGTGCCATGTGCTTGCATATTAGACTTTAAAGTTTTCATTCAACAATGGTTCTTTCTTTTACCACCTCTCAGTGTGTTAAACATCCACCCCCCACCCCCTCCCAAAATGAAAAAACAAAAAGAAAATGGCTTTTGCTCTTTATCTCATCTCTCACTTCCTGCCTCGCCTCCTCTTGTCTTTATTTCTCTCACCTCATGGTCTCGACAAAACAAAAATGCTAATTTTTTTTCAAATCAGCAGGGATGTGCTTTCTTTCTGAGGTGTGTCCCTGGCAGGAAAGTTTTCAGCTCTGCTGCCACACCTTTTGATTATTTCAGAGCAGAAAAGGCTTGATGTCTTTTCCCTTGTGCACTCTGGAAATTCAGTCATTCTAGAAATTTCTGTCAAAACTCAAAGCATAATTGCTCAAATGTTGAAAATCCATCCTAGAAAGTGAATCATGACAGCATTGAACGGTAAGTTTTGCTCAGATTAGGCCAAATGAGTTCCAAAACATTGTTTTGTGTTTCAAAAGCTTTGACATTCAATCACAGTAGCAGGAGAGCACAAGAAGGGTGTGATGAACAATTTATTGTTTGGGATTCTGTGGTTATAGCAGGATGATGTTAGGCTCAGTTTTCCATGAATGCATTTCAATATTCACTTTAAGTGTAGCTGTACTGTCAGCTCGGTTTATGGTTGGCAAACAAACAGACACGTATGCATTAAATAGGAAATTTCAATATTAATGTATGTGCACAACTTTGGAAAATTTGGTTTAAAAATGCCATGGAAAAAAAGACCCATTTAGCAAGGACATTTGAGCCCATTTGGAACTTTATGCTTTCCTTTGAGTTAAGATAATAGCACTGGCAGGTGTTGTGTTTGCCAGATAAGGTCCAGATGGCAATTGCAAGTCTGGACTTGGATTACGGTAAATGTTCCGGGGGCCAAACGTGGGCCAAATATGAAGGACACAGATTCCGGCAGTTTCCTTGTGGCCCACGTGTGGTGGTCAGGTGGCTGGGTTTTGGCATTCACACTTAAATAGAGTCAATGTTATAAGTTAACGTCAAATATGGGCCAAAGAAAACTGCAGGTCTGGGCCATGATTGGGCCAAATGTCTTTCGATATCTGGGACAGATTAGATAAGTTAGTTATGCCATAAGGCAGAGGTCCCCAACCCTGGTCCTCAAGGCCCACTATCCTGCAGGTCTTAGATGTCTCCCTGCTGCAACACACC
>JBAMHW010000019.1:24064520-24078648 GCA_037177495.1 Rhadinocentrus ornatus | reverse complement strand
TTTCAACTCAAGGGGTCAGTTGTTCAAAAAATTTAATCCGAATAAAAGCTATCCATATTTAGGAATCCCATTTTTTGATAATCCTGCTTAGTTTTACTCCGGGTGTTCAAAGAAAAATAGGATTGGATCACCCTGATCCAAAATCCCGTTTTTTAGGATCACTAGATTCTGATTTCCAGCATGTAAATCAGTGCGCGCTGTCGGCCATGTGAAGAACAGCAGATCGAACTGATGTTCCTGCCTTACCTACTTGCGAGTGGAACCACCAGGAGCATATAACATCGTACGTGCATGTATTGTCCTGCATAACATTGCTACCAGACAGACTGTCCATCTCTGTGACAATATGTTGAGCCACATGTTGAGGTACCAGACCAACCTCTGGCTTTCTGTAAGAATGAGGGACGGACGGGACGTGTAGTGAGGGATGCAATCGTTAGAAAGTCTTAGTTAGAGGCTATTAGTGTGACTACTTGTGTCCCTGTATGCTTACTGTCTGCTCTGAGGCCTTCTCCACGCCAGTCTGGTGCAGATCTGTCCAAGTTCAGCTGTTTATAAGCAGTTTCAGACTGTGATATTCTTTGTATGAATAAAAAGTCGTTTGCGAAATAAAACTTTCACTTTCAGTAAAATATATGTAAACTCGTCAAAGCTGATATTCGAAAGAACACATGTCTTTCTGAGCAGTTGTTATTAACCGGTGCACTGAAAACATATTCCTACTGGTATTAATTTTGTTTCTACAAAAATATTATTATTTATCAGTTTTTTTATTGTTCATAATTTTTTCTCTATTTTTACTATTATGTTTTTATACATTTATTTTTATTTGCTGTTTTTATTATATATTTTGTCTAGTTTTATTTCTGTCTTGTTTTTATTTATCTTTTATTATTTCTTACATCTATTACACAGTCTTAAAAGAGCAGTTGTGTCCTTCCCTCATCTGTTTTTTACTTCTGCTTGTAGCAGAAGGAATTGGCCAGATGTACAGGTTGTGTTGCTAGGTAACACAGTCAAGAGGTGACTAAATGTGTGAGAAGCCATCAAATTGGCATTTTTTTTGCAATGGGGAGCTGATGGCGGCCACTGCAGCCACTTGACTGATAGTTATCTGAATTCACTTGGATTCTGATATGTGCAGCTTGCTCTTGATGTTGAGGTGTTTGCTACTTAAAGCCTGAGAGGCAAAAGGTATTTTATGGTGCTGCAGAATTCTGGTTTCTTATAAGCAACAAGTAGATTCTCAAAATTTTGTTTAATTTAGTTGTGATTGTGCATTGTTGGTTTTCCTCTGAGCTGCCTCCTCTAACACAGCAGTCCAAACTGTCAGTATCAATCCACTCACAGCCCTTAAGTAATAATTTATAACAGCCTTGCCTTCCTCTTCTTCTGTTATTTTCTCACTCTGAGGGGCTCATCTATTCCACACTCTGAAGACACTCTTTCCCCTTTTTTTTATTCCTTGAACTGCCAGTCAGGTTGAAGTTTCCACTACTGACTATCTCAACTGTGTCTTTTCTCCTATCGTCTCTTCAGCTTAGTGGTGGATGGTGCTGGGCCCATGAAGCATTGCTGCAAAGGGTTCTGCATCGATGTCCTGAAGCGTCTGGCCAAGATTGTGGGCTTCACCTACGACCTTTACCTGGTGACAAATGGCAGGCATGGGAAGAACATTAATGGTGAATGGAATGGCATGGTGGGAGAGGTGAGGGTCTTGTTATTGGAAAGCACTATTAAAATAATAAACATAGCATTCAGTCATACTTTCAGTTAATTATAATATTCCATTTTATATTTACGTATATCAGTGAGTCATCTGTGGGTTTACACGGTACTTGGTGCTCATTTGATCTATGAAGTCAGCATGGTTCATCAATCTGTTCACCATCTATTAATCCAGCAGCTTATCCCGATCAGGTTCGCACTTCAAAAGATGATTGTCAGTGAATAAGCTTGTATTTAAATCAAACTACTACACACATCTACAAACCAACCAGATCATCAACATGCAATGAAGTTAACTTTAAAAGAATAATAATTAAAAAATAAATAAACCAAAGTACAAATAGGTTAAAAATGAAACAATAATCAGTATATTTGACACAATGGAATATGTGCAGTATAATCATGCTGTAGTATTTTGCTGACACTGCAAATGGATTACAAAGTTAATTGAATTTTTAAATGAAGAAATAGAAATGGTTACAAAAGTAAAAGTGCATTATTTTGGATTTAATTACAACAAAACCTTTGACCATCCCTTGACCATGATTTTTTTTTTTTTTTTTTTTTTCTTCTCAATCCAGGCATGTTTTAGGATACAACACCTGGTCTGTTACATGAAAGTCATGTTCTATAGAAGTTAACATTTTGGGCTTTTTTTTTTTTTTTTTTTTATTTTTACATTTGTTAGTCAGAAATTAAATCAAACTATGTTTGAATGTTTTGGGGAATTAAGTCAGAAACATACACGATAACTCTGGTACCATGTACAGTAGACCAGAGGTCTGTATGGGAAACTCTCTCCCCTTACTATGTGTTTAGTAGTCAATACATTCCACTTTGAGGAGACCATATTCAGGTTTACCAAGTCTCACCTGAGGGAGCAAAAGTCCCCTGGGAAAGTGTGCTACGAGAAAATAAGATACTTTTGACAAAGCCCATCATTCTGTGATTTGGAGAAAACAAATGGTCTTAAGTAAACAACGAAATAATCCTCACAGTCAAACGGGGTGAGGTTCGCTGATGTTTTGGGTCTCTTTGTGGCATGAAATTTGAAAACTACCCAAAAAAATTTTGGGGGGTGAAATAGAGTCCAGAAAGCTGGGTCATGGCTCAGGTCATGGATCTTTTATCCACCAGTGAGTCTTGATCGGAATCTCATAGAGCATCTGGGGAGAGATCGCAGAAAAGAGGTTTGGAGGAGGCAAATCTGAGAGACTTCTAAGGTGTTACATTAAATGTTTCAGTAGTGTCATCCAGTCAATTCTTTAGTGTCTCAGATAAGGTTGTTCCAATTCAACTGAAAGAAATAAACAGGAGTACACCAAAGCATTTGTAACTGCAACCGTTTACCAGGTGTTATTGTTTGGCTGTCTGACAGAAACACAGGGGTTTGCATTATTTCTTGTCATAACTGTAAAATATATCTTAAAGTCAGTGTTTAAAAACTTGGATCATTTGCCACCATTCTTTTATTAACCGAAATAAAGTTTATTACAATCTGAAGTTGCTTCACTGGGAACAAGCCTTATTTTGTTCAGCCATCTTATTGTTTTTCAGGTTAGGGGGTTTCAATTTAGGAGCCAGCACCAAGTAAACAGAATAAACAAATGTTTGTAGCATTTTCTCAGGCCTGGAGGTTGCAGATTGGTTACACTTGCAAAGTTAGACATTTCTTCACAGCTTTGTATCAAAAGTGGAGAATGGTCTGACTGCAAATAATACCATCTTTTTAAACCCATCAGGAGGCACTAGACCTCAGAAAAATGTTACTGTTCCTCTGCCAAGTAGTGTAAGAAAGCAACTTTTTTGAAAGGACCATGAAGGAACATTCCTATCAGACAGAACTATTGTAAACATATTTTTTTTATATCCTCACCAGGATTCAAGGACCAAAATGAGCATTTTCAGAGTGGAGGCTGTTGGCTTAAAAAGCAAATTACATTTCAAATAGCACAAAGAAATGGAGAACTAAAAGAACCTGCTCTGTCAACATCAAATGAGTGAGGCTAACTCGCGAGGAACAGAAGTAATGAACCAGCTTCCAACCAACACCTCGACTATCCTATTAAAATCCAGTGTCTTGTATGTTTATCCTTACCAGAGTGGTGAGAAATGTGTGTGTGCGGGTTGTCGAACTTGGATAATAACATCCTATTCTGGAATACTAGCATGCGGCAGACAAGCCAAAGTCTAGTACCGAGCAGACAGAATGCAAATAGTAACATCAGGGATAGATAAAGTGGAAGTCTATAAGAATGTGTATTCAGTTGGAACTTGAAAGGAGATATGCCCTGCAGACTGCATTTCCCCTTAGAGTTTCTTCCAGTATCTATCAGTCTGAATCACAAATGTGCCAAGACCCTTTTATTGTGTATGGCTCAGTAGGATATTGTAGCTATGTTTTTAATTCATCCTTTTCCCTATGCCGTAACACCATAACATTCTTATACAGTTTTTTTTTTATTGTTTCTTTTGTTGTGTAAATCAGAAAGAGTTTGATCTGAAGGCTACTGTGAAATTTATTATATCCTGCCTGAAATCCTTTAAAACATGACCCAATGGGAAGGATTGAACCTGAACTGAAGAGTGAAAATAAGGAAAGATGCTGTCGGGAAGATTAGTGCTGGAGAATTCTCTTCAGAGCACAATACAGACTGTGGACATGTGTTTCTACATGACGGTGTGTGTGACAGCAGATTCAACTATTTTCATGACACCAATCTGCCCTTGGTGACTGTATTAATAAATTTGATTTAACACTGAGTTACATATGAGATGCAAATGATCAGTGTGTGCTTGTGTGCACAGTCTTAAGTTGTTATATTTGTGAGGACCAGTTTTAGAGAGAAGGCATTTTCTGTTTGTTAAAGTACACCCTTATTGTAACACACAGAAAATGCACAGTTCCCCTCCAAATGTCTTTGGTACTTCTTTAAGAGTGTATTCACATCAGCTCCTCTGATTCAAAACTCAAAAAAGCTTGCAAGAACGTCTTAGCAAAACCAAAGCAAATAAGCGCTAAATGCTAGAAAAATACAAGTATGGGTAATTTGCAGCTGTGTGTGTGGACATTTTTATTTCTCAAAAATGTTTTTATGTTTGTTTCTATAAGTTTGCACATACTTAATCTGCCAGTGCTACTGTTCACATGATCTCTGGTAGGCTTCGTTGATGCAGGTGGTTTAACTGCTTCTATGCCTCTCTTTCAGTTTCTCTCTCCACATCCCCAGCTCCCTCCCGTCCAGCTTCTCTCAATAACTCATTAAGTCCCTTAATTATAGTGTCAGACAAACACATGAATGCAGGGGCAGCTGAGTCTGTATGAAAACTCATAACATGCTATCCTCAGTCGTTTCCTGTCGCTTTACATGCAGCAGACATTGTTACAAATGCACAAAAAGTTTTTTTTATTTCTTGCATACTAATGCTGATTGCATCCAGACCAGCAGTGTCCTCATTCATCTAGTGAAAGCCTATACTTGAACAGAGATTTCGGCTATTTCTTACAATGTGTCTGAGCCATGTACTTTTTGTCCTCCTTGCATGAATGCCTCCCAATCAGGCAGTAATTTCCAACATACTTAATGTTTTCTCACTCAGCAGTGAATCATCCTGGCAGAAGTTTTGTTCCCAGTGTGATGTCTCTGCAGCAATGAAGCACTTAGTGAACAGAAAAGCCCCAGGTGTTGCTTTCAGACTTAACTGTATTCAGACATTTGAAATGACCTTGTTAACTTAAATGGAATAATTATCATGGATTGACTGATTGATCTTGACAAGCTAATGACATGGTATCAAAGCTGCAAAACCGCTGTGTCATTAGATTCATGAAGCAATTTACTTTAAAAATTCCCCAGTGGTTTCATAAAGTATTGATTTATTAAAGAAAACTTTAAGGGTTTGACCTTTTCACCTTGGTGTTTTTCAGATCAGTTGATTCGGTTTATGTTTTATTTCATAACATTCTCCTTATCATTGAACTCTATGCAGACATACACTGAACAAAAATGCAAATACAACACTTTTGTATCTGCTCCAGTTTTGAATGAAGATATTTTACTATGGACACAAAAGGCTCATTTCTCTAAAATATTCTTCCAAAAACTGGCCAAATATGCTGGCCATGCAAGAACTGGGACTTTTTAAGCTTCCAGTAATTGTGTACAGATCCTTGCTACATGGGGCCATGCATTATCATGCTGCAACACAAGGTAAAGGTTGTGGATGAATGGCACCACAATGGGCCTCCGGATCTCTTCTCGGTATCTCTGTGCATTCAAAATGCCTTCAATAAAAATGCACCTCTGTTGGTTGCCCATAAAATAGTCCCGTGCCCACATCATATCTCCGACGCCACCGCGGACCACTCAATTCACAATGTTGACATCAGCAATGCCATACACACTGTCCCTGTAACGTGAAAACCGGGATTCATTTGTGAAGAGAACGCTGCTCCAAAGTGCCACGCAAGTCGGTTACAATGACGATTTACAGTCAGGTTGAGACCACGATGTGGACACGAGCAGCAGATGAACTTCTCTGAAAGAGTTTCTGACAGTTTGTGTAGAAATTCTTTGGTTGTAAAAAAAAAACAGATTGTTGCAGCAGCTGTCTGGGTGGCTGGTCTCAGACGATCTTCAAGGTGAAGATGCTGGATATGTAGGTCCTGGGCTGGTGTGGTTACACGTGGTCATCGGTTGTAAGGCTGGTTGGATGTGATGTCAAATACTCTGAAACCCCTTTAAAGACAGTGTATGGTATAGAAATGATTATTCAATTCGCAAGTATAATTCTGCAGTCAGCGTGCCAATTGCACGCTTCCTCAACAGAGAGAACGGAACACATCTTGACACAAGACCGGCATACTGCTTTTGTCTTATCTACTTGTCTTTGTCCATTTACATTCTTCACCGAAAAGCCTTAGTGCTTCCAAACAGGAGATTTTAACGATGGAAGAGGGTCTTTAAGCTCTGGTTTCTTGAAACTAAACTATCTTAAAACTGTCACAAGCCTAGTGCAATTCAGCCCCTTATCCGTAAACCAAAGTAAACCTATGAAATTTAATGTTGTAAGAAATGCACAAGCATAAAACTTTTACTAAGTACTCAAACTATCCATGTTACTTTGATTCATTGTATTCATGGTTTCTGTCCAACAAATTCTTCCACTGATTAGTTGGTTATAATGAAGGAAAAAGCATGAACCCTCTTTAAAGTTATACAGCAGTAATACCCAGCTATTAATAGCTAAAAGCTTATAAACAGGTCTGACACAGCTCCCAGGGACTCAGCTAACCAGACGCAGGATACACGAACCAGGTGCTGCCTGATGCCAAAGGGATTTGAATTTGCTCTTCGTTGGCCCTCTCTGAAAAGCTCTATTTCTACTTTTTCCTGTTAGAATTCTTCCCTAATTCTCCAAACTGAAAGTGTTCTAACAATGATAAATACCTTGTCCTATCCTTCATGTTGCATTACCACAGCAGATGTGTTTTAATGAACAAAACAACAGTGCACTGTGCATAAATTTCCATAAGATAAATGCATCTGGATTCCTCAGACGTCGTTATCATTGCCTTTCAAGTGAAAGCCAACCCTTCAGCAGGCATTCCTGTTCTTTCTCACAATCTCTTCCAGCCTTGCACTTTGTGTCCTTGTGTCAATGCCTCCCAATCAGGAAGTAATTTCCAACATCTTTCACTCACAATACCAACAGATATCTCCAACGGGGAAGGCATTATATCACTCTTTTCAGAGCCAGCAATACACCTTTGACAACAACAGCAATTTACTCAGGAGTTGCTCGTCTACCTCTGCCTCAACTTTAGAGATTAAAAAAATGTAGACTGAGAGGAATGTGTTGATAATTTATTTGGTCACTTGAAGTGACCAAATGATCTCTTTAAATCCACAAGCACTATTAAAAGTGTTTTCAGTAATTCTTTGGAAGAAAGACAACCTCTGTAAGACCATAATTTGTAGTGGAGGCATATTATAGGCTCACAATGCTGAAAGAGTCATTTCTTGGATTTGATGAGTTAAAGATATAATAATATAAGATATAATAAAAGATATAATAAAGATGGAAGGCGTGACAACAAGTAGTTTTTTTTACCTTAAGCAGTCTCCCCCTGAATGTTGATTAAATGAAAGATATTTTTTAATAAAAGGAGGAAGCATCCCAATAACACTATATCAATGTCACCACAGTGGAGACAATATAGGGAACATATGATGAAAGAGGAGACCCCAACCCTCAGGTCTACACAGACCACAATGAATCCCAGCTGCCACTGCTGTTTCTAGAAAACTCTATGATTTGTTTTTGGATCTACAGTTTATTGATGATAATGTTGTTACTTTACCTTCAATTAACGGTAATAAAGACATTCCTAAATACTTGAAGGTACTGATCGGGTCCATCTTCATCTGTTCTCAACTAAAACAACTTGCAGAGTGATGAAAGTTGACAGGACATATCATGAGCTTGGACACATCCAAGCTGTTGAAAACTCCAGCCACCGCTACTATTGTTACAATGCTCTATTTAAAGCCTTTGGCAAGAGATGCAACATTTTATTCTCCAGTACTTTCCATAGACACGCATGCTTACACTCAGGCTGCAATATTTATTTATTTATTTATGTTTTTTTTTTTTCTTGTGATGTGCTGTTTTAAAAATAGTTTTCTTAACTTACATACTTAGAGCTGTAATTTTAATTGCACAAAATTACATTAAAGCAGCAGTTTTTATCTGTGAAGTGCAGAAGCACAGGAAAGTGACAATATGCATTGAAGATGTCAACGGAAAAGAAGAAGAAAGAGCCTTTGAGGCTATTAAGACTGGTTGAAAGGATTTCAGTGATGTCTGCTGAGAGTCTGCAGAACCTTCTTCTTTCATCGACTCTCCGGGGCCAGGTCAGAGCAGAATAATGAACTTCTGGTCAGAAGCCAGCTTCTCTAACCTCCAAAGTCCCTCCGCTACCATCATGTAACCTCTGTTTCCTGCCAGGTGAAACATGACAGAGGCAGTGAATCCCCTCACTTCTTCACCTGAGCCACAATTACTGCTGCCAGAAGGGCTTCAAGGGCAAACAGAACTGTTTCATTTCAGGAAAAAAATCTTATTTTATCGAAGTAACTTTTCGATGAACAACCAAATCATAAAGTAGGCTTTGTGGAAAGACGCTGAATTAAACAATATTTTTAAAATTATTCAAATAATAAGATACAGAACTTTAAAGGTAAAGAGAAATTTATGACAGCACAATAAGGAGGAATGCAATGTTTCTAAAAATACATTGACAAGCCAGAATGTATGATTCTCTGTGGATTATCTTCATTGTTTAGTTTTTAACATATTTTGTGTGCTGCTTTGCATCCTTCATGTTTTTCAGGTGGTGTCCAACAGAGCTGATATGGCCATCGGTTCTCTCACCATTAATGAAGAAAGGTCAGCAGTTGTAGAATTTTCTGTTCCATTTGTGGAAACAGGCATCAGTGTCATGGTTTCTCGCAGTAATGGCACAGTATCGCCTTCCGCCTTCCTCGGTAAGACGACTTTTAGAGTTTCCTCCACTTGTGCAGTTTAATGAGTTGCATGTTTTTCTATAAAAATACGAAAAATGTATCTCAGAGGAGACTTGCTAACCTAGTAACACCCAGACAAATTAACACATGTATTCATTCTTATATAGTTGTTTCTGGGATTCTAGTTTTTTAAATTTTAAAAATTGTGTTTAATTTTATTTCTATGATTTCCTCCATATTTATTGGTGCTAATTTGCAATGCAAAGAGTATAGTATTGTGAGAAACTTGCACCATTTTAGGGGTTTAATGATGATCTGAATCAATACATGACTTCAATGATCAATTAGCCAATAACATTAATCTGAATTGAGAAAATCAGTTTTAATTGATAAAGTAATCTTTTTAATGAGGAAAATATTGATACTCAAAGGTGAGGTGTGATGGTTAAACAATCCTAAATGTTGATCATTAAACATTTTGGATTGCTTCATTCACCAACTGTTCTTATGAACAAACTACGAAGATTGTAGCATTCACGAAAATCTTCGTATCAACACTCAGGAGTACTTCGGTCGCAGCCCTCCTATGGGCATTTACTTATGCAAATTAGGGGCATCTGGCACATACTTTTTGGTATTTATTCATTTAAGAGAAACAATATAAACAATTTTGGGATCAGCAGACACATTTATGAATCTGACATTTTTCTTTAAAAAAAAAGAAGATACTGGTGAATGAGGCCCACTCTGTCGATATGATTGCTCATTTAAGTTAACACACAGCAATACAGTTTCCAGAACACTGTTAAGTACAAACGGAAACTACTATCTGACGTTTGCATAATGCGCATAATCCAAACAAAGCCACAGGGATGAAGTTATTAAAATTCACATGATGTTCTCTTGTACACCTCGTGTTTGTGTTAAAAGTCAGATTTTTTACTTTTTATTATTTACATAAAGACTTAAATAACAAATGCAAACAGCTTTACAGGAAAAAAAAAGAGAGATACAAGTTGGCTGAGTCCTATATTAATATAGTGGCAGCTGAGATTGAGAATATAAAAGAAGGATCTGTGAATGTAGTGACCCTCGAATGTTATTACTGGCGTGGTAAATCTATCTAAATCCACTTTATTGGCAAAATGTTTACAAGAAGAAAGGGATTCATGCTTAAACTGGGCACACAAGATAAAAAAGAACAATAGCAGGAGGATACTATACTGTATGTAAAGATCTCCACAAAGAACTGTTTTAATTTTGATGCAGCACATTGGGGTTTTGGGGACTTAATTTTACTTAGAATCTCTTATAAACCAGTGGCTTTAACGGTAGAAGACTAGTGATCTGTGAAATATTAAACTGTAAGGAGATTTAATTGAAATGCTCAACATCAACATTTTAATGTTTTAAAATAACCTGGTTTTGATCAGTTGTCTTCTAAGTACATCACCAAAAACAAGAAAAAAATATACTTTCCTAATGCTGTACCAGCACTTTTATTTTGTAAAGTATTAAATATTAGACTGCAGGCTATGAATACAGAAGCGTCTGGATCTAGGGGATTGTGAAATGAATAACTGGAGAGGAAAGAAAGGAAAACATGGTTTTTAATATACAGTACATCTCTTTTCAGTATTTAGACTTTCTGTAGTCTGTGATTTTGGGCTGAGAAATTTAGAAGGAAACATTACTGGTCAAATTGTTAGAATTTAAAATGTTAAACCACTTCTATATATTCGAGCTTTTACTGGTCAGATCTTTCTTTTTTTTGAAGAAATGCTGTATTTTAAAAACTTTCTATATTAAACTTTCAGTGAATTTTCTGTTTAAAAAATAACCATTAACTACAGTTTTTAAATAAATGAAGAGGAGATGAA
Organism: Rhadinocentrus ornatus; assembly: GCA_037177495.1. Classification (NCBI taxonomy): domain Eukaryota; kingdom Metazoa; phylum Chordata; class Actinopteri; order Atheriniformes; family Melanotaeniidae; genus Rhadinocentrus; species Rhadinocentrus ornatus. The sequence continues at coordinate 24,067,511 of JBAMHW010000019.1, read as the reverse complement.
AATAAAACATTTCCTCTGAAACTGAGTGGAAGTATAATGTACCATAAAATTGATATAATTAAGTAAAGTAAAATAATGCTTTAGAGTAAATGTAATGTTACATCAGTGGCTCGGGACAACCTCTGAGTAAGCGAAGCTGTGGTGATTGCAGCAATGTTAGGTTTATTCCTGGAATAAATATGAGTAATCTAAAAAGGTAAAGTGATCTCTTTCCTTATAATCCTAATTTAGGTGTCATTAGATAAAGGAGCTTTAACACAAATAGGTCAAGTGGAGCTGCTCAGTCTGGTTGTGCTGGGGAACTGTTGAGATGTAGGTATGTTTAATTGAAGCAGCTTGAGTAAGACCTCCTTTACAGACAGTTGCTCAAAGATCTGAAAAAATCTGATATCTTGCTCAAAATACCTGCCTTCTGTGGCTATTTCAAACTTTGATTAATATTTTTATGGATGTGTCCTATCCTGATTTTATGGACTGGACGATAGCATAAAAGGGCCATTAATATTGTATTTAAATATGTTAAATAGAGCTGTTATAAGAATTAAAGTACGGATAAAGTAAGTTGAGCACTTTGGCTTTTCAGCTTTGGCTTCTTTGAAAGAAGCACTTTTAGCAAAGTAAATCTATAATGTGGTGTATGTTTTATTTATTTGTTTGTTTTAAATATATTCTGGTGCTCAGAGCCTCACATTTCTGTTCAGACACTGGTTGTGTCATTCTGCGTCTTTGCAAACTAACAAGTGAAAACATGCTCATAGGATGACTGGAGAAATTTTACCAAAAACATGTCTGACAGCAATTTCTTATCATAGTTAGCGATTGGCTATGCAACATTAATGCTTTTGGGGGTGCTAATGCTGTCATTCACCACAGTTGTGCTTGTTTTCCGTTTGTTGTTTTTGGCTTTCCATCCTGTTTGTTGTTGCCGGCCCATTCTGAATCAATTTTACTTCTAACTAATCAGCATTCAATCAGCGTGTAGTAAAATCTCTGAAGTCAACATGCTGTTATTTTTTTTATGAGCAATCAATATCACCTGGCTTTGTGAAAGCATCATTTTGGCAACAACTCAAGCAGATATATCCATACAAGATTAAACAACCACTAAGTTTTGTCAGTTTTTTGTAAGCCTCTTGAAAAGTCGACATAATAGAAGTTTTGATTTGCTTCTTAAGATCTTATTGTCCTTGTCTCACTGGTATTTACACAGGCAAACTGTGATGTCCAGTTTGCACCATAACTGTTAATAGTAAAGCTGAAATCATTATAAACTTACTGCAGTCTTCTTCTGTCATTATAATAGCCCCAGTACGCTGCAAAAATAATACTTAAAGAAGTCAAATAGGTTGTAATATACATTGAGAAATGTCACTACAGATTTAAGCGACTTTTAACGTTATAGTTGTACATTTTGGGATTTTGATGATTTATGTGGATCCGTGTGGAGATAAAAACATTGCTCGCTCTTTTCTACAGCTCTGCCTGTTTTTCAAACATACCGATTTACCAGCATGCAGCAGGTTATAAAAATCCAACCAAATCATCACCAAAGCACCCAGTACAACAGCTGCTGTGGGATCAATTTTGATGCACAAGGTTAAAACTGGCAACAAGCATTACTTGTGCACCACTCAAAAGCACTCTGTAGGTCTAAGTGGGAATAATTTGGTGTTTGACCCTTACATTTATCCAAAATCTTTTTTTGAGTTTGTGCACTGTTATCACAACAAAAAGAAAAGAAACTACAGTTCAAAAATCTGCACAACTTATGTGATTCCAGTATTTCACATCTAATCTTATCAAAATGATTGTAGTAATGCACATTATTTCTCATTATTTCATTTTATTTATGGATGCAAGCCTTCAACAGAGTAATAATTCTTCTAGACCAGCCCAGACAGTTTATGAAATAAAGTTTATTTTATCAGCAACGTCTTATTGTCTTATACCTTCACTTTTGACCACTTCCTGTCTTCCACTGCCTTTTTTTTTTTTTGCAACACAAAGCTTCTAACGCAGACATTACATGTGCTTTTTCTCTGTGTTGAAATGAACTGACTGCGTCCTAGATAACACCACTTAAGTTACAAATCTTCTGAAATTATTTCCATACATTTCCAAGAGTGAAAAGAGGGTATGTTGAAAGGATGAGAGTGCTGGAGATGGAGAGAGATGAATCCAAAAAAAAGAAGGAAAGATAAAGACTGTTTAATGGAAAGAGATGGGGTTACACACAGAAAGAGAGAGGCTCTCATCTTGGAGCGAGCACAAAAGAGTAAGATGGAGTGGTTGAGTGGCTTTGATCGAGAGAGTGATTGAGCCGTTTCACATGTCCTCAGATGTTTTAATCTGTGCAGCGGCTGCTTGACATGCTTCTGTGTGTGTGTTTGAGTGTGCATTGCTTAAGCCAGATGAGACCGTACCCTGTAGCAAAAATGACTTGTTAACGCAGAACAGTGTCTCAGGTGGTTACTTTTTAACCTTACATCGGTGCTTAAGCACTGCTGGTGTGGTATCTGCACACATTCTGCTGCACCATGCACTGTGTGTATCTTTCAAGTGTAAAACAAAGACTTACACAAACCTCTACATTGTGGAGTACTTTGCGTAATTAGTTAAACGTTGTATAATTTTACTCTTATATTACGGCCAAGTACTATCAATGTTGGTATCTAACTCTGCAAGTAAGGCAAGGCAGTTTATTTGTACAGCCGTTATATGTACAGGACAATTCAAAGTGCTTTACATAAAACAAAGCATTGCAGATATTAAGAAATGGTAAAAGGCAGCAACAAATAGCAAGAATCACAGTAAAATCATAAATTACATTAAAATGAAAAGTTAAAAAGTTAACGTGCAGAATTCATGCATATATGCACGAGAAAAGAAATATTTTTTTTACCTGGATTTAAAGTGTCTACATTTGGTGAAAATTTAATCTCCACTGGCAGTTTGTTCCACTTGTTTGCAGCATAACAGCTAAATGCTGCT
>JBAMHW010000019.1:24044562-24064307 GCA_037177495.1 Rhadinocentrus ornatus | reverse complement strand
ACAGTAATCAAGTCTACTGGAGATGAATGCATGGATGAGTTTCTCTTGGTCTTTCTGGGAGACTAAACTTTTAATTCCGGTGAGGAAATATGAAGATAACTGTTATATAAACTTTATTTCCCTTTTAAATTTTAGGTTTATTGTTTTACTGACTATTTAAACCAGAAAAAAAATGTTTAGCTATGAAATCTCAATATGAGCTCATTAAATTCTTCAGTGACTTTTATTTTTAAGGCTCAGGCTTTGAAGCAAGTCCTTACCAAAAGTCCACTTCCCTCAGAGCTGATCTTTTCCTTGTAAGCCTTAAGGGATCTAATTCATACTTTCACAGCTGCAGCAGTACATTCATCCATCTGTCAAGAGAGATTTAGGAGACAATCTGAAACACGTCATGGTCGGATGGAGATGCATGGCTCCCAAGGCTGTCTGATGGGCCACAGGACCAGTGACTCCGTACTGTAGTTCTGCCTGTGTTGGGGGGGGGGAATGCAGTTTAAATGGATTAGCTGCTGCGTGAAAATAAAAAGGTAAGCAAGGCCATAGAGAGTTAAGAATAGACAGAAACACTGATCGAGGTCATTGGTGAAACAATCAAGTGAGAAAGAAAAAGAGCAACAGGTGAAGATGTAGTACTTTTTTTGATGGAGGAGCTGATTACTGCATAATATGGAGGGGGAGGAAAAAAAGATGGCTGAAGTTACACACAGAAGGCATTAAGAAACTAAAGTAAGGAAGTTAATTAAATGCATCTTAGACATAAAAAGTGAAAGAAAGATGGAATTAAGTTATTCCTGCGAGGTTTGCAGATGCTTGTCTCAAATTATTCAATTATTCCCCTTTTTATTTACAAAGCCTCATGTTGCTTTGTTGAAAATTATTATTATAATTATTTTTAGTTACATTTGGACCTCTTTTGTTTTGACTTAATAAGTCGTATTTAACTTTTACATACTTTTTAAATTTGACTCATTATATTCAGATAAAACACCTAAAAATGATTTTGTTAATAAAAAAAAGTTTGCTTTGTTTAACCAATATTAGACCCTGACTCCATCGATCCATCCGTTTTCTACCGCTTTTCTGGGGTCTGGTCGAGGAGTCTAAGCAGGGAAGCCCAGACTTCTCTCCTCCCAGCCACATTCACCAGCTCATCTAAGGAGATCCCAAGGCATTCCCAGTCTAGCTCCTCTCGATGTGGAGGAGCAGCGACTCTACTCTGAGCCCCTCCTGGATCACCGAGCTTCTCACTCTATCTGTAAGGGAGAGCCCGGCCACCCTGTGGAGAAAACTCATTTCAGCCGGTTGTATTTGTGATCTCATTCTATTGGTCATTAACCACAGCTCGTGACTTAAGGTGGGGGTAGAAACGTAGATTGACCGGAAAAATGGAGAGCTTTTCCTTTTGGCTCAGCTCCTTCTTTACCACAACAGATGCAGAGTCTGTATCACTGCAGACGCAAAGAGCAGTGACCCAATCCTTAGGCCACCAAACCAGATCCCCTCAACACCTCAACTGCACCAAGGAATTCTGTCCCTAAAACAGAATTGGTAACAAAGCGCAGCCCTGGAAATTAATCTGATTTACTGCCAGCAATAGAGAGCAGGCTCTGGAACTGGTTGTACAGGGACCATACAGCTCAAACAAGGGGGTCCGTCACATTTTCTCTGAATACAGAAGCCCCCGGAGGACACGGTTGAACGCCTTTTCCAAGTCTACAAACCACATGTAGACTGGTTAAGTCAATTCCTATGCCCCCTCCAAGACCCTAAAAAGGGCGTAGGACTGGTCCACTGTTTAACAGCTAGGACAAAAACCACAACTCTCCTCCTCAATCAGAGGTTCAACTATCCAAAAGACCCTCCTCTCTAGGACCCCTGAATAGACTTTACCAGGGAGGCTGAGGACTGTGCTCTCCCTGTAGTTGGAGCACACCTTCTGGTCCCCCTTTTTGAAGAGGGGGACCACCACCCCAGTCTTCCAGTCCAGGGAAATGGTCCCCCGATGTCCACACCATGCTGCAGAGGCGTGTCATACAAGACAGCCCTACTGCATCCAGAGCCTTAAGGAATTCCGAGTGGTTCTCATCCACCCCTAGGGCCATGCAACCGAGGAGCTTTTCAACCACCTCAGTGACCTCATCCCCAGAGATACTAGGTCCAGGGTCCCCCGACTTTGCTTCCTCATTGGAAGAGATGTCAGTAGGATTGAGGAGGTCTTTGAAGTATTCCCTTCACCCACCCACAACGTCCTGAGTCGAGGTCAGCAGCCCCCCCATCCCCACTGTACACAGTGTTAATGGAGCACTGCTTCGCCTCCTAAGCCGCCGGATGGTGGACCAGAATCTCCTTGAAGCCATCCGGAAGTCATTCTCCATGGCCTCTCCAAACTCCTACCATGTCCCTAACTCAAAAAATAAAAATCCCAGAAGTCTGCACTGATAAGCTTTCATAGATAGATGTATGCAAGTTTAAGCTGAAGAGAAGAATAAAAAATAACATGGATGTTTTGTGTTGGTGTGCTTCAATAAATTATACTTAAAAAGAAATGTCTTATGAAGATTATAGATATTTTTGAAGTAGCTACTTGGACAAATGATCAAATCAAATTCTAAAAACATTTGTCCAAATTATTTTCTACCACTTATCCAAGGTCTGGTCACTGGGGAAGCAGCAGCAGCTTAAGCAGGAAAACCCAGACTTTCCTGTCCACCGGCCTTTTTTTTCCAGCTGGTCTGATTAATTTCACATTAGTTTTCTTTATTTATGTAAATCTTTTGATGACAAAATAATAACTATATAACAACAAAGTAAAGTAACCAAAAAATCTCATTTCAACAAAAACCCCTCCCTGGAAGCGATGGTTAAATCATAAATATTAGCTTTGGGTTTCTCTTAGAGAACACAGAAGGAAAAGACTGCAGAACCTCTACCTGGACTACATTATAAAAATGGTTTTAAACATTTATTTTGAAACTGAGGAGAGAATTTTGAAATGCAGGGGAAAACTTCTAGTTAGCTTTTGACTTTCAGCTTGACTGCCAACTGTCAGTCATACAAGTTTGACACCTTTTATTTTTTTACAACTGCATAATGTGACATTTAAAGTGTTGTTTAATTTCTCAATCGTACATTATTAAAAAAAATTACAAATGACAATTAAATTTAATTTTACATTAGGTCAGTGGTTTTCAAAGTTTTTCTTAAGGGATCTTTGATCTTGATTAATTAATCGTGACATCCCTAGTTGAGAGACCTAGAGCACGTCCAGGGTCTTCCGTGGGGCCTTCTTGTGGGATGTGCCTTGAACACTTCACCAGGGAGGCGTCCACCTCATCTGGCTTTTCTTGATTTGGGGGAGAGCCTCTTCACTCTAAGACCCTTCTGGATGACCGAGCTTCTCACCCTATTTCTAATGGAGAGCCCAGTCAGCCAGCAGAGGAAACTCATTTAGTTGGTCCTTCGGTCACTACCCACGGCCCATGACTGAGGATAAACATTGGCATGAAATCTTCCAGATCCAAGACCTCAGCTAGGAAAGTGTAGAATGCCATCTCCAGCTCAGGAATGAGGTCCTGCCCAATTGGAGAAATTGGGACCAGTTCTAAACATCATGTTCACCTGTAAGATTTTGAAAAATGGAGGAAATTGCTTCTGTTGTATTTATTTTTTTAGTTATGTACTCTCATGTCAAATTCTTGCAATGTCACATGAAAACATTTTCAATGTCTAAATATTTAAAACAGTTTTTTTTATTGTTCTCCTGTGACACTGTGATTGTATATGACAGTTGTTTGAAGACTATGTCTGGTTAAAGAAAAGCATTTCTTTTTCCTACCACAGCAGTAAAATGTTGCGTAACATTATTCTATTCTATTCTGCTTTTTCCTAAGCGACTTACATCTGAAAGTAAGAAGAACACAAGCAAGAATTCAAACAGAATGGGACATCATAATTAAGTAGTAGTCAGACTGCTATGAGTCCAGTTGAACCCAGATGCTGTCATGTAGTGCTAGAGGCATTTCCGCCCCCCTCCCCTCTCTATAATAGTCCTTTACATATAATAATACAAGATCATGATTTCATCACACAATATCACCTTGGATGTAAGCACATGCAGCTTATTCAGTGCTGAGTTGAGCCAGGGAGCTGGACAAATCTTTCAATCTTATTCAGACGAGTAGAAGACTTAAGATAAGTGCAGAAATGCTCCTTAAACAGGTGAGTGTTTAGTTTGCTCTTAAAAGTGAATAACGACTCTGTGGATCATAGAGTTCGGTAGATATTTCCACCACCCGGAAACAACAGAGGAAAAGAGTCTAGCTACTGATTTGGTGCCATGTTGTGGTGGGAGCACTAGGTGTCTTTCGCTGGCGAGTGTAGCTCTGGATTAGGGACAGATGAAGGTAGACAGGAGCCGTTTGGGTTATTGTTTTGTTAGCCAGAAGCAGAGCTTTGAATTTGATGCATGCTGCCGATTGCCCAGAAGCTCATACATGCAAAGCACATGCTCTACCACTGAGCCACATCCCCAGCTAAAAATGTGAAACATGTTAGAAAAAATATCATCTTCCCCTACCATTATATTAGGGAGGTGCCCCGCCCCACCGACAAGAACCACCGCCCCTGCTAAGTCACAAATTTATTTTGATCGGGTTTTCTATACAGCGCTGTCACAACAGAAGTAATTTCAGCTCCCTTTCTTCTAAAACAGGTTTATACTGTGTTTCTTTATTAGAAACTAAACAATCCGATGTTATTTATCTGATTCATATGATGGCAGGTCTGATTGCTGTTTTGCTATGATGCCACACGCATCACACAGCTGAGCACAGTTTTGTCAGGGTCAGAAATAATGTCAACTAGCTATAAATCTGACAAAAATATGAGTTTTAAAAATTTTTTTCAGAGGTCAAGACGGAAACATTCGCTCCAGCAGGGAGAAGCCGAAATATTTCTCCTTCTGACCACAATAAGACTGGTGCATAAGACAAGTTCTGATAATGTATGAAACTAATTGATATTGTCTATTGATATTTCCATTTTCTAGATCAGAAGCAATAATGGCAACTCAGTCAATGCTATAACATCTTGGTATACTTAGTGAATGGGAAAATAAGACAAATGTCTTAGTCCAGTGGAAGGCAATAAGGCAGGATACTTGGTACTCCCCAGATCCTTTGTTTGATATAAAGTGAACATTTAACTGTGGAAATTTAATGGTTACGCCTTACCTTCTGTCACTTCTTGTTAACGGTAACCTGATATCACTTGGACGTAGCTATACAACCCCACCTCACCTCCGAGCTCTGATTTTAGGGAGGTGGAGTGAGCAGTCACACATCTGTGACCCGGCCATAATATGGGTGGACATGGTTGCGTGAATCGTATGAGATCTGCTGCAAATCAGCTGGAACTGAGGAAGCCTCTTGAATGAGAGGTGAACCATCCTAAAGACAAAAAAGTAGTAATCAGGTTGCTGTGTGCTGTACTTCAGCTTTTGAAACTGTGATCATGTCATAGCCGAGTTTGTTAGCTTCACCATGTCACTGAGTTAGCTATACATTGCAGACACAGAGCCCTGCATATTGATCCCAGTTTTAGTGCTGAAACAACTAGGCCTGTATACAGAATATGGCACTATCTTTGTTAGAGATCTAAATTTACATGGAATCAAAGATGTATTAAGCTATTTTTATGTGATTTTATATGAATGAAATATGATAAATTGATATAATGTTCTGTCAGTTTTGCACATTTTTTCCAGATGCAACTTTTCAAACTTGCCATCTTTTTTGAAGAGGAAAAAGGACTTCTCCTGGAGAACTTTCCAAAGAAGTCATAATTTGTCAGTCTAACTTTTCATGGACTTGAACATTTCACATACTATTTGAAGTCAATGCAGGCTAAAATGCCAGTTTTACAGTTATTTAAAAAAATGGGATTTTATAGGTAAAAAAAAGGCTCATAAAACCCCCTACAGGGTAAAACCCGGTTTTGTTTGTCATGATGTATAGCCATACTTAATACTTTTCTACGTCAAGACAAAAACTTTAAAAACCCCACAGCCCCTCCGACCAGATGCAAACAGATGGGTCCTTGTCTAGCAAGCATAGAAAACCACGCCCACCAATGAATATGAAGAGACGTGAACTCATCTGGTGTAGACTTGCTAGTTTCAGACTTCTATTCTTTCACAGAGTTTCTGATGAAATATTCTTGCAATGGGACGGATTTATGCTTTTGAGGGGTGTGAAAGTAACACTGGACTTTTTTCTTTACCTGCTGATCCTCATCTGGTGACAGACAGCAGCTCAAATCGTGGGGCGGCAACACTTCTTATAGCTGCAACAACCTGCCGTGAGTCTCCACAGCTTTCCAGAACTGCTGGGGCTGTTGACAGGCCAGCGTAACAGCGCTAACTGCTCAGACTGATAAGGTTCACGAACCACCTTGTTTATGTGTAGCGGAGGGGATTCCGAAGAGGAAAGGTCTTCCACCTCAAAGACCGCTCTGTGGCGTAGGTGCTTTGTGAATCCCGCTTTCCATCTTGCTAGTGGCTGCTAAGCTCTATAACAGATTTTTAAAGTTAAAACTACTAATGTAAAGGTGGGGGTTATTGTTGTTAGTGATGTTTAAAAAGAACCAGATAAACTATTGCAATGTAATGTAAAATGACTGGGTGAGAGCACTCTTTGTATTTCCAAGGAGGACAAAGGCAGGAAAATTTCCCAACAAAAAATTTATTACAAATTTAAATGAAATGCCCAGAAAAAGTTGTGCTCGACCTAAAAATTAGATAACTAAAATGCCTCCAAGGTGGAATTAAAATACCCATCCTAAAAGTCCAATAAAATTGAACAGGCTAGAAAAATAAACCATATAAAACAATATTAGCACCATACAGGGCAAACTAACTAATGTAGGAGGTACAGCAGGTCCTCCCCCCAGTCCAGGTCTGTGGTTCCACCTCTGTCACATGCACCTGGCCATCTGCAACAACAAGCATATGCCAGTCCCGGGGTACGACAGGGCCTTAGGCTATGTGGATGGGTTGTGGCTACAATACTCACACGGTAGGCAGAGTTTTCCTCTGCCCCTGCATGTATTTAGTGGCACACCCCTTTACTTCTCTTGATCTCTTTCATCCAATTCTGGTCTTCTGGTCAGCTCCAAGTCCATGATAGGTTGCATCAATGTACAAAACAAATAGCTCGTCAAAATTAGCATGAGCCAGAATGGGGGCTTGTGTTAATGCAGCCTTTAAAGGCGGATTTATGCTTGCGCGTCGTCTGCGTCCGCGTCAACGGCGTAGGCTCTACGTAGCTCCGCGGAGGCTCGAAGCGCACCTTATCCAGACTTGACGTGCACCCCTGCTACGCAGACGGTTGACGCAGAAGTTCCCCCTTGTGATTGGTCAGTTTGGGAAGTTGATGAGAGGCTGATCGAATTATTTATATCAAACTAATAAAAAAACTGAACCATACTGGAAGCCATTGTTGTTTTAAAACAGAAAATACCTACCAAACTGAAGTTAATCATCAAAATAACTCAGATCTGGTGAGGCAACTGGCCGATACCACCCTTGCTGCCACCTTCATGTTAGGAGGAGAAACTGTAACAGACCCAAAAATGCTCTTACTTGCTTAATTGTAGATGGTACCAGCCAATTCAGCACAGCATCTACTTCATCAGGGTCAAGTCTTACCCCTTGACAGTCAACTACATGTCCCAGAAACTTTACCTTCGACTGCAGAAGTTTGCATTTGTCAGGCCACAAATTAAGTCCATGTTGCCACAACCGGTTGAAGACCTCGTCCAAATGCTGCAGGTGAGAGGAAAAGTCAGGCGAGTAGATAATTATGTCATCGAAATAGACATGCAATGATTCTGCAATCTGACTACTTAAACACTGCTGCGTTAGCCGTTGGAGTCACCAGTGTGGATGCGATGTGATACGGCACTGGTCCGGCCGAAATCATCATGCTTCGTAAATACCTAATCCCATTTCTGCAGTAGGGCATGAAGTTGCTCCTGTTGCTGCTCAGGCAAATCAGATCGATATCCATAAGGACCTCTTGTCCAGGATCAGGTGTAGTGTGGACCAAGGACACCTCCACCATGCAATCTTCTTCCAATGACAGGCTCACAGCTCACATGCCCCATAAAACCATCTTCAGCAACAGTGGCTTTGATGCGGCGGCAGGTTGCAAAGGCATCTCTCCAGGGTTTTTGAAATCCCTGTGGAGGAAGGGCAGACTTTCCAGGCAATTTAAAAAAAAGCATCCCAACGGGCCATTACAACATTCATCCCTACAATAAGAGGGTGTGTACAGTCTTCGTCTTTCACAATTACGATTCCCCGGCCAGGAATCTGTGTCCCTTCGACTTCTAAGTCAAACACAGCATAGCCAACATATGGGATTTCCAGACCATTAGCTGCTCTTAATTTAAACATTACAGGCATCTTCCCAAGCTTAGCCTGGGTAAAATGTTCATTGAACATGCTCTCGGCCATTAATGTTACTTGAGACCCTGTATCTAGCAGTCCTTCCAGCTCAACTCCCTCGGCAGTAATTTTTAATGTTGGGAATTGGCCTATAAATGTCTCTGTGGCCCTTGTCTGTGCTGGTGGCCCAGCAAACCCTGCCCCATGGACATCAGCGGCAGGGACAGCTAGTTTAAAGCTGTCCCGGAGATGGGCGTCGTTCAGTACCTGGCTGTGCGTCCTGCACTGTTACACTGGCAACAAATAGGGCTACCTTGTCCATCACGTTGGTTATATGAGGCTGGTCGGGGGTAACTCCTCGGTGGCCCTGGCAGTTCCGAGGAGGCTGCAGCCGGTGGCAGGAAAGGTTTGAGCTCCTTTATTAGCATTAAACCAATCCCTTTATCTCAGTTCTCACTTTCTCCATGATGTCCCGCTTGAGGGTCTCCTTGATTGTGGTTCCTTCAAAAAAACAGATTTATCACTGACAGTGGAGCAGGTTACCTCAGAGGTAGAGCTCCCATATTTAGGAACCAGAAACAGTGCCTCCTGTTGTAGAGCTGCAAAAACTCCCTCTGGATGGCGACAAGCTTACACATTTAATGCCTGAGCCAGTGATCCTCCACACAACCCCAGCAGCAATTGGTCTCTCAGGGCTGCCTCAGAGGGGGAATCGTTTGGGTAATGCTGCTGCGGCCTGCAATACAACTCATGGAGCCTCAAAATAAAATACTGAACAGTTTCACCTGATTTCTGTGCACAGCTAAAAAATTGTGACCTCAACACAGGAGTCGGGATGTTATCTCCATAGAGTGTATCCAGGTAACGAAATATTTTTTGCGCTGTGTTTTTCTCATGGTCTTCTAAAACATTAACTTGACGCTTAGCTTCTCCAGTTAATGCTCCCAAAAGAATGTCAAGCTTCCTAGGCTCCATTAACTCTTGGGAGCCCAAGAACCCTTCAATTAGTTCTTTCCACTCACCAAGTTTTACCTCTTTGCCTGGCCCCTTAAACTTTGGTAGCCAGGGAGCGTCAAGGTACACCGGCGTCATCATAGTTCCCCCTTGGCAAACAAGCGTGCTCGAAACCCTGATCCTGCCAACACCGTCAGTTAAACAACTAGAAACTAGAAACAACTGGAAGCAAATAACATAAAAACAAACAGCACACAGCCTAAAAAATATCACACCACTTGTGCCAGATCACACTAAAACAGAGTTCTACTCAGAAATTAATTTAATTTTCTAGAATATTTTCTAGTATAAAGATCTAGTATGAAGTTAAGATCTTTCAACTCTGCACACCTGTGATCATACTTGCATTGTAAAGTGAAAATAAGTGTGACTTTCCTCAGATTAATAGGTCATAAACAGACTTGGCCGGAACTGGACTGGTGAGGAGATTAATTTAATTAAAGACCATGTCAACACAGACACAAGTTTAGCTGTATCCACTAAAGTTTTAACATTTGGATGTTTCGTTCACATGGAACCGATGTTTTAGGAGACTGAGAACTCATTTCTAATTTTTGAAAGTGGGTCCCAAAGTATATAAATCTCGAAATGCCACAGTTTTATGTTTTTCCATACAACCCATGTTCATCTTTTCTGAACCAATGATGCCTCAGCACCATCCTCTACATGTCTTATTCTTTGTTTTCTTGTATTACTGTGATGCAGTGTTGGGGTAGTTACTCTAAAAAAGTAATTCATTACTAGTTACTCATTTTATTGTAATGAAATTACTTTGCTCGTTACTGCATTTGAAAAGTAACGTCACTACTTATTACTTTACTTGAACATAATTCACCGTGTAGACATGCATAGTGTTTACTGTATATTGTAAACAAAACGGCTTTAAAACCACAAGAACAACATCGCTGTCTTTGGGAAGAAATGGACACACTTGTCTCATAATCATTTTATCTAGTATTTTTCTAAACCGGGGCGATTCAACAATCGACAGGGGGAGCATGTCTCCTACAATTAACCCTGCAACTAGCTTGTTCATTTCTTTCACCGGCTGCTGCGCTCCATGAAATGTTGAAAAAAGTTTAGCTTATTTAGGAGGGTCGGCTGCTGAAGGACTCCTTCGACTGACCAGCGAGCAGGATCTTTCATCACAAGTTTGGACTGAAACTGGACTGAACTGAAAATAATGCCCATATCACCACTGAGCAAAAGCCCGTATCTCTGACTCCAGCTGCTTTTTTCTTTTTCCTTAGTTGGTGATCAATCAGCTACGTCACACAAATTGATCTCTATGGCAGCGTTTTGTCTTATGCTACTGTTCTTCATTATCTAATTGTATCATCTGGGTGTGCTGGTCTGACTTTTGAAAATTCCAATTTGTACACTACAATAAAGTTGTACAAACGTTTAAATTGGTAGCATACTGACTATTATTTGACAGAATAATTGCAGAACAATGAAAACAAAAAAAAAATATTTTGACTCTTATTTTAAGACTGGCATCAAAATTTGCATTATCCTTTAAAAAGAATTAGTGGTTTCAATGCTTATTAAGAAGAAAATGTTATTTTAGATACCATTATCTCATGTACTTGTCTTTCAGGTGTGCAATAGATTGTATAATATTTGTACATAATATTTCCATAATAAACTATGCAAGTGCATGTAGCATTATAAATGGGTGAGCAGGGAACCTCTATATTAAGACATTCTAGATGTCATGTGTTCCATATGGAAAGCTAAATATTAATGAACCTCATTTAAGCATTTCAATTGGAGAATATCGAACTAACTACCAGCTGTACTACCAGTGATGGGAGCTGTTCTGGCTTTCTCCACATAGATCAATTAAATCTGCACTCAGGTTCAAATCAAGGTTATGCTTCTCCTAATCCAGGAATCCAGTGCATCTACTCTGGGCTCAGAGAATGAGAGTCATTTGCTCAAATCCCTTATTATCTGTTGGGGACATGTTGGCAAGCACAACAAATACATAATGCTGTCTCTTTACTTCACAATTGCTACTAAAATGCCCTTGAGGTAAGACACAACAGCCTCATTAACCCCAACCCTAACCACATGCGCTTCAGCAGATCCTCCTTTGCATGAGTGCCAAACTGGGGTTGTACCTGGCAGCTCCCAGGTGTGAATGATACAGAGCACATCTCTGGAAAAACAGCACCTGTCTTAACTTGATTCCTGCTCCTTTAAAATGGATATAAAAATAAGTTACTCTCTTCCCAAATTAATATATGGCTGCTGGAGACCAAAGTGGGGGACTTGCTGTGAGAGAGCATGAATGTGAAATAAAACGATAAAGCTCCTTGCATCTTAACTGCTGACAGTACTTTGAAATCAACAAACAACCACTTTACTCTCCTCACCCACCCGAGTGTAAGAAAATAAATCACACACAACCTTCAGTGTTTGCAGGGCACCATGTAATTATTTACACACTTTTTCTGCCAAGGCAATTTTGATTTATCAAATCCGTAGGTAAATAATGTATGTGACTGGATTAAAAATGACACACAGGATTGTTTATGTGATGCAATTTATAGCAGACTTAACTTGTCACGTAAATTTAGACTCAACTGACATGTACCTATACTCACAGATCAATAAATCCAGTGTATTTTCTTTTTATTCTCAACAAATCTCATGTTGGAGATTAACCAATTTTCAATTGTTTAAAGATGCACTAATGAACTTTGGCAGATTTTCGCAGTAAGGCCCGCCTAATGACGGCTAAATTAGCATCCATCTCACATACTTCTCCATTCTGAGCTCTCTTTTCCAGGAATTTTTTCTGGAAATGACAAATGAACTTCTTTTTTGTAGTGGAGAACTTGTAACTTGCAGAGAACCTCAAGTTTCCAGACTTCAAGGTGACTGCGCATTGTACCAGCTGTAGTTCATTGTTGTCTTTATTAACTTTTTTTCTAAAGTAATTGCATTGTTACAGTGGGGGTGTTTGTAAAATGTTTCGTAAATGTTTGGATTATTAACCGTTTTAACACTTGAGTTAGTCGGTTCCCTCATGTTTGTACAGTAGGTTTGAGATTTTCTAGTTTCATAAAGCATGATAGTTGCTCACAAACAGGCTATCCTGGAGCATCCTTTTGTTGGTACAACGGGAACCAACCAATCAAATGGTAATGATGTCACCTACTCTCCTACAACTGGAAAGCACAATCAGTCCAATCATGACTCTTGTCTGATTAGTTTTTATAAATACATATGTATTTGTGTTGTATATATATATATATATATATATATATATGCCCCTCCCCATTCATTAGCCCTCACAGCTGCAGTCAGAGCAGGAGACCATTACCTCTCGTCCATGATCAGAAAGAGGCCAAAGAAGGAATTTCAGGCCACGGATGTTAAAAAAATGGAAGCTGTTCACCATGCATGGAGGGTTTTACCCTAATGGTGCATGGGATGTACCACCGACAGATAGCTGAAGTGGCAGATATGAGTCCTACCAATAGCTAGAGAGGGCTAGATCTGCTGCACCAGGCAGGACCCCAGGCGCAGGCTATGCAAAAAGGTGCCTGAAACAGTCCAGCACCTCACAGCAGGATGTAGGATATTGGCAGGGAAAGAATCCATGGAACGCCAATTACCAAGTAGCCGGCATAGTGTAAAGAAACATCTGTGCAGAATATGGACTTGAGACTCCTAGGTTATAATTAGAAACACCTTCCATTCAGGTGAAGAATGAGAGAACCAAGATCCTGTAGGACTTCCAGATACAGACCCACAAAATAGTGTTGGCCAACCAACCGGATACTGTGATCATAGATAAGCAGCAGAGGAAAACCGTTGTGATCAATGTAGCCATCCCCAACCATGGCAATATAAGGAAAAAGAAACATAAGCTGGAGACAAACTGTGGTCATTGTAGTGCTGGGGGACGTGTCCCCCACACCAAAGAAGTAGCTCCAACAGATACCTGGAGAAACATCAGACATGCCAGTCCACAAGAGATCAATCCTAGGAACAGCTAAGATACTGTGCAAGACCCTCAAGTTTCTAGGGCTCTGTTAGAGGACCTGAGCTTTAGATGAACAGCCATTAACCCCACCCAGGGGAAAGGGAAAGTGTGTGTATTTACAGTAAATGTAAAATGCATTTAAAATTTACAATAATGGATTATTTGTATCTAATGCTTTACAAGGCACCCCAAAGCACTTTTACATTGCCCACTGAGCCACTGCTGCCCCATGTCTATTAATATGCAATAAATAAATGTTTATAAAATGTAAAATAACGTTCAGTTCTATGTGATAAAATCACAGTTTTTTTTCTTCTATGACATGGAAGACCTTGGTTAAAAAAAAACAAAAAAAGACAGTCCCTTAGTCCACATGGCACACAGCTTGGCAGCTTCTGCAGTCTTAAGAGCACATTAACCCTTGCTGGCAGTAAGTTTAATGAATAAATATTGAGCCTCTCCACCTGCTCCCTCACTGTATGTCTCTGCAGGGAAGACTCAGCTAAAAGCCTTGCATGTAAAAAGTGCTTGTTGCTCTTAGGTATGTGTGCACACTGTCAGGTTTAATTTAGCGCCTCTTCCTTGATGCAACACAAAGAGACAAAGGTGTTGATGACGCAGCAGCTCAGCCCAGGTTGATTATAAGTACAGCTGCCAGTGCTTCCACTGTCGGTCTCTGCAGCAAATCCCTCTAATTTAGGCAATCTCAGCAGCATCTACTTGTTCCCTCAGCCGTCACTAAGACTAGCATTCATTTCTTTGGACAGACGAGATGAGGAGAGAGACAATTTCCTCTTGTCTACACCCCGAGATTCGTACCCCTGTGATAAGACTGCATTTGTTTTGTCGTTCAGCTAAAAATGACAATCAATTCTTGAAGCAGAAAATAACAATTTGTGAATGTTTATTACTCATCACCAATGCAAAAATCATTTTAACCCCCCATGCTTAAATGCTAGCTTATATAATCCTTGAAAAATACATCTACATATTTGCAAATACCAACACTAATGCACTTCACTGATCCATCCTGGTTTTTGCCACATCATACCTCGTATTATCAAAAGAGAGTGCATTTCTCATTTAGCAGCTGGCATTTACAAAGCTGAGCTAATGTGGGCTCAACCAATAAGAACCTCTTGCAGAAAGCCGCTTTCTCTGTGTCTTTTCCTCCTTATTAATCCTCATATTGTTATATAAATCATTCTTATAATCTAATGATACATTATGTGGTGAGAAAAATTAGGGTGGTGAGTTCTGCCCCAGGTGGCTGTGATAACACAACCGCCATCTGTAACTTGGTCCAAAGTTCATTCGCTACACAGTTACCATGGTGACAGAAATTTGTGATTATAATATAATTGAAAACTACAGAAGACTTGAAATAAATGTTTCTTTTCATCAAATTTTTTGAAACATTTGTCTGTTGGCAAATGAACTGCACACAAAATATTAGTGTAGAGAGTTGCAGAGAGGTGCCAAAATTTTACAACGAACGAAAGCACTATAAAAACATGAACTACTCAACAACATATCTACGGCTTCAGTTGTAAATAAAATGTAAGTTGTTTTTTTTTACCTGTCCTGTCCAGCATCATAGCGGGCAGAATGATAGTCTGGTTGCTGTATTGTGCCGAACAAATTTGCTTTGCCAAGGTGAGGCTTATGGGTATAAGGCTCCTCTTGATAGTCTGATTCCTTTATTTAATTATTTACTGCTATTTATTTACTTTGAATCATGGAATCTATGTAATCTTGCTGGACCTGACCGAAGGGGACAGAAAAAGAAAGAAGACAGCAAATAGAAGCTAAAGGGAAAGCAGAAAGAAGAAACAGGAGACAAAAACACCACAGACAGAAGACAACGACTCTTCAATCCAAACTAATACGAGACAACAAACTGCTACATTTGTACACAAACGCACCAGAAAATTTCCCACAGCTTTTACATAAAAACAGAGCTGCCAGTGATTAAGAGTTTTTAAATAATGACCAAATCAAAAAGACATATCACAAACGTATCACAACACTAACCAAAAACAAACTCACAGAAAAAAAATATGCATAAACCCACTGGACAACTCAGTAACTGTGTCAGCATGCAGAGGATAAGATATGAGGAGTGATCAGTGATGGGGAGTAATGAGTGAGATCATGCAAATGTGACCACGACTCTACGGAGGCTAGAGGCAGACTAAGGCAGCCCAGAGACCCAGACCATTAGTAGCAACCCCGGAGCACGAGCCCAAGCTACCCCACCCCGAAGTCGACCCCAGCCCCAAAGGTCTTGTCCCAACTGGGTGTTCTCAACAGACCTCGAAAGGCAGGTGACATGGAGTCATCCTAAACAAATGCCCACATCACCTCATTTAACCCTTTTTAATTTGGAGAAGCAACTTTACAGCTTCCTAATTCCTCCTTGGTGTTTGAAACTCCTTATTCTAACAGTGAAGGCTCTTTCTTACTTCTTTCACATCCATAAATAGGTACTGTGTGCCACTGCCTTCATATTTCCATGCATCATTTACGTTGATGTAGTTGTTAGGCAATACAGCCCTGGAAACTAACTAAATTATGCATGTAAAGGACACAGGAGATGGATGGAAGGCTCCACATCTGTCATTAGCATAGAGGAATGTTTCTTAATCTAGGGTACCACTGCCTGACATGTTTTAGTTCTTTCCAACTCAGATTAATTGTCCCAGGGGACCAGAATTAAGAAGCACTGATGAAGAGCATAAATGGGGCTTTAGGAGGAGCCCTGCAAGCCTCCGAAGGAAACTCATTTTGGCCACTTGTATCTCATTATTTTGGTCACAACCCAAAGCAATGGTCAGGGTTGGAACTACGATTGACCAGCAAGGCGAAACTTTAGAGAGAAGTATGACTTCTCAACTACTTCTGCATAAAGCATTTTTGCATTCCAGGCTTATTATTTAGCTTTTTGAGTCATTTCAACGAGCCATAAATTTTTTAACACAAAACATCATACATCTTTATTTAGAGACTTGCTGGTAAACAGAGAAAGATTGTCAGCTAAAAACACAGATATTCCTCTCAGGCTTGACAGACAACAGTAAATATTGACCTAAAATTCGAACGATGATGGAAAAAAAAACACACCAGCAGCAGCGAAGTGCAGCTGGGCACCTCATGCATTTACCGTATTGTCTCTGCAAGTTTTATTCTTTTTACTTGTTTCCGCTCGAGTCATATTCTTCATTTAAAAAAGTGGCACTTGATAAATGACAGGCAAACTTCTGAAGCGTTATCTGATGTTGGCATGTGCATTTGTGTGTGTCTGTGTGTTGCAGAGCCCTACAGCCCAGCGGTGTGGGTGATGATGTTTGTGATGTGCCTGTCAGTGGTGGCTGTCACCGTCTTCATCTTTGAGTTCTTCAGCCCCGTGGGATACAACCGCAGCCTGCAGAGCGCCAAGAGTAAGAGACGCCAATCAACCCACTGCCACTGCTCATTTCACAGCATTATTACCAACTTGTCAATTTGTCAGTTATGTAAGCAAGTAGGGGGGTGATGATTTAAAGAGGGCGTTTGCACACATTATGTAAAGTGTCCCAATTTCTTTTATTCCTCTTTATTTTTTTGCTGCATGACTCAAAGCAATCACTTATCAATACACTGTAGCTTATTTGTTAGCTTATTTGTATTTACCAAAGTAAATGCTGACACTGTGGTGGTGATTGATTTTGACATTTCTGCAGCTTTTGTCAGCTCATTGTTTGTTCCAGCTGTTAACTTGCTGTTTTTTTTTGTACAGACACATCATTTAACATATCATGAGGAATTCATGAGGAAATGTTCATTACTTTCTAACATACTGACACAAGTTGAATTAAACTAAAAACCAGTAACAGGTGAATGTTTGCTCATCGGCGGTTATGAGGCGGGTTTTTTCCTCTGTGCTAAAACACGTCTGTTTATTTTTTTATTTAAGTTTACCGATGATAAAATGAGGTTAGAAATTGCACTTGGCATATCCTAGGGAATATAAATGTTCAGACATTACTTTAGTCTGCTTTTATTAGTTGATGACTGCAGATTTCCATCATTAACTTGGACAAAAGAAATGACATTGTCACTTTCTATATTGGAATTTTGCAAACTTTATATTCACTTTTCACTTTCAGTGACAAACTACATCCCTGTTTTAAGCCCCACAGACACGACACGGGGGTCAGGTTTGATGTCTCGATTCAGGTCTATTCTCAGCTTCTTTTTGATGTTTTAACATCAGGCAGTGCTTAAATCACTGTCGCTCAGTTCCTCTAATCATTGCAGTGGATGACCACAATAAGCTAAATCTGTGCTCCCAAATGTATGCAGAAATCAGTATCTACATGGTTTTCAAGTCCTGGGCTCAGACTTTGTAGTTCAACTCAAGAGAAATATTCATGTGACTGCAATCACATTTAAAACCGAAGTGTACTTTACTTTTTTAACAATACTTTGTTGCAGCCCTATATTTGGGCTTAATTTCATTTCATTTATTGTTCCAAAGACCATCAGAGCACATCATATATAAAGGTTCAGGAAAACATTGCATGCATTCCTCTTAAATATGGGTGGAATCTACACTGCTCATGTAACAATGGCTTGGTTAGTCTTCAGTCTTGAAGTATATCATTTGCTCTTTTAGACCTGCTTCTTCTTGACCTCATAGTAGGTGGGTCCAATGATATAGGCTCATTTTAGACCCCCAGAATCTCAGCTGTATTGGGTCTTGGTGAAGTTATTCTTTTAACTCGTCTAGAAATGTGTCCTATGCCGTAGATTAAGTGGATAAACCACACCAGAGTAAAATTATGACATTGTATGTTTCTGAAAATGTTTTTTTCTTTACAATGTTTCTCGTCACATGTCGTTTCTTTTTTCCTCTTCCCTGTGACTCTTTATATACCCATATTATATAATATAATATTATATTACCATACTCTTTATAACCAAAATTAAAATGGCTTTTAAGGTTCAAGTGTCTGTCTGTGAAACCAGTCGGAGTTTTAGCAATGATGAAGTGTAAGCCAGTGCCTCATTCATACCCATTTGTAAACCTGCTAATTTGCTAATCGAAGGAAGGCTGTAATAGCAACATGGTAGGATCTTAACTGGGTTTTCTCCTTCCAAATGTATCGGGACATTTGTTTCTTTCTAAATCAGCTGCCATCAGTCCAGTCTTATTGAAAAGGTGACATACGCCACCATTTTTATCAGTGTCATTAAATGCTGTTTTTAAAACCCTATTAGATTATTTTCATAAATCTTATATTGTAGTAGTGTGTCTAAACCTGATCAAAAATCCTGTAAAACTAAGCGAAGTCCAGGACTGAGGATTTTACAGAAGCAGCAGTTTCTAATTCAGGATTTAGACTTCAGCACAAGTTAGAATATTCTACTGAACATTTTACTGGCTCAACTCCCGTTTCTTTCTCACTCTTAGAGTCTGGTGGATCGAAGTTCACCATTGGGAAGTCAGTTTGGCTGCTGTGGGCGCTTGTTTTCAACAACTCTGTACCTGTGGAAAATCCCAGAGGAACCACCAGCAAGATCATGGTAAACCTGACTATCGTATGATTGATTGACCTACTTGGTTCATATATTTATTTAATTTATTAATCTGCTAGATGAGTGGTCACCAATTATTAGTTATAAGCTGATTACTTATGGGTTAAAATAAGTCTGTATTAATACAGTAGTGATTTAATATTTGTCTCAACAGAATGTAAACGAGTAAATGTCCAGCTCAAATAAAAACCATTAAAGGTGTGAACTTTTGTCTATGAACAATCAACGTTAATTTACTGTTTTTATATCTGCTGTTGATCTGTGCCCTCACAAAATGAAAAGGAAAATCAGTGGAAAGATTTGCACCTCTAATGTGAAGTAGAGCCACAGAAGGTGGAAAACTCATTGCTGCAATCTCAATCATCTCAAGAGCTCTATAGCTGCTTAAAAAGGGGGTCAGGGGAAAGAGGGGAAGATGATTATTTTTAGTTCTCTCTTTACAAATGTATTTTTCTGAACTGAGTTTGTTGGATGTCATTATTAGGGTTGTCAAAAAATAATGTGTTAACAGCCGTAGCTAATTAATGTAATTATTATGCATTGTTTCTACAATTTCAAATGGGTATCAGAAGTCCAACAACATTGTTTTCAAAGTGTATTACCCCAAACTCAGCCTATGTCCTTAATTTCAGTCAGTCAGTCATTATCTGTACCGCTTGTTCCCATTAGGGGTCACGGGGTGAGCTGGAGCCTATCCCAGCAGTG
>JBAMHW010000019.1:24029428-24044462 GCA_037177495.1 Rhadinocentrus ornatus | reverse complement strand
TTCGAACCTCCCCCAGCCGAGGCTCGAACTAGCGACCTTCTTGCTGTGAGGCTGCGGTGCTAACCACCACACCACCGCTAGCTGGGGGTGTGGTGTCACAAAGGGAAAGATCTCACACTCACTCATTTGAGCACAGATTAGCTAGAAAGTGGAGCAAGAGAGAGAGGTGACAGAATTTTCTCATTGTTGGGCCTATAACACAGGCTATGAGGACACACGTGAATGTTAGGAAAGAAAATTGATGGAACAACCAATTATCAAAAGTGATTTGCATAATCTGCAAGGAGATTCGCTTTCACCGAAGCTTAAAGTACCATGCTACGCTAAGCATTGCGTTAGTTGGTTTCTTCGAGTTCAACAAGTGGTCATAAACATGATCAAAGCAAGGGTCCTTTTTTCTGCTGGTAAAGTCTGAAGACTTTTCTGTTTTTTTGGGTTTTTTTTGTTTGTTTTTTAAGCTATTTAAATCAGTCAGTCATTATCTGAACTGCTTATTCCATGATGGGTCGCGGGTTAAGCTGGAGCCCATCCCAGCATTGTTTCAGGTGAGAGGCAGGGCACACCCTGGACAGGTCACCAGTCAATCGCAGGGCCTATTTAAATCAACAAGCTAATTTAATCAATATAAAAAAATGCTTGCCAGAATATAGCCCATATTCAGGTAGCATAAACATGGTAATAGTCAAAAGGTATGAAAATCAAAAGTTATGATGCAGATATCAAAGAAGGGGAGCCGAGTCTGGGGCTGAAACATGAGTCACATTTTCAGTAACTCGAGACTTGACTTGGACTTGCACTCAGGGCTTAGCCCGGATCAGATGTTAATTTAAAAATTAGTGGAACTTGACATATCTTATATATCTGGACATACCTATGCTTTAAAACAGCATGCTTTAAAACTCTGCCTTTGTATGTAACTAATCTTTGCTACCCTCTACAAAATAATGAAATCAAAAAACAGAAAACAAGCCAAGCTTATAATAATACAATGTTTTAATATAATACAAATTTTTAAAAAATCAACATCTTCCAGCACAATGAAAGCATTAACCTTTCCTGGCTATCTAGAGCCATCATTCAGAAATGGAAAGGGTACTGTGGAGTACACAGGAGGTGCACGAGATTAATACATCAGGTAATGAAAACTAATAATTAAATAATTATTAACTAGTAAAAAAAAAAAAAAAAAAAAAATTGACAATAAAGAACAAAATAATGGTTCCTAGAAAGTTTTTCCTGTCCTAATTTTTTCTTAACAAGGGGTTTGCCCTGATCAGGTCCAGGGTACAAGACTGGAAAAAATTTTTAAAAAGGGGTAAAGTACTGAAAAAAGAGCCACTGCTATAGAGCGTGAGCAATCATGATTCAAGATATCAGAAGTTAGTTGCATGAACAAACTGCTCTGTTTCCCTAAATTTCATTCACAAATTTAGTATTCACATTCTCCATGGGTCAGCTCACCACTGTTCTTGGTTGGAAAAGCATCTCTAACAGCAATTTATTAACACTAAATAATTTAATGCTACTAAAAATAACATGTGCTAAATCTTCGGTGTCTGAAAAAAATTTACCCCACACAGCATAATTTTTTTTTTGGAGGTTTATTCTATGAACAACTTGTATTTATATGTACCTTTCTTAAACCTACTAAAGTCACGTCAGGGTTATCACTGAGTGTCCCAGAATGTCACAGGGGCAGGATGGTGGACCCAGAGAGCAGACAGAACTGAACTAGAACTGAGAACAAAAAGGTTTATTTAATGGTAAAAACAGCGAGCGGGCAGACAGCTGATCCTCTGTCTGTAGTGGCAGAGTTTGTGCAGGCGTGGCTCCGGGTCTGGAAGGCTTAAACCGGATTCTCTGGAAGACAGTGCAGATTTATAACCAGGAAACACGAGCAAGACAGAATTTCTCAAATACAAGAGCCCAGATACCAAGTGTTGGTCGTTTAACGCTCTCTCATCGAGTGAAGGAAGGATGCGGTCTAAATACTCTGCTGGTGGATGAGTAGATGACTGGTAGCCGTGATGATTAGATTAATGGCAGCTGCGCATAGGAACCTGTCTGAGGAAACAAACATGCCCACAAACACATAGGGGAAAGGAAACATACAAAAGGTTGGACACTAGAGTCCAGAGTCCATGACAGAATGTTCATTACATGAATAATTAATCATTTATTATTGATATCAGACATCAGTTTTGATCACTTATAGCAGTCCAAAGGTTGTAAAGCTCAAATCGGATTCAGTTTAAAGATGAGTGTTCTTAAGCACTCCAGTAATTTTTATGTCTAAATTGTCAAAGCTAAGAATGCATTCGTCATTTTATTCATTGAGTAATTTATGCAAATTAACCTTTGGCATTTAGATAGAGTACAAAGGAAGAAAACAGCCTCATTCATCACTCACTCAGTGCAAATTTAGTGCTTCTGCTAATCCATGTCTTTCACTTACTTCCTGGCTAAATGTCAACAGCAGCAATAAAGGCTTCACTTCTAAACAACTACATATTTTCAAGTGTATCACCAGACTTTTATACTCAATGTGCTACAGCAATTTGGGCATCTTGTGCTGTGCAGTGAAAGAAATATATATATATATTTTTTTTACTCGGAGAAAATGCTACATGTAAAAGTGACAGAGCTACACGTAAAATCCTTGTACTTAATGTAGATCTAAACATTATGTATCTTTGATGTTTTTATTCTTGTTCCTCTAAATAGCGTTTTATTTTTTTTCTTGTGTATTTTAGTTCAGAAATTACTGAAAACATGGCTATAGCTCCCACCTAGTTTCTAATATTTAGACTTGTGTCTTTGTGAGCGTAATTTAATCTGTTTAAGTTAGCCGCTTTTTTAAATGAAAATATCACTGTTTAGTAGTTAATGCATGCTGATAATGACAAGAGTATGTGGAAAATCTCCAGTCAAATCACAGCGGGGCATCAGCCCATTCTGTGCCATCTGCTTCCAATGCCAAGGGCTTTGGCTGTGTTTTGTTTTTAGCACACACCGAGTGATCCACTCCAGTGGCCTCTGAAGATGCAAACTATTAAATATGAAATAAATTAATTAGACTGTCTGTGACTAACCTTGAATTGTAGGAAATGAAAGAAGCCAAAAGATTTTTCTGTTTTTCCACTTTAAAAACCACAGTTAGATGTTTTGTTTTTTCTTTTCTTTGCCAAATAAAAGCATGTTTAACCCCTTTACATGTATTGAGGAATGCAGTGACTTTAAAGCCTGAATTATACTAAAAAGCAAACAATTATTTAAAGGAAGAGCATGTAAAATATCTGATGTATTCCTAAAGCAAAATGTATACATTTTCTAATGTTGCTAATAAATACAGCTGTCAGAATTTCACTGTTTATTTTACAACTGTTCACGTTAACTGATCTTTAATCATTATCACTATTATCGGTTTAAGTTTAAAGGGCACATGCAAAGGTTTCAGTGACATTTTCAGAGGTTAAACATGCCATAATGACAAATGGCTTTCTACGTACGGCACAGCTTCAGCTGCAGGTTTAGCAATGAAATGCGTCTTTAAAAAAAAGTTAAAAAAAAAAGGTTGTCACAGAAATCTTTAAATACTTTGACTTCTGTCAGGCTCAGTTGTCACTGCTTTATCTCATTGTGCTGTCCCACTAGGTGCTGGTGTGGGCCTTCTTTGCTGTCATCTTTCTGGCCTCCTACACTGCCAACCTGGCTGCCTTCATGATCCAGGAGGAGTACATTGACACGGTGTCTGGGCTGTCAGATAAGAAGGTATGATCTGGGATGGATGGATAGATGAGCTGATGGATAGATTCATGAGTATGTACTGATTCATTATTGATCAAAACACACACAAAAAAAATTTGCCTTAAAAATGACAAGTACACATGAATAATTCTAAACTATAAAAGAGCCTTACTTCATACTTTTGGTTTAAAAAAAAGGGAAAAATGAGGCACAGGAGGAATCTAAACATGTGATCAAGAAACAAAGCGGTTTTGTTCTTTTTTGTCTGCTTTGAAAAGGACATAACAGCTTGAAAAAAAAAGTGGAAAGTGAAAAAACACACTGTTTCAGTAAAGCCCACAAACTGAATCCTGCTGCTTTGACACTTTAAAACCTTATCAGTTTTATTAAACTCCCCCTCAGCTTCTCTGAAAACTTCACGGCCCCCTCTTTGAAAGCAAAGGCTTTGAATCTCCGAAGCACTTCATCCTGTAGCAGGGATCAGCTTGACTACTCTCTTTTTAACTTCCCTCTTCCTGTCTGTCCCTTTAATCTGTGCCTACCTGTTCCTCCCGTGCAGTTTCAGCAGCCGACGGAGCAGTACCCTCCCCTGCGCTTCGGTACCGTGCCAAACGGCAGCACCGAAGAGAACATCCGCTCCAACTATCCCAACATGCATCAGTATATGATCCGCAATAACCAGAAAGGTGTGGAGGAAGCCATTGATAACCTCAAAACAGGGTAAGAAACATGGTGTTAGAAAAAGATGAAAGAAAATCTACTTCTTTAGATTTTGTAGCTACCAAAATAAACGCTATATATTTTTTTGTTTACGGGATGTTCAGATCCTCGTTAAAGAATGTCTACTTTCAGTTAAGCTCCGAGTCATTTGTGAGTGAATGTGCATGTATACACACTGATTAAGTGGGTGGTTCAACTCCATAATGTGCAAGGATGCGCACACATGGAGCGCAATCGTTTTTCTTAACTAAGGAAGATAATCAATGGCAGAATCAATAGACTAATACCTTAGGTGGTCACACATGCAAAGCCACTTCAACACAAACGTGCACCTTAAAGCTCAGCATTACTTTAACAAGTTCTCATGAAGTTGGAAGCTGAAAAAACACCGTTAATAAGTAATAATTACCGTAATACAGACCTCATGCTAAAATCCTCTTTGCTTTATGAGGGCTATGACTAGACACAAAGCACTAAAATCAACTTACTTATCTTGGAAACAGCAATGCCAAATTGTAGATCAATTTCAAAGAAACACACATATTTAAATGAGGTATTTGTCTCTGATAATGAAGTGAGAAAACTGCAAAATTGAAACAATTCTACACAGAATTTAGTGTGTTTGTTCAAGCACCTGGAGTTTGGAAAGCTATCATCTTTTTCAGGAATAAACAGTTTTAGATGTGGCAGTCTTGTGAAGCATTGAATTATAAATGAACAGAAAGAAATCTGTTTCATAAACTTACATACGTAATTCCAGTCACTGAATCAAGTTGCTTTTCTGTGTGCAAAACTTTCTAAAATAACTCAACTGGGTCTTCTGTCAATGTTTTCATCAGATAATAACACACATATTAAATTTCTAGCTTTTATTTTTTTAGTTTATTTTTAACCCGGTGAAGCTCATTGAGATTGTTTCTAGTAACCACTGATGGAATAAATCCTTGTAACTTGATTTTTTATGTTAATTTATGTACATTTTTTACTTTGCTAGTTTGGGGAACATTTAATTAGCTGGAATAAAGGAGTCCCATGTGCAGTACGTTTTGTTTAATATGAATAATGTGCAATGTCGCCCTGGGAGAATTAAACAATTAAAAAAAAAAATGAAAAACAGATCTGCCTTCCTGAAAAGATCCAAAGCGGAAACAAAACATAACCCAGAATTCCAACTGGATGCATCAACCAGATGTAAGCATGACTGAGGCATCCAGCTACTTCATGCTCATCAGCTCCATTGCAGCCATCTACAGAGGCAGCTGTGCTTTCAGCAACTGGACAAGTTGTTTTTACTGATGTCATTAAGCTTTGCATGTCCAGACTGGAACCAGATGTATGCTTATAAAATCTGAAAAAAACAAACAAACAAAAAAAATAACAGGTAAGGCGAGGGTAAATATAAAGAATACAGATCTTTTGTACAGGCAGGGTTCACTTATTATCAGAGCAGATTTATTTTGACTCAGCTTTATCTCATACACTTATAGGAATAGAAATGATTTATATGGAACAGTTCAGATAAAACCTTGTCATTTGTGAATGGGAATAATCTTATCGCATTTAATAAACAATCGTGGTGGAAAGCATTAGTTGGGAATTACATGTCTGTGACTAAAAGTGAACTGAAAACATCTATGAGATATGATTAACACAGATTTACCTCAGTTGTCATCTGTGCTTTTGTTAGAAAGCAACTGCTAGCTTTCTAACACAATCATCTGTTTTTATATTCATTATTTATCCTCAACTTGAGACAGTGTTGTCATTCGTGCTCGGCTCAATTACAGAACCTCTTGGCTGACTCAACCCGTCAGCAAATCGATCCGCATTGCTTCAGGAGTTGTAAAGCAGGATCATTGCTACTTAACAAAACAGGAGAAGAGGGATGTAAACAACCACAAATAAATAAATAAAATAAATAATGCACTTAAGGAGCGACCGCAGTGCAGAGGGATAACAGTGCTACGTTGCCATTGGCTGACACTCTTGCATCTCACATCCTAAATAGAGGCTTTATTATCTTTCTGTGAGACCACAGCAGCAAAAAGCTCTTAACATAAAATATAAACCAGCTCATTGTCTTTGAAATGTGAGGTGGAGGGAGGGTGGAGTACAAATGTTTGATGGGAGAAGCAATTACACATGTACTCTAGTAAGGTGACAGGAAACAGCAGAATATTTGACATATAGTGCTATTAAAACCAGTGATGCCTTTGTTTTATCATTGTTACTCATCCTCTTCATCTCAGTTCATCATTTCACTCTTTATCTCACTTCAATCTCTCCATGTATCTCATTATCCACATCTATCTTATCTTTCTGTACACCTTTGATCCTGATGTTATTTACAAAGGAAACATTAGCTTTTTCCATCAAAGCAAAACCTCATTGTCGATTTGTCTCCTAACATCATTCCTCAGTCTTTTTTTTTTTTATTTCCCCTCCTCCCTCATGAACTCCCAGCTCACAACTAATGAACTCCTTTGCACCTCCTTCCGTCCTCTCTTCCTCCCTCCAGTCATTATCTCCAGCATCCAAGTTTCTCTCTTTTACATGTCACCCTCTGTGTACCCAACCTCTTCACCTCTGTTCAGTTTTCCATCCTTCAGCAGTGTCTCTTTCCTTCCACGAGGAATCTGGTTGTAGCAATGTAGCTGAGTGTGAAGTAGATGAGCAGGTGTAACGACAAATTTATCATCAGATTCTGAGCTAGGATTCTGCTGTCAGAGACTGAACCAGGAGCTGGAGTCTGCCCTGCGGTGTATGGCCTCTCGGGATCCCTCCTCCTGCTCGTCGCAACTAACATTGATTGAGTATGCTCACAATACACTAACCTGTTCCTCTACTGGACTATCGCCCTTCCAGTGTACATATGGTTTCCAACCACCTTTGTTCCCTGTCCAGGAGAAGGAAGTTTCTTGCCCCTCAGTCCAGGCCTTTATTTGCCGCCGGACTTGGCTCCAGGCACGCTCGACCCTCCTTTGCTCCATGACCCGTTATACTGCCAATGCTGACCGCCGAGTATCAGGTGGGTTAGTGGGTGTGGTTGTCCACTCAGGACCTGCCTCTCCGTGGGGATTCTCGGATGTTGGCCCTGCGGTTCATTGGGCCTTTCTCCATCCAGAAGGTTATCAATCCTGTATCGGTCCGGTTGATCCTCCCGCGGTCACCCCACTTTCCACGTCTCCAAGATTAAGCCTGCTCACAACAGTCCCCTGGTTCCTGCAGTGCCTCCTCCTCCCCCTCCTCGCATGGTTGATGTTGGTTATGTCTATTCTGTGCGCTGTCTTCATCGCTCCCTTTGGCGGAGAAGGGATCTCCAGTATCTCGTAAACTGGGAGGGTTACGGCCATGAAGAGAGATCCGCCCCGTTTTGTTGTGTGCGCAGACCTTAAGGCCGACTTCCATCGGCTTCATCCTGACCAGCCTGCCCCTGTTCCTACCCGACGGGGTTGTCGCTTGCCACCCCATCCAGCCTCTGGTCCTTCTGCCTGATTGTGCCCTCCTCCGGTCCCCCGCCACCCGACTGGCGTGGTGCTGTGGGGGATGTTAGGGGCCATCCCTTTAGGGGGGGGGGTGTTTTCTATCACACTCAGCTGTGGCTTCCAGCCGTGGCTTCCAGCTCTCTGGCGCTGCCAATTCCTCATTAGCTCAACCACTTCCACCTGCTGGTGCCACCTGCCAATTACCAATCAGTGTTCCTATAAAACCTGTCCTGTTTCGCTCCATAGTTGCCAGATTGTCTTTGCTCCCATGCCTAACTCTCCAGCGTTCATCTTCGGACTGATTCCCTGTTGCCGACTGCCTGCTCCTGACCACGGCCTTTCAGCTTAGCCCTGTCCTGAATCTGTCTGAAGTCGTCTCTGATTCCCCGGTACTGACCCTTCCTGTTTCTGACCTTGCTTTTTGATTCAGCCCTGTTCAATCTCTGGATCAACCTGAATCATGTCTGGAAGGACAGGCATTTGCAGTGAGTCTCACCCGCTTTGAACAATTTCACATCACCCTGTTGTCACCTCCTGAACTTCTGTT
Source organism: Rhadinocentrus ornatus (assembly GCA_037177495.1). NCBI lineage: Eukaryota > Metazoa > Chordata > Actinopteri > Atheriniformes > Melanotaeniidae > Rhadinocentrus > Rhadinocentrus ornatus. The sequence continues at coordinate 24,035,963 of JBAMHW010000019.1, read as the reverse complement.
CACTCAGCAGTCCTGTCATCTTTCAGTCAGTCCTGTTGGCCCAGGGGGAAACATATTTACCTGGCAAGTGGGAGCCTGGGGTTCAACACAAATCCATGCCCACAGCAGTTGCAGGCCGAGCCACCTGACCTTTCCCGGAGAAATTAATAAAGCTTGTTCTTCCTTTTTCCTGACACATTGTGTTGCATTTGGGTCCACAGCCTCCCCCGTTACACAGTCTGTGTTAATGCTAATGATGCAGTATAAAATGGCATTTCAATGTTGCTGTATAATGATGGAGCAGCTGGTGCATGACTTACTATTGCAGAGGGATAACCAGCCAAATACATCTGTACAGCCGTTCCCTGTGCAGCTAAAACTAATGTGTTAAAAACTAATGCTAAGGGCTATTGACCAAACAGCATAATCTGACAAGTTGGGAATGAGAACGTGTTTGTTTACAGGGATGTAAAGCAGTGAAAGCAAGGAAGAAATGACAAACAATGTGCAGTACAGAGAAAAAAAAAGTTAAAAAAAATTACATATGCAGTACACAGCATGTAAAATGCAATAACATTGTACTCATGCATGAAATGAGAGAGCAGCGGGGAAATGCTCAGTGTGGTGTTGAGCTCTTTAGGACCAACCTGTTAGGGGAACTCCTATAATGCACTAACTGTTATTTATACTATTTTTTTTTTGTCCCTTCATTTTATTTTATTGATGTCCCAATGACGAGAAGGTAAAGATGTATGAATGCAATCTCTTCATAACCTTTGCACATTGGATCACCTGGAGGCTTTTCACCGTACGAGTCTGAGATTTGAACCACCTCAATGATGAAGAAAAAAATAAAAACAGTTGCAGGTTTTCTGTGTATCAGAACAGAAAATGCTAAATGAATTCATGCAGTAGTACGATAACGTTTTGTCATGTTACCGGTTTCATGTGATTTTTACAGAAACTTGACTGATAACAGTTAACAAGATCAGCATGTAGTTGCCTGCTCATTGATGTAACACATTGCATTTTTGTTAAAAGCTGCAGATAAAGACGGAGATGTAGAAAAATGTGCGATTTTTTTTTTCCTGCTGGGCTAAAGTGAGATTCACAACTCTTATTAGAATCACAACCTCCTCTGATGCTGCATGGTATTCTGCTCTGTCTAAGCTATTGTAGGAGGAGAAATTACATCTGCTCAACAAAGATGAATATCTTCCTGTGAGACTTTTGAAAGTTGGTTCAAAATGGTGTGCATAGAAAGATTCCTCTTTTGAAATAAGCTTTCTTTTTCAGGGAGCCATTGTCATAGTGCTGCTTTTTCCTTCATTTTTTTGTAATTTTGTTCACTTCCTCCATTGTCATTTAGCTCCAGATCAGTGATTTCCAATTCTTTGATGTAATTTTCTTCCTTCATGTCTCCCCTGCAGAAAACTAGATGCCTTTATTTATGATGCTGCAGTGCTAAACTACATGGCCAGAAAGGATGAGGGCTGCAAGGTAAGAAATGGATCTATTTTATAGCTCTGTAAATCAAAACATTTGTCCATATGTGAATCTGTTGTAGAGGTCCACTTATCGTACTGTTAGAATAACCTAAAAAGGAGACTAAAAGGGAGAAGAAGATCTGTGTTCAGTGTGTTCATGTGGAAAAAAGCAACAAGCATGTGAAATGAACACTTTCTACGAGATAAATATTTAAACACATCAAACACATCTGATGCATTTATATTCATCCCTTGTGGCCTGTAGCTAGTTAATAATGTCATGTTTTGGACAGCAGTGGTGTTGATTTATTTATAAGTTTGTATTTGATGCAGCTTTCACAGTGAGAAAAAATCTTCCCAGTGATCATTTGTTATAAGGTCTGTGGGAGGCCGGAGCTCCCAGCAACAGCAGCCAGTACTGCAGCAATTATTACAACCAATGTGGATCTATATTAATTCCTCCACTGAAACAATATTCCACTCTCCTGCTCTAGGATTCTTAGGGAGGTCGATATTTGACTGAACTAACTGCATTTATGCGAAAAAAATAAGAAATGGCTGCTAATTTCCATCTGTCTCTTTGTTTGTAATGATTTCTGTACACTCTTAGAAAAAAAGTGCAGCCTATAACCATTTATGGTTCTTTGGCATTTCCTCATAGGAGAACCCTAATTGGTGCCTATTGGAACCCTTTGTAAGGGTTTTAACTGCAACCTTACAGAGGATTCTGACTAGAATCAATCATAAAGGGTTATACCCGGAACCAAAGGTAAAAGGTTCTACCAAGACCCCCCTATGACGGGTTCAACACTGAACTCTGCAATGATGTGGTGATTCCACCAATAACCCTTACTGGGGGTTATAGCTGGAACCCTTTTATATCCCAAGGGTTTAATCCAGAACCCACACAGGGAGTTCCACGAGAACCCTTTTATTTTCAAATGATTTTATCTACAACCCACCGAGACATCTTTTATGAGGATTTCACCTGTCAGTGACACATGTCAGAACAGACTTCAAATGTAAAATGGCCTTTACAGGTAAATTTAATTCGAATTTCTCTACAATTTTGAATGCAAGTGTTGGACTGTTAAATGTTTAAGTACTAATTGCACAGCATGACCCAACAAGGTGATCAACTGCAAAAATCCATTCCATCCCCATTAATACCAAATTCAGGCAAACAAAAGGCACATACATGGTTTATGATAGCTGGTCATGTGGCTGAATTCTAAAACCATTTTTATGACAGCCAATCGGCAACCACGCTGTAGAACACATGGTAACACCCAATGAATCTCATACCAGACCATATACTTCAGCGTGAACACGTCATAATCACCAATAAACATTCAGGAAAATGGTGCTTGCCATGACTGAGCTGAAGCAAACCCATAAAATTCTATCCTCTTGGGCGAGCTTCATTGTGCATTCATCTTTTTCCCAAAAAGAGGTTCTCGGCATTACAGGTTTTTCTATAGGAACCCTTATTCTTACAGAGAACCTTTGAAGAACCCTTGAAAGACACTTTTAATGAAATGAAGATTTACAGACGCAAATGGTTCTGGGTAGAACCTCTGCCCTTCAGGAAAACCCTTATTTCTAAGAGTGTAGATTAATGTGTGTGTAGATTTGTTAATGTTTCTGTGTGTGTTAAATTCCAAAAGGTGATGACCATCGGTTCTGGTAAAGTGTTTGCCACTACGGGTTACGGCATTGCCCTGCACAAGAACTCTCGCTGGAAACGACCGCTGGACCTGGCTCTGCTGCAGTTGGTTGGAGATGGTAAGAAAAATAGGTGGTTTGTCCTCAAAAGTTATCAAATATTTCATGTCATCATGAAAAAAACGTGTAAGTAAAACTCTTCTTATACTGTAGTTTAAAAAAAAATAAGTATGAAAATATAATTTAAATATAATAAAATTTTTAGGAGATTTCAATCTGGGCGTTCTCATGACTAAATGTATTTATTCTTTTTAGTGTTCTCTTCTTTTTTCATGTCCTCTTAAAACATATCCACACATGGTCATGTTGGTTGTAGACTGCATGAGGTTTTTCCTGCTAGTGAAGTTGCATCTGTTTTTTAAAAAAAAAAAATAATGGTGGGAATTTGAAAGGAAATAAATTCCTGCCTTTGGCAAGTGGTCATTATGTTACTGATGATGAATAATAACCTGCATCCCACCTCTTGGATGAAGACCTCTCAGATCATTCATGCAAAGATGGCTTTCACCTCTTTTATGTCTTCTATTTGTAAGGAAATTTGTGTTTGGTTGATTATTTCTCCCCTTTAATAATACGGGTTAGCATTGTATTATACACTGTTCAAAAGCCTGATTAGTCACCTTTACAACGAGGTATAATTTGTAAGGATTGTGTGTAACTTGAATCAGAAACACAGCTAAACACGTGGGTAATGCCTTTAAAAAATCTGCCTAAATCCCCTGCAGTATGCAAGCAGATAACTATTTTTCTTATTTGACCAAAATGATCTACTTTTTTTTGTTAGATTATATTTGTATCATTCATAATCTGTTAGAATGTCAATGTTTCTCCTGGAGAATAGAATGAAGTTCAAACCAGAAAGTTAAAATCATATGAGTTGTGTGTTAAGAGTCATGTTTATTAAATCTCAGACAGGCTAAACTACAGCCTCAGAATCTAAGAGAAGGTTAAAAAAGAGATTGAATTTATAGAAAGAAAAGGTTTACCACTATATATAGTAGATATATAACAGACAATCCATACTTAATGTATTACTATATAACCAACTCTTTTTTTCTAAATAGGTGAGTTTTTTTTTTATCTTACTAGTGCTGACTGGGCTATTTCAACATAGAGATGCAGACAGAGAGGGAGAAAATAGATTCTTTATATGTTTGGAGACCATATTAAGTTCCAGGACCTTACAATGCCCAAATTATCAAATAAAATTATACACAGCATACTGTTGCTGCATATGTCTACTCGCTCATTCTCATGTTTACTCACTACTTTGTCATTCTGTGTGGCATGCTGAGATGGGAGCATCTCTATTCTGTTACCTCTGTTTTCAGTCATTGTCACCTAACTAGCTTTTGTTTTGTTTGTGCAGCTGAATGCCAAATGTGCTTATTAAGAAACTGGCAGTGTGCCAAAATCTGACCGCATGCAAAAAAAGTTGGATTTCAGAATTTGTGCATAAAGACACCAATTGGCATCTGCTGGATGTCAACTTCATATTCTCATCTTTGTTCTCTAATACTGCACGAAATTTCATCAACGATTTAATTCACTTTATAACTTCACATGTGACACATCAAACGTGGGTGTACAGAACCATCAAGTATTGCAGCCTTGAGCAAACATCGTGCTAATACTGTCAAAACATGCTAATGCTAGCTAGCAAAAGGGTTCCTGCATATCTATCATCTAGCTCATTGTCATGAGGGGGTTAACTTATTTTTCTGCCATTGACAAAGGATTTGGGATGTTATTAATATATGAACAGAAAGCGCACTATTAAAAAAGTAAAAATGTCAGAGGTTATCAAGGGAGTGCTTTTTAGCTACATCCTTTGAGCCATGTGGCTCTAAAACTGTGATTTTATTTTTGTTTGTTTGTTTTTTTCAGCCATATTTTACTACTTTTCACAGGTATTAATTAATTTTTAGTATAATGAAGCTCATCATATACAGCTGCAAATTTCTATAACATTATTCAAATAAAACCAATACTTGTGACAATTGGCTCCAGCAGCAGCACAATGTTACGAAAAACCACCATCCTACACAACATTCAGAATAAAAAAAGTAAATTCCTTCCAATGAAAACTTATTTCCGTGATAGCACAAAACAGCATGTACATTTTTATAAGTGTTTATTTAGCAGTGTTAATACATCCAAGGATGTGAATAAGCACCCATGTGCCATGTAAAAACTAATTATTTGTTTATTTAGTTTTATGATTGCAGCAGAGGACCTGCTGTGACTTGCATTTCATGTTTTTATTTTTTTTTGTCTTTTCCTTTGGCTTGTGCTGTTTTGACCAATGCTGCTCACAGCGTGGTTCATCAAGAGCTTTGACATTGAGCTCCAGCTATCTTTTATTCAACCTCTACAACATGACATGAATTCATCATGCAGTGTACATGCTCTGTGGTGCTTAACAGGTCTTATAATTGTTCCCAGTAATGAATCTCTCTGTCAGAGTGATGTCGTTTCCTTTTTCTGCACATGGTCGGTCATCAAATTGGCTCCCCTGGGGAGCAATTTTACCCTCTTTGCAATTAGTGAGCTTGAGATGGTGACAAATGCCTCAGTGGCAGCAGTGACAGCAGCTCCCAGGAAGAGAGAGCAAAGTAAGCTGATGGCATGTGGATGCTGAAACTCAGTGTGTTTTCTTTAAAATGAGATGTCTGGATTGGCTGGGTTTCACCAGACAGAAATAATTTTTTAATTTCAGTTTGCTGTTAATTAAGTGATATATATATATATATAAAATAAAAAAATAAAAAAGGGCTTTTGATGACTTTTTAGGAATACAGTTTTTAGATTTTGCTGATGAATTCTAATTAAATGATAGCAACTCAAAATTGCATTTCTTCTTACTTTTCCCCCATTTAAAACAATAGACACACTCTTATAATCTCATTAGTATACTTTCTCACCTTCAACATTTTATAACAGTACTACTAAATATTTAACTTGTGTTAAAGGTACAGTGTGTAGTTTTTTTGGTATTTTCTTAGCGAAAATCAAAAATAGCTTTCATAAATACGAATTTTACCAAAGTCTAATCAAAGTCCCATCCAAATGAAATCTTTCTCGTAGCTTAGAATCAGATGTTTATAAATACATAGGTGGGGTGCACTCAACTGGAGGCTGCCATGTTGCATCACCATCTTTAAATACAGTAGCCGAAAGCTTGTTAGCCTTGTGCATTTTACCTGCGAGTCCCCGCTGTTTCGGGGGGAGAAGGAGGGGGAGGGCGCAGTTGTGCTGTAAAAAAGTCAACACGAGCGTGGATGATTCAGCTTGCCAGCTTACATTGAAATGGAGGACCATCTATACTCTTTGCACGCAAGACG
>JBAMHW010000019.1:24011536-24029328 GCA_037177495.1 Rhadinocentrus ornatus | reverse complement strand
TATGTATCGTTCTGTTCCTCATCACCTGACGGGACACTCGAACTTCACATTTATGAATCTCCACGGCTTCCGTAGTCGTAAAAACGCTCTTCAATGGTGAGGCTGCAGTACAGCATTACTCGGTTGCTTGTAATATATTGGTGCACCACTGGATGGGAGTATTTCTTACACACTGCGGCTTTAAGATGGTATCAGTTTAACTCACCCATTCCAATATTTTCTCATATTGTTATCATCCCACAGTTGGGGCTACGCTTCACTTATCTGATAAACTTTTGAACTTAAACTGCTTAAAAGGTTTCATTGAAAGAAATGCTTTAAAACCTTAATGAGGGAGTAATTAGACATGGCCTGCTGTGTTAAATATAATTACATTAAATAATTAAAATTATATTAAAATTATTTAGAAAATCATTTCCTTGCCTTTTTTCTTTGATTTGAGAGAGAGCATTAAGGTGGAATCTCCAACTGGACCCTGCTGACCAGCCCAGTGTCCTCCAGGCAGGGGATGTCATGCTGAGATCTGTTCAGACTTGTAACGCAGCTGGCCCAGATTAGTTCCCAGGCAGGGTGCTTAGAGACTGAGCTCACCAGCTTGCTGGTTTTCTCACTGACATTTTCAATCTGTCCCTTTCAAGCACCAGTGTACCACCCTGCTTTCAAATCTCTACTGTCATCCTACTTCCCAAGCAGACAAACATTACCTCCCTCAACAACTACAGGCTAGTAACCCTTATATCTGAGGTTTCCATGCTTTGAAAGGTTGATCTTAGGGCACCTGAAATCATCTCTGCTGCTCTCTTTTGACCCCTACCAATACACATACAGGCCTAACAGGTCAACAGATGCCATTAACACTGCCCTGCATGCTTTTCGGTCATTCCTGGAGGAAAAAGAGTTCTATGTTAGGAGGCTTTTTGTGGACTAAACTTCAGCTTCCAATACTGTCTTACCCAGCAAGCTGAATCAAAATGGCTGACCCTTTGTCTCGGCAAGCAACTTTGTGGGTGTATCTTAGACTTTCTCAGTGAGTCTCCACAGACTTTGAGACTTAAGGCAGATTTATGCTTGCGCTGCGTCTTCGTAACCGCCGTAGACTTGGTGTAGCTCCGCAGAGGCTCAATGGGCACCTCTTCCTGACCTGACATGCACCCCTGCTATGCAGACGGTTACACGGACGTACTTCCTTGTAATTGGTCAGTTTGGGATTACATGTTGCTGGATATCTGGATCTTCTCGCTGAATTTTTGTGGTAAACACAGTTTTTTAAAACAATAACCTGTGGATCAAGTTGATGAGAGGCTGATCGTATTATTTCTTTGTTTTCTTCCACAAGCTAATAAAGACACTGAACCATACTGGACTCCATTGTTGTTTTAAAACTGAAAATAAACTCCGACCTGGTAAATTTACCAGCTCAGGTTAGGAGGAGAAACTGCAACACAACACCAAAATGACGCGTACCCTATGTGCTTGAGTGCGAGAGCAAACTCACCAGCGTCAGCTATGCTGTAGCCGACCGCATGCAGATGCCGCGTGAGCATAAATCCTTACACCTTGACAACCTTAACACCCAGTATGATGGCGCCACAGGGTTGTGTGCTTATTCTGCTCCTCCACGACCTGTACATTCCTGACTGCCTATGACACCACCCTGCTAATCTGATTCTAAAATTTGCAGATGACACGACTCTAGTAGGCCTCACCTCGAATGGGAATAAGGTTGCTTCTAGAGAGATGTTCAAACTGTCTGAATGGTGTTCCCATAACAACCTCTTCCACAATAATAATAAACATAAAAAAAGACCAAAGAACTTATTGATTTTAGGCAAAAAAGAAAAGAGGGCAGGCCACTGGACGGCGAGGGTAAGGAGGTAAAGAGTGTGCCTATTTTTAAACCTTCAGATAAGGGGAGGGGGGGGGGGGGGTCATCAGCAAGGATCTTTAATGGTCTGTAGACACTACCACTGTTGTTCACACACAAAAAAAAAAGGACTCGACAAAAGATGTATTTCTTTAGAACACTGAGGGAAGTTCATCTGCCTCCAAACCTGCTACAGTCTTTTCGATGCTCAGTGGACATTATTCTGACTGTCAGAATAATAAGATGCACCACTTGGACAGGGCTGCTCTTCAGGGTGTGAGAAAAACAGCTCAGAAGATCGTCGGCCTCCCTCTGGATAACATCTACTGCTCCAGACGTTGTGCCAGTTTGTTCTATTGTGAAATCCATTGACCATCCATTTAACCAGCTGGTAACTCTGCTGTCCTCTGGTAAACGGTACAAGTCCCTTAAATCACACAGTCAGTTTTCAAACAGTAGAAACAGTTTCTATCTAGCAGCAATCAGAGAGCTGAACTACTTCTCTGGTCTGTCTCATGCTTCTCATGAACTTGTTCAGAGGAAGAAATTATAGTGCTGTGCTTAGCAATAAAATCAGTTACCCTAGACCTTAAATTCAATCACATAAAATAGATATGCATGTGGCACAGATGTGTGGACAAAGGACAAAACTGAAAAAGGCAAAAAGAAAAGGAAAATTGTTTATGAGGCAGCTGCAAGTTACAGAAGCATATTGCATTCACTTGGGGGGGAGAGGAGGAGCTATTTTTGTGAATAAACGAGGTAATCCCCCCAAAATATATATATAAATAAAGCTTGTCTCAGTACAAGCTCTGTAAACTAAAAGGTATTTTTTCAAAAGATTGACCAATAGGAACATTTTCAAGGTTTTACTTGGAATCTGTAAGACGGATTCTCAAACCCCTTGTGTTCTGATTGTAGCAAACATTCACTGTAACAGTGTTTGGATCAGCTTGATGCTAAACAATAACCTTGGTCTAGAGTTGCATCAATTTTTCACTGGAATCTTGTATTGATGATGGGAAAACCAGATGATTGGCAGGGATCCTCAATTCTGGTACTCGATGGCCAATGTCCTGCAGGTTTTAGATGTTTCCCTGCTGCAGCACACTTGATTAAAATAAAATCATTCTCTAATAGCTTGTCTCATTCTGCAGTAGTCTGTTAATGACTCATTATTCTGAATCAGGTGTGTTGCAGCAGGACAACATCCAATACCTGCACCGATGCTTCAAGACCAGAGTTGCTGATCCCTGGAGTAAGGTCTATTCCGGCTTGTTCTCCCATCTCAGCTGCACTTTGCAGGGATCCAGTAGCCATTTCTCCCGAATGTCTCCTGTGTCACTATGTAGCCTGAATGCAGTGACCAACTGATCTGGCTGCGACCAGCAGACCTGACTGGGCTTTCCACCTGAACATCCGTTAAGTCCTCAAGTGTGTGCGCAAATCCAACAAACTATACCAGTCCCATCTACGTAACTTAGAGATGAGGGAATCTCCTACATCAGCAGGAACTGAATGCAGCTTTGAATGAGTGTCAAACTGAAGGAAACTCAACAACTTGAAGGAAACTTTTGTTTAGAAGTAGCCTGTTCATAATGCTGACAAGTATAGCACATTTAAAAAATATAATAAGGGGGAGGATGTTGTTAATTCATAAAAACAGTCCGCTTCTGTAGCAAGTCCCCTTTGGCTCCAACAGATTTCCAAGAAATAAACTGTTTTCAAAGCAATGCTACACAAGACCAGATGAAGGAATGTATACATTTATAACTGCTGACATTGTGCCTCATCTCTCATCCCACAACAGCATATTTCCAAAGTTTGTCTCAACTTCACTATTTCTTTGTGTCACTCACACAGATTCATCCTGACTGAGCAAAATCAATAAAAACACCTCACACACACAAGAGTGATACAAAGAAAATAAGAATATGAACAGCTTCTGGCATTGAAGGTGGAACAAAGTGCAGCAGCACAGTACACCCCGGAGAAATTGATTTCTTTGTTGTTTACATTCTCTTTGTAAATGATTTGGAGCCCTCAGAGACTCACATGTTGATATTCATTTAATAGACTTAGAGTAGAGTCACAGATAGTCCTCTGAACCTGCATCAGTGTTCTTATGTTTACTTTATTTCAGTGCCCCAAACCAGTCATTAAGATTTGTAGCTTTTCTTGTATGTTTGCAGAGTTTTGGTTAATGTTTCAGAGCTTGCAGTCACAAATCAAGCTTTGTCAGGCTTTGAAATAAATATGGCAACAACATTTTTAGATGTTTGTATGCAGGAAACATTCCTTTCTTTTAATTTAACAATATCACTAAATTTAACCCAAATGAATCACAGAATACTCATCTGCCCTCAAAACTGGCCTCAATTTCAGCACCTGCTGTTAATGGAACAAAATGATCTGCCACCTGATTAGACAGCTTGATTTAAATACCTCAATCATGTATTTTGACTGTGTGTATGTGCAGTTTTTGATTGAATTGCATAGGCAGATTAATTTTACACAGTCACACGAATTGATTTACAACTACAAACTCTGGAAACATTTGGGGACATTTACTTACAAGTTTAAAAACGTATAAACTCTAATTTACATCTGTATTTTATCTGTTCAGGCAGGAAACCAAACAGTTAAGTTCTTACTGATGGACAAATTCACCTCTAAATTTTTCATTTTCAACGGTGGTTGAGCCTTTAAAACTTGACTTCAAAAATCTAGTGTCCTTCCTTAATTGAGCTTTACATTTTGAGACAGATGTTTTACATCTTCAGTTTTAAACATGCAGTGTCTGTCAACAAAAACATCTAGTTTAAGATTGACAAGCATACAGGGAGAAGACAAGTTTACTATCACAGAGCATTAAATTGGTAATCATATACACTAGCCTAAAATTAATTATTAGAATCAGTGATTTGCAAGTGTTTATTTAAGTCAGAATCTACTTTGTTTTACCGAGTCTGCAGGAACATACAGTACTTCTGATTCATCCATGCACATAAAACAAACAAATAAATAAATAATTATTATTAATAATAATAATAATAATAATAATGGGTCAAATAAAATGCAAATTTACAACTTAACTGCTAAAGTTTTTCTGTTGTGTTTCAGCACATTCATTCTCCATCTTATGGTGGGAATACAGAAAATGGAATCAAAATGTTATTTTGTTAGTTTTTTTATCTCTTTTTTTGCACATACACAAACAAACACACACCCAAAAACATCACTCAATAAAAGTTTATCAAAATTTCTGTTTTGTTAAAAACTGCTTTTCAGATTGAGAAATGGAATTAGAATAAAAATTGTTTCTGTTTTTTATTGTCAAAAATGAATGGGCACATTTTCTTCCTTTCTTTTTTTTTTTTCCTGTTCTTTGTTGTTGGAAGTCAGAGCGTCTCTGAGGGACAGGACACACCTGACAAGTTGCCTGTTTATCTAAGACATAACTCGGAAAACAACAAGAATAAACTTTCATACTCAACCTCCAGCCAATTAGATTTTCAGTTAAACTAGCAAACTAGTTAAAGTTCAGACCAGCATCCTTAATTTTTATAATAAATGATGGTACAAACCACCTATGTTTTTGTTTTATATCATAGTACAGAAAACTATATGTTACCCAGAAAAACAATCAATAAACAGTAAGTTCTTTAAACTGATGTGGTCACCTACACATGACCTGTATAGGAAATAAAAGTAGCAATGCATTTTAACTTGTGATCCAAATACTTTTTTAATGACCTTATTGGGAGAACTTCACAAAATGCTTTGAATTGGCTGACATTAACAACTTAATGTGTTGGCCCAGTCTAGTTAGGAAAATAACTGCAGGGATAAAGAAGATGAGGGATGGTGTGGCAACTCACATGATGCGTTCACTGTCTCTAAAAGGCCAGTCTGCAACAGTTTTCAGCTACTGCTGAGAGTGCCGCTGGAGATGATCTGTCTGCATGTGAGAGGGGAAGCTGTGGCTGATGTGGTTAATGCTCCAACTTCCTTTGGCCGCTGCTGTGGTCAAATTTATGTTGGGAAGCATATGTACAGCAGAGCATCTTTTGACAGATGTTACCAGCACACCACAGGGACATGTGGTGAGCATTATTGCCATTTAAAAGAAATTAGTTGCAGCAAATCATAACAACCAAAGCAGAAGTCTTAATCCTAGCTGTAGTCCACTTCCAGTACCGTCACTCAGAGAGCTGATGAGTTGTTGTTTTTTCCTCCATCTCTAAATCCAGCAGTGCAGGTTTGTGTTCCTGCAGATGAGCTTATTGTTACGTTAACTGCAGCAACATCAAGCAGTTTTTTTTTTGCAAAAGAAGCCCTCAAATAAATTCTCGACACTGTTCACAGTGGCAGTCACACCTTGTGTATGATAATGTCCTCTTACAAAATATCTCACATTTTTAAAATACTTTTTCCTATTCAGTTAGAAAATAACGCAAAAAAAAAACATTAAAAAATATTCAAAATTTTTTTAATTTCGTTTCAAATTTTTTTATTTTATTCCATATTTCTATTTGCCTTGCAGAAGAAACTTTTGAAAAGGTTCCTATTTAAGAAGCCATGACCAAAGAGACCACTTGGACGTCACCACATTCTGCACACACAACCTGTCCTCCCCCTCTCACTCAGTTAGGTCCTTCAATCTTCATTCGTTCTTTTAAAGCTCTGTTTTGACAAAGCAATTTCTTTCCGAGATGGAGGAACTGTGCAATGACATGATGGCTTGAATAACGAAAGCTCACATAATTTACTTCTGTCACTCACAAAGGAGCCGTTACAGTAACTCTAGATGATTTTCCTGTGTTTTCTGTCCCATCCAATACTTTTCTAAGCAAAGTTCACTTTTGCTTATTTATATACTCAATATTGCTGCTGTCCAGAATGTCAGAGGATAGAACGTCCAATCCAATCAGATATGACAGGTATAAAATTAAATACAAAAAAAGACACCAGGCTAAACCTATTTCTTTGTTTACCAAGCTGATTTGCCATTTCATTACAGCTTACTGAATAAAAAATGGTTTTGTAAAATGTAAAAAAAAACACAATACTTTTTGCAAATCACAATATTTTACATAAAGTACCACAAAGATTTTTTTCTTTAAATATGTTAAATATACACTGTAAGCTTTTAGTTGCACAAACATTTTCCATTTATGCAGGATATAAGAATTCAGCTATTCAACAGTTCCAAGCTTCCTTTAGCGAATTTTTTTTATTATGCAATGCTCCAGTTTTCTTTTTCACATGGTCCAAAATGCAAACAAGTTAATTCAGCATTCAGGCTGTTGCAATGTGTCAAAATAGAGTTTAGTATTGGTTTGAAGGAATAAGCAAAGATGTTCGTGAACGCATTTTGTTCTTGCAAGTTTCACTGTTTCTGTTTTAAGTTGTCAACTTTGTGTAATGTCTAAGCTTCCCTTAAGGGAAGGACGGAGTAAAAAAAACATTCTAAAAAACAGAGACAGACTTGACGATTTATGACAATTGTACCTGTTATTGAAGCAGAAAAGAACATTTTAAACCTCTATAAATATAAACAAAACTATCCTTGCCACTGAAAAATATGAACTGACAACCCAATTTCCTACGTTGACACTTTAACAGAAGAAAACAGAAAAACAAAAATGGTAGCTATTCCCTGAAAGGACAGTCTAACAAATGGATCAAGTCAAATTTAACCAGCGATATATTGAATCAACAACTACACTAACATAACCAACAGTATGAGGTCTACAAAGTCAGGAGCCTCATCCCATTTCTCTAAATTCAGCCTCCTCGATTTCTCCATCCTCCTCCTTGTGACCCAGAAATCATTCAGAGCAGAATATATTAAAGGATGTCTCTTGTCCTAAAATATATCTGGAGGAAAGTGGGAAAAAGGGGAGAGGAAGCCCGTCAGGGGAGCCATTAACAAGAATACACCAGTGTATCCTTTGTGAGATTATACACCTGTGATATTCATCATATGTAGCTGAATTGCTTTAAAGTCATGCTGTGTAGCAAGGATGTCTCCCACCTCTACTCCTCTGTACTTATCTTGCGTCTCATGTGGGAGGAAATAAGACACAAAAAGAGTAACTGAGTGGAGGAATGAGCGTTTGCAAACTGGGAAAAGAAATAAGGTGGTGGTGGTACAGAAAGTGACTACTGAAAGCACCCAAGTTAGATTCAATGAGTGTTACGGTGGTAATAATACTGGGTCAGTGGAGTGTCATCCTCCTGAACTGCCAAGGTGCTGGAGTTGAAAAGATGAAGCACAGGCTTGACTGTGGAGATTGTAACATCGTCCTCACCAGACAGAGCGTCAGTGAATTCCACAAGGGTTTTAGAGCCTTTTGCACTGACTCTAAAACTTCCATGTTTTGCCAGGTCAGAACAAGATGACGTGTTTTCTTGTCTGAAGACAAAACCAGAGAAATGGCTTGTTCCTGCTCCAGAACTTGCTCAATTGTTTTCTGATGGGATCCCCACCTTTTAAGAGTCCCACTGATCAGCTGGTGTATAGGAATATTGAGCTCTCTTTGTGCAGTGGCCAGGTCTCTCCTCCTCCTCCAACTGAATGAGAAACTACTCACAATCTTCTTGCAAACAGCAACTGCCCGATCAATGCGGGGATCTTTCATGCTTCTCTCTGCAAGGGGTGGGGAAAAGATTTAAAATATTAAATAGAAATAATTATTCATTCAGCCTAATAGTGAGAACTGTTTAAGTAATTTATTCTGCACAGATCCGACCTTTGACATATGTTTTAATAAATTCTCATAAGCTTTACAAAATTTATATTGTCAATAACACCACAATGTGAGTGACAAACTTTTTTCAACGTAAGAATGGCTAGTTTTTAACTGGATGTGAAAAGATAATTAAATGCTCATATTTTTAATTGCATGGAAAAAATTATTGAAAGTACTCAAGCTGTTAAAATGCATAAAAAGTTCTGAAAGTTTTTAATTGTGTTGAAATATGAAATAGTATCTTAGTTATATTAACCAATGTTAAAAGAAAAATATAAATATTATCTCAATTAGAGGGAGGAAAACTTATACAAATACTCACCAATAGCAAGGTGCAATTAATGGCCAAAACACTGTAGCCTTCTCCTCCCATTTAGACTCATAGCTTTGATTATGTTAGTCCCATTGTCTGTGGTGACACAAACTTGATGAGTTTCTGACAAGTTTCATGAACTGAGAGCCTTTTGCAGTCCTTGTGCGATTAACTCTGGTAATCATCAGGGAAAAAACTTGTCTGAAGGCACGCACTTCTCAGCTCCCAACTGTCGATGTAATGTATAGTTACGCTAAGGTAAGGCTCACATGTTCTGCTGGTCCACAGATCTGTAGTTGTAGAGAAGTGGGTCGCGCTTTTGAGTTTTTCTGCCATCTTTTCTAACACTAGAATGTACAATTCTGGTAGCGCTTTTTCTGCAAAGAATTTGCGACCAGGAAAATGACTTGGAAGGACAATGAAGTTCCTTATGACCTACAAGGGTTAAACCAGTATGTGAAATCATCTCATATCAATTCATCGAGTTGAACTTGGGGGTTTTGGCAAATAACTGTTACCCTCTGAATCGATTTAGTATTGTGATCAAACTTGAGATGTACACACTAAATGAGTAGCCTCATCAGCCATTTGGGATATACTTTCCTATGCAGAACATTACATCTACAAAATATATTGGTGAAATGTCACTCACATTATTTCACACCTTTACACTTTGTATTTCTGTCACATGCTACAGGTGTCAAACAAAAGCTGTAGGGCAAAAACTTCAAGACAGAATGGAAAATAAAACCTGCTTATCTGAGCTTGTTGATGCGATAAGCATCTGGTAGGTCAGATATAATCTGTTTTTTATATGTTTAGAACTACCTCAGGTGATAATGGCCTTAGGTGCATGCTTTTCTGCACAGATTGAATAGAGAAGAAATTTCTCAAAATGTCTGAGAGGATTAGATTCTTGGGGCTTAACTTTCCAACCTGCACCAATATAAAGCAATGAATACTGAAACAATGATAAGGGTTGAAGAAATATGAATTTGACTAAGTTGAATTGTACTGAAATGACAAGGAAAGTGTCACAATTTAACAAATTGAAACATGAATCCTATTATATGATCTGGCTTATCCCCACCTGTTCCCTTCATTTGCAGATTTTCCTCTGCAGTGCAGGTGAGAGAGACAGATGAAATTCTGCCTGTCTAATAACTCTTTGTAATAAAGGATTTCACCCAAATAACAGCTTAACGGACCAATGACTGCTGTGATGAGCATATTTACAGTAAGGCAGAAAAAGAGACAGGCAAAGAGAAACTAGATGAATTGGATTATGATACTGAATGAACATGCAAATTCTATGTCTATTGTCTGTAGGGAGCACAGTGAGTGGGGGAAGGTTATATTGAGTTGAGCCCTGTTTAATTTAACTTAGAACACTGAATTCCCACAGTTATCTGTATTGGAGTGAGATTTTATTTTTGTTTGAGCAGATTTGACGTTTTAGTCAACATGGCTGAGTCGTGGCAGTCTAATCCATGTTCAGGGCTTCATGGTGGTTTCTAGACTGTTAATTAACCCGGAGGTCAATTAATAACAGGGAATTGGATCTCCATTAACTTGGGTATCTTCTGTGTGTACAGTGACAGATTCTGAGCATCTTTTCTAGACAGAACTGTACACTTGTGCAGTAGATTTAGAAGTCCCCTGCACAGGAAAAGCACAACTTTCTCCCCAAAGTTTTACTCTTTTTGATTAATGCATCAATGGGCAGTGCTGAGAGTACCATTACACTGGAGTTCAGTGTGTATCGCGTGTGTGGTTCTGATAGTTTGAGCAGGAAATGTAATGTTTGTGTGTTTTCCCTCCTTTCATCTCCCATGTGCTGTCACATCACTCTGCCCTCAGTGTTCCTGCCTCAGACATCAAGCCCTTTTACCATCAGCTTCAAAGGGCTCATCTCTCCTCCAGCCACTGTCTCTAATACCCAATTTCTCTTTTCGATCACATAATTTTTGCTCCAAATTTCCATTAAATCTTACCTTTTGCTACTCTTTCCTTTGTTCGTTCAGTCTTTTTCCATTCTACTTGTGCTAAAAATCCCTTTTAACTTATTTCTTCTCATTTTACTTACTCCTACAGATTGACAAATATACAAACTTCTTTTCATACTCGTCTCTCTTTTTCTCCTCCATGTTACATTTACAAATGTCTTTGTTTCTCTTTTGTTTATCATATGTAGATTTCTTTCATTCATAATGCCTGCCTTCTCTCTTCAGCCTCTTTTTTTCCCTCTAACTTCTATCTTCTCCCGCAGGCACCTTGATTGCATGACAAAGAGGTGGTAATCGCAATTTTGCATTTTACACTACTATTTTCTCCTATTTTTTACATTGCTGAAACTCATTGTCCCTGAGTGGTTTTCCCCTCTTGCCCTTTACTTTGCTTCTCTATTTTAAAGCAGTCTTCTCCCTTTCTCATTGCAGATGAGATTGATATGTTGGAGCGCCTTTGGTTGTCGGGTATCTGCCACAATGATAAGATTGAGGTATGACATCGTTCACCTTTTTTTTTTGTCTGGTACAATTTGTAAAATAAAGTTGTCTCATAGTGGTGCACTAGGTGGATGCTCATTTCTTTAACTTGCAGTCCTGTGAAAAGGAAATTCTGTTTGAATACACCATAAGATTTATGAAGAAATGCCCAAACATGTGAGACCAATGTATAGATGCTTAAACATTATGCACAGCGTCAGGTTTGCTGGAAACCAACCAAACCATATTAGCACAGACACCTCATAGCAACTGTAAAGCACAGTGGTGGTGGTGGTGGGGGGGATTTTGTGCAAGGGGGTGGGCGTGGGGGGGGATCATTTAGTCAACCACAGCAAAGTATAGCAAAGGTCTAACAGCTCAAGCATAAGGCTGGCACACATTACAGGATTCTTCAAACCCTCACAGATTTAGAGACCACACACGCATAAGATCTCTCTCTTCTGATCTTATAGTGTGTGGTGTGCACTACAGAACACTCCACACACTAAGCGATTCTTCAGCAAAGTATCGGGCTCTTCACGCTCAATATTCCAAATCTCGCGTAGTCAAACATGAGTTAAGTGTAAACCAACATCTTACTTTCCACAAATACACACAAAAAAGAAAAATGCTGATGGAAAAAGTAATGGAGACGGCTGGAATGTGGGCTGTATGCATTACAGAGAGAGTAGCAGGTGAGCTTACGTCCTGATCTGTTTTTGTTCCAGTACATGTGTGACATTACTAACTGTGCATTCTCGTATCCTCTCGGAGCACCTCACACACTACAGGATTTCTAGTCATCATTTTAAACATTGGCATTACTTAGGATCTCTCCTTCCGAGCGAATCGGACTGGACCATCGGGCTTATATTGGCTTTGATCATAAGGGGGGAATTCAGGACAAAAATTGACCCAATTATCCTGTAGTGTGACCCACCATTAGCTGAAACTGGCTCATGCAACAACACTAGGGTTATCTTTCTGTAAACTACATGACAAAAATATAATTAAAAATTTATATTAGAACCTGTGTAGATAATTTAGAAACGGAAAAAAATTATCCAGCTAGCTTTTGATTTTTAGCAGCCCTCTCTTAGTACAACTGTTGGAAACAAATAATACTAGACTAGAAGAGCAGAAATAAATAGGGTCTCTTCTTCAGATCATTGCACACAGACAACAAAAAATGGCATTGATCTTACACCCTTCTGGTTATGTTTGAACAGTAAAACTATTCATCAAAAATGAACTACCTTTATATCCATCCTTATTTTGTAATGTTAAGTGAATGCAGATTACCTCATCCAACCAGAGCTGTACACAATAAACAAACAAAACAATAACATTTTATATAAAGGTTACCTTAGGTCAGTGTTACCCAAACTTTTTCTGTAGGGCCCCCTTTTAATCAACAACAATAATGTCAAGCCCTGATCCCACTATCACATGCTTATCCTGATGCTTAGAAAGAAACATATGAAGAAATGTGCCACAAAATTGTCTTTAGATGATTTGCTGCTACTAATCGGTAGTTGAAATCTCTGTTATTGATTCATCATCATTTTCCCATTGGTACTTACACAAATTTCTTGATGTTTTGCTAGCAGTACAAAAACTATAGATTTTATTTAGCCTTGCTGCGCCAGTTTTTCCATCTTTTTCCACATATTTCCAACAAGGATGACTTGATTTATTTTTGGGTTTGTGAAACTCTTCCTATGCCATACTCTCACACTCAGTCACATCTTTTGCAACTCACACAGAGTGAAACATGGCAACACAAGCGGTAACAAAAAGGTGTTGTGAAACTTTGCTGATGTGTTTCAGACATAATCCTTTAGGGGAGGTAACAAAAATGTGGGATCTTTACAATTTGCTATTTGTGCTGTTTCATACAGCAATTAATTATAAAATCAAGTTTGGGCCTTTTTGTTTTTTTAGTGCACTTTAATCACATGTTATATATTTTGTGTTGTACTGAAGTTGTATTTCCCCTAATTTCAAGACCAGGTAAGGACCAGATGGTTCGTTTGATCGTGTAAAATTTTGTTTACAGCTTTGTTTCTTTTACATGGTTGTAATCCATGGGGCTAAACCTTCTGCATCTCCTGACCTAGCGCATTGTTAATTAGCTGATTCTTTTGCTGGTATTCCTACCATATTTAACCATAATGTTACATGAGCTTACTGACAGTATGACAGTAAGATTACAAACTTGTGTAATGTCTAGAAAAATCAGAGACTTTTTCAGTTTTGAGAACCTTTAGTTTGATTATGTTTAAAGAGATGGCTGTACAGTGATTCATAAAGCAACATATTAGTTCTGCACTTAGTTTTATGGCATCTTTAACACAAAATTTTAATTTGATTGCTCACAGTGTTAGAAAATATGAAGATAATTTCATGTCTGCATACCTTTGCAATTATTTAAACAAAGTGCTGCAGAAGGTTCTACAGTTTCAAAGTGAATAAAATGTATTGCCTGAAAAGCTCTCGGACACAAAACAGGTATTTGTGAATGATGTGTTTTGGTCTTTGGTCATTGTCTCTAAAATATCAGTTTGGTGGTCTGACGCCCACTGATAATTGCATTTATTTATTTATTGGGGTTTTTACTTATAAATACACTCCTCTTTCTCACATGTCCCATCAATTTTCTTTTCCCTTCCCTCACAAGTTCTTTCTTCTTCTCTTGCAGGTGATGAGCAGTAAGCTGGACATTGACAACATGGCGGGGGTATTCTATATGCTGCTGGTGGCCATGGGCCTTAGTCTGCTGGTATTTGCATGGGAGCATCTGGTGTACTGGAAGCTACGGCACTGTGTCAAGAGTTCTGGTGGAATGGACTTCCTCCTCGCTCTCAGCAGGGTAAGAAAGCAGACACGTACAGGAGGAAATTATAAGAAAACCAAATTAAATAAATCCTAAAAAAAAATTATGTATGTTTTTCAAGTGCTTGCCCGTTTTCGAATGCTTAATGTGCCTTTGCAGATGGGTCGTTCTATTTTGAGGCACATCCTTTGTATTACAGCAGCTGGATTCTGGAAAGTATTAGATGATATGGACTTTATTTTGAGGCCAAACACCACTGTGATGGTAGGAAAGCATTCTGCTTTTATAGCAGTGCTTTGTCCTCGGTCAAAACTGACCCGATACTGTTTAAATCTCAAAGAAAACCTCTTTCTTTTTTTTTCTTTTTTTTTTTTAACAACTTGAAATTTTATGACTTTTCCCAAATTGACACCAGCATTAGGAAAAGAAAACATTGCCTTTTTCATATTTCCATGGAAGCTGTACACTCCTTGGTAACAAAGATTGTCTTCGGGTCATTATTAACCTGGCAGTTAAAATAAGCCACAAAGTCAGTTACAGACTACAAAAAACACACACAGACACATACATATGCACACACAAACACACATTCTAGACAGAACTAAAACTTTCTTGTGCAGGTGTACCATCACCTTTCCACAACCTCATACACAACTTTCAGAAAAAAATTTCAGACATGGCCATCAAGGCACATAAATGTGATGCAGATGACAGAATATGTACAGCAAGCAGCAAAATATGAAACATTTGACTAGGTGTGAGTGGTCTGTGATGCACAATCATTTGATATATATGTGGAAAAGCCAACTAGTGGAGGCCCAAAGAAGAAGTAAGGGATGGAGGCTGTGTTTGATATGAGGTGGCACAATGTCACATGACAATTTCTTCACCTTCTATGAACTCAGACAGCAGTTTTTGAAGGGGAAGGTTGTGATTGTCACATTTAGAACACGCCGTAGCGCCCACCGGTGCTGCTTGCACCAAATGGGAGAGATGCCTTCTCATTAAAGTCTCCCTTTACCCCCACCACCAACCAAGTGTCTTACATCCCAAAGAAAAACATCTCTGCTGCACCATCATTGGAAGTGTCCTCACTAAATTGGCTATCTTTCTGTAGTCTTTCTGTATTGTGAAACTTATAATCTTATAAAGCTGAAAGAAGAAATCTTCAACTGGTATGGTGCGTTCCAGTTGCCTCGGAATTCCTAGCAGTCGAGAGTTGGTGACGTCATTACCGTATAGTTGGCGTTCCAGTTGCACCGACTCAGAAAAAATGGCCGCCTCCAAAAAAACCAATTTGTGAGCATCTACAAAGCTGTACAAAATTGGAAAATCACAAACCCGTTGTAAAATGTGCACCATGAGAACAACAGCCAGTTTTGGTGATAATGATTAATTAACCACACATATTGATGAGATTTTTCACAAATAAACTCATCATAACGTAATTATCAATGACAACAGCTTGCTGCTATTGACAATACAAACTTAACGGACACAAAATAAATTATAAAGAATTTTATGAGGACAACAATGGACTACACATGGTACTGGGCGCAGCCGTCTTTATATCTGGAGTCTTGGGGTCCTCTCAAACCTACAAGTTTGCCGTTCAGATAAACAAGATCACTTTATCATTCCCGGATAAAATTCCTCGGAATTCCGAGTTCTGAGGACAACTGGATCGTACCGTTGTTTCAGTGGCACTGGAGCAGCTGATCTTCTGGATTGGCACACCTGCATCTTGAAGAAGAACTAATGAACTAAACAAGTCAAATTTTTTTTTTAATTGGAGCATTGGTGAATGATTTGACCAGTAATCCCTTTTTGTGTTTTTAAGAATAAATCTATTGAAATAGTGAAATACTGAATATAAATATCTTGGTGTGACTCTAGATTCAAGGCTTGATTTTCAATCACACACCAGGAAAAGAGCAACCACTAACATTTTAGATCACTTCTCCCTATGGACGTAGCCACAATATTTATGCACACAGACTTTTTCACACAGCTCATACTGTTTCACCTATCATCAGTCCTCTAGATTTACTATACAAACAAGTCACAGAAATCTAGGATAAAAAGCCTTTCCAGTACCATTATTGTAAGATTCTTCAGAAACATAACATAATAAGTTTTCACAATTTTAGACTATTTGAGTCTAGCATGTAAGATCCTAAATGTCCTGGCCCTTGTATGTTTGCTGGATTTTGTCTGTTATCGCCCTGATAGGTCTCTAAGAGCCATGAGTATAGCTTCCATATACAACTGTAATGTACCTTTCTGCCTTTGCTTTGGAAGTGACCAGACAGTTGAATGCATTAAGTTACAATATGAAGAGCTGCAGCTCCATAAACTGTTTTAAATATCAACTGAAACTATTTTAAAAAAACACCCAAGTCTGTAACCACTAACTTCACTGTAACCTTTTCTATTTTCTCATGGTTCTGTATAAATGTGTGTTTGTGTCTTCATGGGTTGGGATGTGTAACCTTATGTGGTATTTGTATGGTTTTAGTGTGCCCTGCCAGAAGGCTGCAGATGTAAATTAGCCTATGGCTAACTGTGGTACATTACACTAAATGGCAACATTTATGTTTAAATTGTAACTGGTCTCTTGTAAATAACAACAACAAAAAAAAGTTATTTCTTCCTTGGAATACACTTCATGCAGGAAAATAGATTTATAGATTAGGAAGATAGATGAAAGGTTTTCTGAGACAATCAAGATAGGGATTGCAAAAAGGCACAATAGATGTTTCTGGCACCCAGCAGAGGTAAGAGGTAGCCAAAACAAGGAACATCATTTATCCTGGGCATCATTCCAAGGGGAGACAAAGAGTTCAGCGTAGAGTGATCACTTACCTGTTCCACAGCTATTTCCTTTTAGTGCCAATAGAGTTTCTGTAAGCTCAGCTTGGAGCCTCGGAAATGTTTAGTATAGATGTCATGGTGACAAAGAGAAGCTACTGGAAATGGGGAAAAAGTAATGAGAAAGGGCATGGAATTACTGGAGAGATGGGAACTATTGCAAGGTACTGCAAAAGGGATGGTACATAGATGAAGGGGGGCGGATGGGGAAGTAAAGTGAAGGGAAATGGGACAGTGATCGAGGGGAACTTTGAGAAGGAGGAAAATAGAGTGAACTAATAGGATGGTGGGAAGTTTTGGGTTGCAGAGGTGGTGGAGTATGGCAGCTGTTGGTGGGGGAGGCCAGAAAGATGGAAAGGAGGGGAACAAGTGACAAGAACAGAATGTGGAGAAGACATAAATGAGGTGAGGAAAAGTATGGAAACACTGGCTGTGAGGGTGTGAAACTGGCATTCTGGAATAACAGAAGAATGTGATTCATCGGCTCCTCCTACATGACAACACAGACAATTGCTAATTTAAAAAGTTCTGCAGCAAATAGCAAGAGTTTGCACACCACAGCCCAGATGCCACTCCCTAACCAGGTGGCATAGATAGATAGATAGATAGATAGATAGATAGATAGATAGATAGATAGATAGATAGATAGATAGATAGATAGATA
>JBAMHW010000019.1:23996409-24011529 GCA_037177495.1 Rhadinocentrus ornatus | reverse complement strand
AGATAGATAGATAGATAGATAGATAGATAGATAGATAGATAGAGAGAGAGAGAGAGAGAGAGAGAGAGAGAGAGAGACAGACAGACATACATATAGGCTGTACATTAACCAGACAATGAGCAATTTGCAGGTTGTTTTCTACGTTCTCTGAGGAACTTGTGTATTAATGTATTAATGATCAGATCAGTTTTTGTCATTAACTACCCAATACATCCATTTTAACTAAAGCTTCATATTAGGATATTGTGTGATGTGTTGATTGTAGCCAACTGTTTTGTTTAACTCAGTTTTTAATTATACAGCTACAAAGCTTTGGCATGTCTGTTATATTTTTTAGCAGTGTGCCTTTGTTTTGGTTCTCTGGTAAGTTTATGGCAGTTATGTACTTTTATGAAATCTTCTGCCTATAAACAACTCTAATTTCCCTTACTAGTGCTTTGAACATAACTGAGCAGTTCAGTTGACGGTTGCAGATACTTTTGTTTGTTGTTATGGGTAATTAAATATTTATAGGTAGCCAAGTGCTTTTTTTGTTTCCTAAATTCTGTATTTTGTTTGCTTGCTTTAATAGGAAAAGCATTTCCATGTTTTACTGAAAACTTTCCTTTCCTGCCTTGATTGGTCCTGCAGATTAGTTTTTTTTCAACTGCATTTATTTATATATTTATTTTTTTAACTTATTTTGTGTGTTGTGTGTAAACTGAGTACACTTTAAATCTGTTAAATAGTTTCAGAGCTTGATGGTTGGCTTAATAACAGAAATATTATGAGTGGGTACGATAATACTTCAAGCCCCACAGTTTAAATGCAGAGACATGCAGAGCTTCAAGGCCAGAGCTACAAGCAGGTGCAACTCTGACCTGCAGTGGCCGGCAGCATAAATATGAATGATGTTTTCGCACAAAATATTAAAAAGTGAAAACCATTTGCTAGTACCATATGCTGTAGAAAACACAGCCTGTTCATTCTAGTAAAAGTTAATTAAGCCATATATTAAAACAACTGTAAACAAGAGCTGTGTTTTTTTGGTTGTTTTTCTTTCACATTTTCTTATTTTCAATCAACTTTACACTGGCAGGAAAACACAACTGCACGTTTAATGAAGAATGAAGCATAACTTGTCCAGATATTTACCACAGTTATGCTCTTGAGCCAGTGCATTGTTTTAGTCTGAAACTTGACACTGTGAGACAGAATTGTCTGAATTTCAACTGTGGGGCCACCAGCCCTGGACAATTGTCCTAAAAACCCACTCGCAGTGTTGTTGCAAATTCTTATCTCAGGCATGACAACCTCTAGTCCTTGTGGCCCATTAATTTGAGTCAGGTGTGTTGAAGAATCTAAAACCTGCAGGACAGCAGTTTAAGTTTGACACCCCTAGGTTAGTTCTAATAACAGCTCACACTTTTGGCTTGACACACAATTTGTTTAATAATTTGGCTGTTTGGATAGTAAAGTAAAACAGAGTAAAAAAAAAGTAGTGGTATTGATATCCTCATATTAACAAAAAAGCCTAGTTTTTACCTGTGATAGAGGTTGTGCATTTTCACCTCTCTTCATACATTTAAGACATACCAAGTTCTGCGATAAGAATAAAAATATCAATTCCATGCCAAATTTCTCCCCACTCCTTTTGCAGTACAAAGAGCAGTTAGCTTCTGTCTACCAAAGTATATGTTTAAACTCATCCGCTGGCTCTGTGACTTGCTTTAACCCAGGCAATGACTTACCCTAGCTTCAATTTCACAGTGTGCTGCGTGCCGTGCTCTTGGGACTACGATAGCACTTCTGCAGCTGGAACTGCTGATTCATGTTTCCAGAAGGACCATTATTATGGCCTCTCCATCAGATGTCTATCGTAGTGGGGGACAAAGATTTACAAGAGGCTCTGCGTTTTTTATCATTATGTGATAGATATTATATGAAACATCTTCACCTACTGTATGAGACATAATAGAGGTTTTAGATTTACATGACCACTCAGTGCTGCTAATTGAATCCCATCCATCTACACTGAGGTGTAAATACATGAAGAAAGGAGGAGTACTTTGTCACAGAAGGGAAAGAAGGGCTCATATGACAATATTTTTAACTGACTGAGTCTACGCTGGGTTTAAAACATAAAAGGTATTATGAAGCATTGGTAATTTACACCTCTTTAGAGCCTTTGCTTAATGTTTTATACATAATGTGGTAAGCAGGGATCCCCAACTCCTGTACTCAAGGCCCACTGTCTTGCAGACTTTTGAAATTTCCCTACTTCAACACACCAGAATCAAATTAATGGTACAATAGCAGACTTAGGCCCGGTACACGTCACGGGTGGCAGTGTGGCCCCGACAATGTCCGCCACTGCGGGGTTCCTTTTGCCTCAGGGGAAGCAGAGCTAAACCACACTAAAAAAAATGTAAAAGGTTTTTAAAAAAACAGTTTATTAAAATAAACAAAAAGGGGTAAGTCATCTTCCAGTCTTAAAAAGGTTCACCAATCTTGGCCCTTTAAGTGTTCCTTTGCTTGGGCCAGGCATGCAGTCTCTGGCAGCGTTCCGGGCGGGATCTTACAGAGAGGTTCACAGTCACTGACAGGAAAAAGTACTCACGCTTTTCCCGAGCAGACAGAGTTCCTTCGGCCCGGGGCTGAGTAGCGGCGCCATGGGTTCCGGGTTGGCTGTTGAGCTCTTCCCCGCAATCTTCCCACCACTTCTCTGGTGGTGCCGTGGCACGTCGCCTCCTCCAGCCACCTCTTTCCGATCGGCCACTCCTGCCATCTGCTCTCTGCCCATGTCCTCTGGCCACCTTGCAGCCTCATCCGCTGCCTCCAATTCTGGCCAACTCCTTTTTATACCACCTGTGTGCTCTGCCAGCTGTGTGCGCTTGTTCTGCGCCTGCGGGCTCCACCTAAATACCCTCTGAATCACTCACACCTGTATCTCATTGGGCTAATTAAAAGGGTTGATTGGCTTCCAGAGGGTGGCAAAAACATAACAAACAAAAGGTCCCAAACCAGTAAAACATGCGGTTAAAATACAAATAACCCAATTAAAATAACATGCAGTTAAAAAAATAACCAATGTATTAATTAAAAAAGTCCCACACCCTCTTTGGCCTCGTTATACACACAAAGATTTTCGGGTTGTTTTTGTCCCGATTTTGCCTCTTCCCTGACCAAAAACAGCAAACGGCCGATTATTTTGCGTCTCATAAGATTTTCCTGTACAACTATCAATGGTCTGAGGTGTGTTAAAAGCAGATTTGTCCCGATAATCGGCTGCAAAACGGGTCGTGGCCGACAATTGAAAGTATTAGAAATGTTCAATATTTACAACCGTAAATCTTCATGAGTGTTTGGAAAGCCGATGACTCCTGAGTTGTGACTGTGTGGATGGTGACGTGGAACGAAATGTAGCCAATCAGAGAGCGAGCTGACTGGGTAGCAAGAAAGGATATGAAGTCCATGTTCACGCTGTCTCCAGTCTGTTATTTTTTCAGTTCTGGATTTTTTATTAACAATAGTCGCAAGACCACCATCATTCCCTCATCTTGTATATCCTCTTTCATGCTGGGTGTTATGTTTTCCAGTTGTTGCCAAGGTTCGTCTTCTTCATTTTTTTCCAGTTGTTGCTATATGTCTTCTTCATTTTTTTAGATCACGTTTGATCACAACAGATTTCTGGCTCAGAGGACCAGATTCTAGATCGGTTGCAGGATAGCATCGTTATGTGTGTGTTATTCTGCGATGAGATTATCGGAGAACACCACAAACAGTATGATCAAAACTGTTAAATGCCTGTTTTTGTCTCTTCGCGTGTGAGGTCTCGAATAGATAAAAAATGTCCTATTGTGTGTACCAGGCCTAATATAGAGCTTGTCAGATATCCATTTGATTTGAATCCGGTGTGGTAGCAGGAAAATATTTAATACCTGCAGGATAGTGGGCCTTGAGGACTAGGCTTGGGAATCACTGCTTTAAAGGGCCTAATTGCAAACCCATGTGAGCGAGGCAATTGGAAAAAACTAAGAAAAAGGAGGGAAATGTACTTTAGAAAAAGAGGCAAGCTACCCAAGAACAAACAAATGAAAATCCACACAGATAACAGAATGAAGTACAGGCTGGAGAACAAGGAACAGGGTGGATAAAGGAAATAAAAAACCCAAAAGAGCAGAAAATGAGTCAAAATCACATATACAAAAGGACAATCATAGGGATTTAAACCAACTCTTAAAAAACAAAAGAAGAACTGGAGCAGAGTTTAATTGCTGCCGACATGAATAATGACACACATTAAACCGTTTTGCTGCTGAGATAGAATAAAGCTCTCCGGTCTGTTCTTGCAATTCATTTAGAGAAGGTGATTATATTCTGACACAAGTAACAGAACATAGTAAAAGCATGAAATATGGAAATAACACTTTGTTTTAATATGTCCTACTGCAGGAAAAGGCATTTCTGTTTTAAAATCAGAATCGCAATTCTAAATGGATGTAACACATTCAGCAAAATTGATCTTTCACTTTGTCTTTCAATACAACAATCCTTACACAAGTCAGGTTTTGCATTCAGATAACAAACGTTTTAATTGGTTCTTTTGTATTAGGTACTTTTATTAATTTTTATTCTTCTTTTAAGCAAACTTGGTGTAGCCATAACCCAAATAAATTAAAGAACCGTCCTGATGCAGCATTCTTTTTAACTTGATCTTTTCAATCCTTAAATGAGCTGCTCAACAGGCTTTCTATAAATAGGCAGGATTAACCTTATTATTCTGTGTTTTTATCTTCATCAGATCAAAAACACAGTTTTGTTATTCCTAATTCTGGCTATTTTAGTGGGAAAAAAAGAAGAAAAGGTATAAATGTTAAATGTATTCCTTTAAATAAGTTTGAAAACACCACATTAAAGCTCAACTGTTAATGTAAACTAGGGGTCTCCAACTCCAGTCCTCATGAGCTACTGTCCTGCAGGTTTTAGATGTCTCCTACTACAACACACCTCTGCACAAGCCTGTTAATGACCCAGTGATTTGAGTCAGGTGTGTTTCATCAAGGTAGAATCCAAAACCTGAAGGACAGTAGGTCACGAGGACCGGAGTTGGAGATCCCTAATGTAAACTATGTAAACTTATGCTGCTAATTAGGTACATTGTTAGCAGGAAAGCTCTTTTTTCCCCACACCAGGATTTAGTGTTAATAATCTGTAAAGTGCAAAAGATCAATGTAATTTAAAGGAATCTTCACAACTGTGAAGGTGGTCGAAATTCATTAACAAAAACCAATGAATGTATAACTAAGAAATTGGTCTTCTATGTTTTTTGTCTCAGCTAATCTTTTTGGTTGAGGAGTCATCATGAACTGTAAGTCAAATGATAGCTTTATGCTTATATGACTTGTACAGATATCTGATTAAAGATGCTCTATAGGTTTCCATTTTAAAATTGGGGATGTTGGGCTTTTTGTGTCTCTGTCTCTGACACATAGACACCGTTCTTTCTTATCACACTTGGCAGCCTGCTGGTCTAATTACACTCTCTCTGTTATTTCTTTCACCCAGGGGATGTACAGTTGCTGCCAGTTTGAGGATGAGACAGCGCCAGGAGGAAGAAAAAACTCTTTGCCCCAATACCACACCGTGACCACCATGCCTACTGCCCCACAACAACATCTTGTTACAGCCACAGTAAACAACACAACTGCTATTGCTATGGTGCAACAGCAACAGCAGCAGAAGCATCACCAACAGCAACAGGGACAGACGTATACTACAATGCTACCCGGATCACCGCCAACTACAGGGCATTCAGCAATGGCACTAGGCCCCTCAAACAGTCCCTTACTGGAAGGCCCCATGCCTTGCTCTACCTTCTTGCCACGTCATGACCGCAGACTGGCTGTGGTGGATCGCTGGAACAGGTCAAAGCCAGAGAAAGTCATAAGTGGAAGCAGTAGTGGAGGTGTGGGCATTGGAGGAATTGCAGGAGGGATCACTGAACTACCAACTCAACAACAGTATCAACAAAACCTTGGACAGCACTGGAATCTACAAGGAGGGGTTGCAGGTGGAACAGGAGGTGGAGGTGACACAGGGCTAGATGAATATAAGCGTTACTATGGTCCCATAGATCCAGAAGGATTAGGAGCCAACTCAGACCAACAGGCAGTAGGCCTTCAGCAGACTCCCAAAGCCAATTCTCGAGGTCTTAAAGCCTCAGGGATGCCACGGCTTCCTCCCAAAGGCCCCCAAAAAGGCCAAGGGCATCTAATCTCTAAGCCTCCTCCTCTAATCCCATCTTCTCCTCGAAGGCCTCCCTTCTGGCGGCGAGGAAGCCTAGCTCAGGCAAGGAGAAAAGGTTCAGGAGGTCCCCTGTATGAGAATATACTCCCTCTGGGAAGGCGAGGAGGTGGGAGATATGGAGCAGGTGATGGAGGTGGCAGAAGGGGACGCCGTCCCCCTCCACCACTTCCTCTTCCCGTCACTCTTTCTTCCCCAACACACACCCCCACCACTCCCTCCTCGCCATGCCGTTTCTACTCATCATGCTCCAGTGCCTCATCTTCCTCCTCCTCATCATCATCCTCATCCTCTTCTTCATCCTCTGTGTCACTTTCTCGGTCAAATTCTCCCTCCTCATGCTCCAGTGATAGCTCCTATAACTCTTCACTGAGTTTTCGTTATCGAGCGGGCGATCGGGATTTAATGGTAGATGACGAATATGACTCAGATCTTCTCACAGAGGAGTCCAGCCTGCTGCAGGGTTTACGAAGGAAGGCTCGCTCACGGCGCATGTCATCACGCTCACTGCCATGCAGCCCGCCACCTCCTCCAGTCCCGCCAAGAAAGCCTCGTCCACAGAGAGATTATGGAAGAGAGAGAACCAGCAGTCAGCTGGCACAGTTACAGGAGTGGTGGGCATCCTGGGGTGACAGAGAGCGAGGGAAGGGAGGGGTAACAGGACGAGGAGAAGTAGGAGTGGGTCGAGAGGAGAAACGACATCACAAAGAGAGGGAGCGTGAAAGAAAAAGGAGAAAGAAGGGAAGAAAAAAGAAGAAAAGGGAGGAGAGAGAAAGAGAAAGGGAGCGAAAACGGCGCAAAGCCAAGAAGAAGAGGAAGAAAGATGACAAGATAAGAAAGAGAGAGCAAAAAAAGTCAGAGCAAGAGGGCGGAGATTCTGAAAAAAGAGAAGAACTCAAATCAGGAACCCCGGACTTCCCCCCATACCCACTCTTGAGACGAGAGTCGTTTCGGAAAAAGAGCGAGAGTTCAATCAGAAGCTACGGATGGAACATCCCCGGTGAAGATGAAAGGAAGGATAGAGAAGAAAAAGAGAGGGACAATGGAGAAGAAAATAGAGGAAAGGAAAGACACCACAGGCGGAGGAACAGCAAGCCCTATCATAGCTCTAGTAGCAAGCCTTCGACATCTGTCAAGTTCTGGGGAGGGGGAAACCCATCTTCTGACACTATTCCATCTGCCTTTTTGCCCCTGTTACCAGTTTCCACTAAAAGAAGAAAGAGTAAAAGTTCAGACCGAGATGCCATGGGAAAAGAAGGAGAGAGGAAACCACTTTTGGGACGGACCGAAATAGGTGAGATGCACTCCAAGGAAGGTTTATCCTTCCATGAGTGGGAGTCTGAAATAGAGGATGAAGTGGAAGATTCAGAGCTTGAGAGAAGGAAAACAGAGCATGGGAAAAGGCGTGGAGGACAGAGGTCTATATCTGATGAGGAACGGGAACGTGATAAAGTAGTCGGGATATATTCTGATGATGATGGTTCTTCAGGAGAATTTGGAAAGTTTGAGAGGTACTGGGAGGATCATGAAGGTAGGGCAGTGGGAGGGATCGGAGGAGGAGGATGGTTTTTTAGTACTTATCCCTCTAGGGACAAAGCAGGCAGCATTAACAGCAGAGACGACCTGTTCCTAGAGCGGGGAGAACGATGGGGTGCAGCAGAGAGTGGGTGGGGTTCTAGTGCAGGTGGAGGAGGGCAGAGAGGGTGGGGATCAGGTTCACACTGGCCTCCACCTCCTCTCACTCCACCACCTCCCCGACGATACTGGTCAGTAGATAAGCTTCACATACAGGATGAGAAAAAGAGTAAGCGCAAATCAAAAAACAAAGGAAAAGGGCACGCAGCTTGTTCCTCTTACCATTCTCCACGGCATCATCCACGCTCCTCAAAATGGACCCGAGCAACTTCACGTAGCCAGGAAGAGCTGTACCACCACTCCCAGAGTTTTGGTGGTCCCTTGAAGCCAAAACATGATTCATCCTTATCCAAACCTGATCGATCACACAATCCATCTAAATCCGGCAGCCAGTCAAACCTCAGTGTCCAGCAACGGCCACAGAGAACAGACAGGGATCGAGATCGAGGAAGACAACCATCCCCGCCTTCATCTCTTATACCGAATTTGCCACCCCCACTTCCTGCCCTTCCAGCTCCACCGTCCATATCTCACTCTATCCATGCCCCTCCACCTACTTCTTCCTCTTCTGTGTCTTCTCCGTCAGTGGTCTCATCCACACAGGGGGCACCCCAGGCCTCTTCAATGGCTTCTGCAAGTGCCAAACTGCAGTACCAGAGACTACGCTCTGTACCCCAGCCCCAGAGATTTCCTCAGTCTCCTCATTTACCCCTCAAAACCAAGAGCCTTTGCTCACGAAGAGGTTCAGCCCATTTCTCCAGCGTGGAGAGTGAAGTCTGATTTCCAGCAAAGCATTAAAAGTCATAAGAAAACCCTACAAAGCTGACAGTAGATGATCTGCAAACATGGCTGCACATCAGCAAACATGGCTGTAAAGCCAGGTCAATACAGTATATGCACTGAGCCCTTTCCTAAAGTTCTGCACAAACAAACCTAAAAGCCAAACAAACCAACGGAGTAGGTCAAAGGAACACAGGACCATTCTTGTGTTTACGGTTGTTTCCTTATAATCCTCTCAGTATGTGAAAACTACAGACTTGCATTTGGAATCAAGCTAACCAGTAAAAGCAAATTCTTTAGAAGAGGTTGAACTGAAGGAGTTGAAGCAGAAAGTATTCAGAGGAATCTTTATGCTTGCTGAGGGCTCAGGAACTTTATAGTACTGTATGCCTGCTGCTCTTGGAAGCCTTTAACACAGAACAGTGTTCTTACTCTTAGTTTTTCTTTTAAACAACTCGCTTTCCCCAACTTTCCTTTTTCCCCAACAAACTGTTTACACCCCCACAGAACTGTGCCACTTGAGGCACCTATGTTGTGTGATCAATACCTTCTTGTTTAGCGGAATGGAAGGGTGATAACCACCTGCTTTTTTTGGAATCCCCTGCTTTTCTTTAGCTTCTTGTGTTCCCCCCACTTTTGTGCATCTTAACCTTTATACTTACTGTGTACTTTTTGTTTCTCTTTCTACTTTTCTACTTGTTTCACACCTTATTTACATGTGAATCTTATCATTTTTCCTGTCATCTCCTCTCCTATTCTTCCCTCTTGGCTCCTCTCCTTAATGTGATTATTCTGTGTGTCTGTGATTTTCTGTGTTTGTATTCTTGACAACAGGGTAAGTCAGCTGTGACTGATATTCTTCTGGTTTAATGAAAGCTGAGTGCCAAACTTAAGTAGAGCTCAACACCAATCTGTACGACGTTAGCAGCTGTGTTTCCTTTTATCCTGCAGATTACATCAACTCTCACAAAAAAAAAAAACGTGCACATGCTGACATACTTCACAAATACATACATTAAGCATGCACGTTAATAAATCAATTTAACTACTCCCCTCTTTGAGCGATACATTATTTAACATTTTTCTCATGCTGAAGCTTTATATTTAGAGACCATTGCTTTACTTCTGTGTTATAGTTGTTGCTATTTATGGTGTTCTATATGTCAAGACATGTATTGATCTAATACACTGTAATCACTGTGCCATAATGCTTAAGCTTTGATGCAAATGAAATGTTCTCTCAACTACCTAACTACAAAAACGGAGGCAGTTTCTGTTCCCTGCCTGTGTTTGACTGAATGTACAGTCAGCCGCCATCACCTGTGCTGTATCAAATTCTACTAGAAGATACTTATAGTTGGAAATTGTAGCAGTCTATGGGGTTTACATGCACGGTAAGGACATAGAGACTGAGCTAATGTTGGTTAGCGTCTTAGCCTGATGAACAACAGCATGCTAATCTTGTGGGGTCAATGCTAAAGAGTGAGGACTGCGATGGTTTTAAAATCAGTTTTATCGTTTTGTTTACCTGATGTTTCATCTATAAAAGGTTCAAGTGGCGCAAAGGCTAGAATTAATAAAGCATTTTTAAAAACTTATCAACCCAGGTTTGCTCGCCATCAAGCCTGGGATAAGTATACTTCAAGCCTTTATTCAATTGGTCCTGCCATACATGACATGTCAAGTATGAGCATGAAGGCATGGTGTGTTATGATAAGATAGGGATTTGCCGTTTTGATGTCAAAGCTGCTGTGCCTGTGTTGCATGCTAGCAGATGAGATAAATGGTGGATCTGAGTGATGGTGTATGAAAGAAACAATGGCATCTCCTGTGATTTTTTAAAGGCATTTCTCATCTTGTAAATGTTTAATCAAGAGCTATAGCTTTTTAACCAGGTTGATACCAGCAGTTACACGTCGATGTCAAGCACTTAGCTAGAGTAATCAGTTATAACCACCAAAATCTGAATTTGGTATTGGAAACTGGACATCAGAGAGCTAAAAATAAAAAAAGAGCTGCTGGCACAATACCATTTTCATTTTATAATTGCTAAAAAAATGCCTGAGCCATCTTTCCTAAAGGTTTGATTCATGTTGATTGCCTGGATCTGCATCTGAGCCATAATTTACTTCAATGGAAGAAAAAACAAATGAGAACTTATGCTTTTAACATAAATATGTTGTGTAGAGTTTGTCTGATTTACTTTGAGGAAATAAAATCTAGATATATATATTTAATTTACATATATATATATATAAATATATATTTGTGGTAGTGGGTAGCATTAGAGAATATTCTTTATGTCTGAGAATATTTTTTCTCATTCCAACTTTATTTGAGTGAAAATAATTCCACAATTGTTCAAAAACACATATGCCATAATTTTCATTGAGATATTTACATCTTTTAAAAAAGATTCCCTCAACAACATTGAGTTAGATTGCATATTACAATCAGCAAATAATAACACAAATTTCAGTGAAACTAGGAAAATAATGAAAAGTGACATGTTTCTATGCATTCACATGGCAAGTGATTTAAGTTTCCTGTCCCCAGTTCAAATAAAACAAATAAAAAATCTGACTTACTGAGTGTAAAAAAACTGTTGTTGTAACCCAGAGTAAAAATATGTAATTGTACATGAGCTCAATTGCACTGCAGCTACCAGAGGCATGAACTCAAAGTTTTAGTGTTTTCTCAGAAAAATGAAAGATTTTTTTGAGATATTGTTTTTCTTCTTTTCCCTTTGCCTCTTTGCCTCATGTCAATTCATCGTGCTGGTATATGTCTGCAGTTGTAAAGCTGGTCTGTTTTTTAAAAAAAGAAAAGAAGAGTATATGTGGATAAATTTATTTCACCTAAAAAAGGCATATCTATATATAGATATATATGATAGTATATTTCAAGACTCTGAATCTATGTTAAATAAGTTTGTCTACTAAATTTACAGTATTATCTTAAAGAAAGTGTCTTTTTTGTCTGTCTATCCTTGTCTCCAACCTCCTGCCCAGCTCCCTAACACCCAGTGAAAACAGAGACCAGTATGTAACTGTGTTTTTGCTCACTTAAGATCAACCATTTGCCTCCATTAGCTATATACGGTAGCTAACGCTGGGAATTTAACATAGTGACAGTGTGGATGGGTGCACGAGTGTATAATGACCTGTCACTGTAGCAGTGGTGGCGTGTGTTCGTCTACCCAGAGGGGCCTTTATTTTTGGTTTGGATTACAGATTAACTTAAATCTTTTATGGATACAGCAGCTTTTATCACAACTCTAACGTGTAGGGGTAACATTGTCAACCCTGTTTTGGGTTAACCAGAACCGTGAGATTATACCGTAGTGTAGAGTGA
This sequence comes from Rhadinocentrus ornatus, assembly GCA_037177495.1. NCBI lineage: Eukaryota > Metazoa > Chordata > Actinopteri > Atheriniformes > Melanotaeniidae > Rhadinocentrus > Rhadinocentrus ornatus. Next base: position 23,999,475 of record JBAMHW010000019.1, on the reverse strand, counting down.
AGTGACCTCTTTGAAACCCTATGTAGCGAGCAGCACAGGCTTTTTTGCATTTCTTAGCTAGTAGCTGTATTATGATAAAAATCATGCACAGCTACCCCTGCCAACCAACCTGAATGGTATAGATATATACTTTGATAAAAGTACATTGCAATGTATCTGCCAAGCTGCTGTGCTTTAAAACAAATAAGAAAAATTGAATGATACACCACAAACACACGGTTTCTAATTTTACAGAACTGGTAAAGGGATTTTGACACTTGTCGGGGAACAAGCTAAACCTGATTGTGCAGTTTCCACTAAGGCCAGAAGTGGCTGAACCAGGGCTTTCATATGTAGAACATGTTTTTAAACACAGCCAGTCACTATCAACATGTTAAAGTGGGAAAGAACGTTTGTCAACTAGAAGTTTTCATCCCATGACATTGGGTAAAACTTAACAGTACTGCCTATGGTCCTCTTGCTAGGCCAGCTTTCTTTTCCTTTTTTACCCTGAATTTATTCTGTATTAATCCAAAGTTTGCTGCTTTTGTGGGAATGTTTCAATGCTTGTGCTGTTGCACATCTTCCTTTAATTTAATGAGCCAGATTATTAAAATGGGAAATAGACTGTACTTATATGTTTTTTTTCCAGTCATGTTGACTGCTCAAAACGCTTTACAAATGTCACATTCACACATTGACACACACATTCATACCCCGATTGACACATCACAGGGCAACGTGGTGTTCAGTGTCTTGCTCAAGGACCCTTCGGCATGTAGTCAGGGGAATCCTGGAATCGATCCACCAACTTTCTGTTTGGTTATCTGAGTTTCCACCCCTTATTGTGGTTGTTTGAATCTTAAACATATTTTTAAGGCTAGACCTTAAATTTAACATAGTGACATTGTGGATGGGTGTGCACACAAGTGACAAGTGTCTGGACAAGTGATGTTGGATATCAGCTGTCCAGATCAGCTGAGAAGGGCTTTTTGCATCTGTTATTAACATCACTTTCATGATCCTATCTATATACAGTATGGCCACATGCATGATCATCATCCCATGAATCCAAACAACCAGCGAAGTATTTGCATCTTCAGTCGGTGAATAGCCAACTTATTTTACTCGATGCTGGTCAATGTTCTTGATATAAAGGGCCAACAAACATTGAACTTGTGCACTTCATTCACATAGTTGGACATTGTGTAGTAACTTTGGACTGCAGTTAATTTTCCAACAAATGCAACCACTTTAATTGCCGTCAGAAGCAATAGCCCAGCAGCATCCATCAGTTGTCCAAAGTGGATGTAACCACACATAAGACAAGGAGGTGTGGCAACAGCACTAAACATTTGGTTATTCTTAAATGAACAATGAGTTTGTTTTGTTAAAAACAAATACATTACCCATAATGATTTTAGTGATATTTAAGCCCAGGTGAGGCCAGTTTTGACCTACAGTGGTAGCGCATCCACAGTTTTTGCTTAGATACCTCTGAACAATGTCTTAAAGCCTTGTATTACTACTGCTGTATCGACTGACTGTATGGGACAATGGGTGGTTGTTCTGTGGTTTATTGTCAGTACCTCACACATATACAGACCAACAAACATAACATTGTCACTGTCAGACACACACAAACACTCACAGATGTGGTAAGGTGCTGCCACCACTCTGCTTTAGCCACATCTGCCAAACAGTGGGGACAAAGACAATATTGTGCTGTACTGCAAGCAGGACAAAAATAAAAAGATAATTTTAATAAAGAACTGAAACAAGAGTGTTTTCTTCTGCTGGTTGGACGAATGGGTGAAGATTAAATTAGTCTATTTTATATTTGAGGAGTCTGGCAGACACTTTTTGACTTGTATAATTTGGGATAAACAGAAAAAAAGTAGAGGTGTAAATGTCAGAATATGGTAATATGGCATTACAGTTGCACAACACCAGCAACTGCAGCTTATATAATGATTGCAAAGCTGTATTACACGAACAGTTAAATAACCTTATGTTTATTGAAACTTTTATGGAATTTATTTAGATACAAAACCAGTGTCCTTGAAAATGGAGCATGTGCATCATGAACACAGACACACATGTTCATACAAGCATGTAAAACAGTATCTGCAAGTGAAAAGATCACAAGGAGGAATTTCTGCACTGTAAGCTAACAAAATGGGAGCAGATAATACACAGCTCTCAGCATTACTGAGTATTACTACCAATAATTTAATTTTTTAACAAGCACATTTCATTCTGCTTTATAAGGAAAGCAACGCTACAGTCTGGCAGGGGGCTAACTCATCACTCAAGAACTATAGGCTGACATCAAGTTACCACCACTGTGGAAAATTATGACTGGGGTAAAGTGCACGACAAGAATCCCTCGAAGCTGGCTCCTACGGGCTGGACTAGAGTCATGCAAACCCCACTTCAATTGGTGAGAAGCGAAAACCTCAAGTTGAGGTTGAAAAAAGAGGAACAGTGATGAAAGATGTTTCTTATGAAGGATGCACTGATTAAGCCACATACAAGATTATCTAAAAAATACATTTAATTCCTGTGACTGAGACAGAGCTCCTAGCTTCGAGGATTACAGCAGGACCATTTTCAAAGCCACACAGTCAGAGCAAGTCATGAACAGTTCAGTCTCCAGATCTGAACCCTGTTGAAAGACAAAGAAAGATGGCTATATTAAATATATATATATATACACACACACAGTGTTGGGGTAGTTACTATAAAAAAGTTTTTTGTTACTAGTTACTCATTACTTCTGTAAACTGTAATGAAATTACTTTTCTCGTTACTGCATTTGAAAAGTAACGCCACTACTTATTACTTTACTTGATCATAATTCACCGTGGAGACACGGACAATCATCACTGCCTGTCTGCAAAGTGTTTACTGTATATTGTAAACAAAATGGCTTTAAAACCACAAGAACAACATGGCAGTCTGTGGGAAGAAATGGATACACTGGTCTCATAATCATTTTATCTAGTATTTTTTCTAAACCTGGGCGATTCAACAATGGACAGGGGGAGCATGTCTCCTACAATGAACCCTGCAACTAGCTTGTTA
>JBAMHW010000019.1:23947911-23980158 GCA_037177495.1 Rhadinocentrus ornatus | reverse complement strand
TTGTAGACTCCGTCTCATGCTACCACTAGAGTGAAAGCACTGCCAGCATTCAAAAGTGACCAAAACATCAGCCAGAACAGATCAGCAGGAACTGAGAAGTGGTCTGTGGTCACCACCTGCAGAACCATTCCTTTATTGGGGGTGTCTTGCTAATTGCCTATAATTTCCACCTGTTGTCTATTCCATTTGAACAACAGCATATGAAATTTATTGTCAGTCAGTGTTGCTTCCTGAGTGGACAGTTTGATTTCACAGAACTGTAAATGACTTGGAGTTACATCATGTTGTTTAAGTGCTCCCTTTATTTTTTTGAGCAGTGTATATATATATATCCAGAAATCATAACCATACTACTTATGTGGTGAATCATTATGGAATAAAATCTGTTCAAAACCAAACCTTTATTCATGTAGCTCTGCTTTTAATAAATATGTTTTTCCAACAGCCTTTTTCTAAATGTACTAGATGTGACAGCAAAATGTTTATCTCAACAATGTGATTGTCAGTTTTGTCACACACTCTTAGAGCAAGCCTCCTGCTATGATAAGTCTACCTGTCAAAACAGATGGCACGTATTGTGCTGTGCTACTTTTAGTATGAATTCATTTTCGAAACTGTATCCCTGGTAAGGATAATGTCCCATGTCACTGCAGAATCAAACCCAAGGATAACATACTGTTTTTTGCGTCTGTCTCTGGAATACAACATGCAGAATAAAATCAGGTCAAGACAGAAAGTGTAAGACTCTTCGACATAGATAGGCAGAGAACAACAAAGAGGGAAGCAATAACAGAAAAAAAAGAGATCAAGATAGACCCAAAAAGTTTGAGGAAAGTGAGAAGAGATATTTTTTAATTATGTGAAATGGCTCACAGAAAGACAAGCAGAACAAAAGTCAAAAAAAGGATGGATAAAGTAAAGAAAAGTAAAGATGAAGAGACATGCTCTCAATGCCTTCTGTTAAAGCCTCTTTTTTTAATACAATTCCAATTATTATATGAACCTTTTTTTCATATTGTTACTCTATGCTTCACAACTGATGAATTGCTAAATCTGACAATTAAATTATACCAGATATCCCAAAATAACACTGTTAAATTTGTATTTGCCAGATCTTAAACTGAGAGCTTTAGAGTATTCATTTATTAAATTTGCTAAGAGTTTGATAGTAATGAAATGAAAAAAATATTTTTGGATCAAACGTATGGCACAGTGTATGTCAATGGAGAGAATAACATTAAACAAAAATAAGTAAAGTGAGAGAGAGAGTCAAAAGTGAGTTGGAAATCAATTAGAGACATTAGATTTTTCTCAAGAGACCTTAAAATTAGCTGTGCATAAACAAATTGTACAAAACGTAATGAAGTACAGTAATGTAAAGAAAAGTGGTGCATTGTCCTTAGAAGTGTGTGAGAATGATAATGTCATGCAGAAAATAATTGTGAGTTATTGCTGCTAAAGTTGGTTCTGAATCCATTGAATCATGAAGGAGTTTCCAGTTTTTTCACACTTTCTGCATTTTGGCTCAGATTTTATAAAAAAATAAAATAAAGGCACTGTGTGAAATGTCATGTCTGACTGTTAAAGAGAATTTAGTTTTTGCCATAATTATCATTTTAATGGACTGAATAAATTTTTATGCCAGAAATTTAAACATTTCCTGTAGTATTTGAAATATCTAAATGCATACCTGCTGGTTGCTATGGTAATGTGATGTAATCCATTAGTGGCATAAAATTTGTTTCCTTGAGTTTGTGATTTATGTGATTTAGTTGTTCAGATTGGTTCCAAAGAATTTACAAAAACATGTTTTTATTAGCGTTTTAACTATTTTTGTATGGTCTCTACCACTTTTTACCATAACAACTATTTTATCTGTGTATTTATTGTAGATACATGTAGATTACATATTAAGATATGTGTTTTGACAGATGTACAATGAGGAAAATTTGCACATTTTAAAGGTTAATGTGTTTTTCTTTACAAAACTGTTCAGCTTTGCATAATCTTTCTTATTTTAGAAAAAAGGAGCAGCACTTATTTGTTTAGTAATTTAAAATGTTCCCATTTTCCACAGTAATTCTGTTTATTTATTTTTTTATGTTTTTGCCTCTCTGGGTATTTTCCCCACCTGAAAATAATGGCTCTGAAAGTATGTTGTTGAACTAAGAGAGAAAGCCTGTTCAGATTCAGTCTTTGATGTCTCAGCACTATAATACATTTCTGAGAACTAAACAACCCGCAGTCAGAGCAAGACTTCACTTCCCAAGTGAAAGTGACAGCAGCGCAGAGACAAATCACTTACAGTATGTGGCATCAGAACACAATGTACAGTGACATGTGGAAATGGAATGACAGAACCTCAGGCTGTGAAAGCTGGCTCATGATAAGCAAAGGAGATCATAGATCAAATACTGAACAGTAGAGGTGCATACTCTAAGATGTGGTTAATCTGTGTTTGCAAGGCGAGAGGACATACTGAATGATAAGTGACATATCAAACACACTTTTATACAGGGAAGGAATTAAAATATGATTATTCAATGTATGCACATTAATGTTAAAAAAATGTAGTAATGTTGGGTTGTATTGTATATATATATAATTTATCTCGGCATTAAAGAGTAAACATGGTGACAGTGGATGAGATCGTGAGACTTAACAGCTTCTTCATTTCTTTTGCTGGTTGCAGTTCAGCTCCTGAACGTTGCCCCTGCGATTTCCGAAGGTGAAGCTCTGTTTGCTGCATCTAAGTATGCATCCGCAGCAGCACACAGACCAAATTGTGTACATAAAGAAGACAGACAAAAGGCATCTTTAGTGTAGAACATAAACGGGCCATACCTCGTTTAGCGACCTGCTAACAATGAAAATGGCTACAGCTACTATAACTCAATATCTATCCAGATAACACATTAGATTCTTTATTCCAACTCAATTTTGGATGAGCCACTCACCAACGATAATAGGATTTTTGAGTCACTGAGTAAGTGATCCAGTGTGTGGGTATATGCCCACACAAGCTCTACTCACTCCCAGGTCCTACTTATTCATACCACTAAAACCTCTTATTTGAAACTACCACTTTCGATTAAACTTGAGAGACAAGCAAAATGTGCATAATAAATAACTTTTTTCTACGCTGTCACTCAATGACTACCAGAGCAGAAAACCAGACCTTCGTTATGTAAATTTAGTTGAGGAAGCAGCTTTCCCAGTGATGCCACTGCAGCACACTCAAAATGAAAACAGCGATTAACTTGATATTCACATAAAACGTAGTTAGAATAGCAGTCGCCCAATAATAACATGTTGTCTATTCTCTTCTTTGCTGTTAGCTTGCTAGTGGTAAAGAGATGAGTCAGTGAATGAGTTAATTGAGGCAATCAGTGAAATGATTCTCAACGTTTAAATCACGGATTAAGGACTCACACATCACCATTACACATTCCTGTGGCATTTTGGGTGTTTTTATTTGTGTCTTGGAGCATAACTGCTGGAAAAATATTTCCCTATCCCCTGTAGAAACTGTAGACTTAAAATCTGTCGGTTTTTAACAACTATTCCACCAAAATAGCTTGACATTAACAGATTGTATGTGTTTCTAGATATTAGACGCTCGACCAATCACAAATGTTGCAGCTTTAGACTCTCCTTTGTTACGTTCAGTAAAAGTAGATATGGTAACTTGTTATTTAAAGTGTAAGTATGTAGCACAGTCCACAGAATAATTATGTTATGGTACTTTTCCTTGAAACAGGTCCGCTTTGGTTTATCCTTCCCATTTTTCTGTTAGAGCTCTGTTGTTACACAGGAATATCTGACATTAAATGTACCTGAACACGTGACACGTTTACACTGGTCACACAATATAGATATTTTTAATGTTGGTGATCTGAACTCTGCACTCTCCTAAAAATACAAACAATGCCTCGGTTCAGTGTTTTGGCTGAGTTTTTTATAAGTGTGATGCAATAAAACTGGTTTATAGAGACATTTTACCTCACAACAGCAAACCATTGATCCTTTAACACGTTTGTTGTCATCAGCCATTGAACTACAAATTTAAACTATGTCTATTAATATAAAGTAAGCATCACAAAAATGCTGAACAATGTTTAGTTAATTGGTTAAAAACAAAAACTTTAATAGATAAGGACAAAGTTTTATTCAATTATTTATTTATTATTTACACACTTGACTGCAAATTTTCCTTCAAACTTTTTCAGAAAAACTTACGAATAAGAGATACAGAATTTAAAGTAAAAACAAATTTTTTTATATAGCATAACATTTGCAGTAACAAACAAAACAAAACAAAAAAAGGCCGAGAAAACTGGGCACTGAGTTCATAGTAGTACCAAAAATGTCACTCATTTAAAAAATTTCAGAAATTACCAAGATTTAACTGTTGATATTGTAGTCTTGCGTTATTGTGCTCAAGTCTGGTTTTGGTGTTGATATCAGACTCTTTCGGCCTTGTCTTGGAATTGCCCACATTCTTACTCTGAGTTATTTCAATCTCCAGTTAACCGATGTCTTACATGTTTTTTTTTATAACTGGCCAAGGCTGCAGCTTACTGATATCACTGAAGTGCTTTGAATTATCTGATCATGAGATGTAATGGCTGTAAGGAATGTAAACGGGTTGTAAAATTTCTTGCTTTAAATGCAGATAATATTATTACACATTATTCATTTGCACTGTGTATATGACTCATGGACAAACTCAAAATAAATAAAGGAGACTTTCTGAAAGGTGAATAACTAAAACAAAAAGAGTTCATGTGAAAAAAGAGTGGGAAAAAGAGAACCTGCAGCACCAAAAGATTCCTGGTTTCAGTGCTGTCCTTCACAAGTTTCTTCTGAGTCTGCACAGCACAAACTGTTGCCAATATTTAAACATTGCTTTTAATTGCATGTGTTAACAAACTTAAATTTATTGCTCCTGGTGAACCTGGCTGTCTTCTTATCTAAAGCAGCTACTTTGTAAATACTCATCACAAGAACCTAAGATGTAATCTACCCAGGACTTCCCCGGGGGCCTATTCCTTGTGGGACGTGCTCAGAAAACCTAGTTGAGTCCTGGAGGCATCCTAACCAGATGCCTGAGTCACCTCATCCAGATCCTGTCAAGCAGAGGAGCAACAGCTGTCATCTGAGCCCCTTCTGGATGACTCAGCTCACCCTATGACTAAGCGAGAGTCCAGATACCCTGTGGAGGAAACTCATTTCACCTTCTTGTATCTGTGATCTTATTCCTTTGATCACAGCCCACAGCATGTGACCAAAGTTAACGATAGGAACGTAGATTAACTGGAAAATTGTGAGCTTCACCTTATGGCTCAGCTCCTTTTTTACTATGTCAGACCGAAGCAGAGCATGCATCACTGCAGATGCGACACCGATCTGTCTAATAATCTCCCTCTCTATTCCCAGTGATTGTAGAACAGGTCACAGGGGTTTCATGCCTCCAGGAAGGTCATCTAAGGCAAACAGGTACTATGTGTGGAGCCAGACCAAGAGCAGTTCAAGAAGACCTCCTAAGGTAAATACCACCTGTAAGACTGGCCACAAAGGTCAGGTGCAGTGTGGGGTGTTTGGTAGCCAAAGACGAGTACCTTGGTGTCTGATCCCCGACTGCAGAAGTTGGCTTCAGGGACATGAATGTTCCTAGAATTAATCATTTTCAGTCATTTTCTTTCTTATTCAAACAACTGTCTTTTAAGTAGGCTACATGGCTTGATAATGCTGTTTGTGAAGAACAGCCAGGAGAACCACATTATGTACAGAATGTGAGAAAGAGAGGGGTGAAATAATAGATTACGGCTTATTGTACTAATCGTGTAGAAAGACGATGTGTGAGCATAGGTAGAATAAGTCCGCTTCCAGGCGAGGGGACTTGTATACAACCAAGAGTTATTAGGACATTCTGCACACCAAACATTATACGTCCCTCTATACAGGCCAACAACCAGTCTGCCTGTCAGCACTTCCTATATATAGCCCGAGGCTCCACCCTCTCAATTCCAACATGTATATTCCAGTTAACCTCTGGTTAATCTCTGGTTGAGATGATTAACAAAACATCATGACACGGAAACATATGCTCATGTGCTCATGAGATCAATTCTGCAGTATATAAACTAATAATTCAAACAGAATCAAAGAAAATCATTCATTCAATCAATCATTCAATTATTCAATTAAAATGGAGATAATGCCCACACAGATAATCGACAAGAAATCTTCATGGTAGACAGGCCTCCTCATTGAACAATGACATTTTCTTCCTTAAAAGAAGAAAACACTTAGAAAGAGAATTATTGACACTACACAAATAGGAAAAACCCTGTGAATGTTAGGTGCCCCTGATTCACCTGTGCACATAAGGGGCAACAAAGTGCAGGAGGCAGCTAGTGCTCGATTCTGTAAGTTATAGAAACATTTTTTTTTTAGATTGAATGATTTTTCAAATCTGCTCAGATGGACCCAACAATGTTTTCTGTTATTTTAACCTAAGTGTCCTGCAACCGGGACATCACACAGTGTAACACGGTCTTTGCTCCTTACATATCATTGTGCTTGTAAAAAACCAAAACTAAAACAGGCTCCATGAAGCCTGTGCTGTTTTAAGTTGTTGTAGATCTAGCATCGAAGTTCCAGATATGGCCAATTATCCTATTTGCCTGTTTCATTTTTTCACAATAGGCTGTTTGGAAAAAAAAAAAAAAAAAAAAATCAGCCGTCTTCTTTGCCCCAGTTGTTCTTTGTTGCAAAATCAACCAAAACAATTAAAGTAGCGATTACAAAAATATATTTTTTTATTTATTTATTTATTTTTTTATGAGAGTAGTTCTATTTGCTTTTATTCAGATGATAAACCAATCAAGGCAGTTTGAAAACCAAAACTTTTAGCCTTTACTGAATCAGTTGTATCGATCAATAAACAAGCAGCTGCAGATGTTGTATCATGATTACTGGGAGATTTTGTGCAATAAAGAACTCCCTCATAGCCCTTTTAACGGGACAGTCCAGATAACAATTCCCCAGTGACTAGAGAAGGGCACTCTAGTTTAAGTTCATGATCCCCATCAACCCCTCAAAGTTTATTGTGGGAGACTGCAAAGACAGTTATGGGGAATCACAAATTTATTTTAGCTAAGAAAAAGCAGAGGGCCATGCAGCAAACTGAAAGTAGTCTAATTTGCAGAGTGATTTCAATGTGAACCCATCAGAGGATCTGACAATCCAACTTGCTACGACAGCAGCCTTGGATACCCTTCTAGTAGACGAGGCTCGGAAATAATGTTTCCTTACAAAGCAGAAAATGTATGAATGCAGTAATAAACCAAATAAATATCTAGCAAATCTTGTGAAGGCTACATCTAGTTTGCAAACCATCCTAAGCATAAACGATAAAATTGATAAAATAAATATTTATCATTTTTTATGGAATTTTATGAAAGCTTATGAAACTGAGTTAGACAATCATTCTGACGTTCCTTTCAAGAATAACACTTCCTCGAGAATCAGATGACCAGAACAAACAGGCTAAACAAACTTTTTATATATTATGAGGTGAAAAAGATTTTAAACTCGTCATGATTCACGGTTTATGTTCCTTGATTTACTGCAATGTTCTTGGTTTTTGTTTTTGGTATGTAGGGTCATGTTTAGTTTGCCTGGGTTGATTGTTCATTTACCTCACCTGTGCCTAGTTAATCCTTCAGTGTATTTAAGCCATTGGTTTCAATTGCTCCTGTCGTCCACGAAACATTGACACCGATTTCCAAATAACAAGGCGCAAAGTCCGGATGGGTTAACTTAACTAGAAAACATTTTGTGATTTGCTAATTGATCTGCTTCTCAATATGTTGTATGTTCTTTAGAATCTGGGGCCATCTTTAACACTATGATGGAGGCAAATATATCTTTGTTCCTGAAGACAGGCAAACCAGCCAATGGCTGTGTATAGATCTCTCTCTGTTAGACCTAGGTCAGGAATTACTTGCCAAATATTGTCTAGAAGACTCGAACGTATTCTCTCTGATATCTCAATAGACCAGACTGGCTTTATATTAGGCTGTAATTCATGTAACGATATAAGGAGACTGCTTAATATGACACAGTTTAGCTCGCAGGCTAAGGTTAATTCTATTGTAAATGTCATTGGATGCAGAGAAGATCTTTGATACAATCGATTGGTCTTATATCCAAACTGTCCTTACTAAATTCAATCTAGGTGACATCACTAAATGGATATCACTTTTATACGCTGCTCCACACACATCAGTCATTACAAATGCTGTCGGATCCCTTAAATGCTGGCCTGTCTCTCCTCTTATTTGCCCTAGCAATAGAACCCATGGCAGAAGCCATCAAAACGTTTTTGGTATAGAAATGGATAAAATGCATCCCAACTTTTGTTATATTGTGATGACATTATTTTATATCTTAGTTAGTGCAAAATTTTGGTGGCAAGAGTAGTGGAAATTATAACTTATTTTAGCTAATTTTCTGGATATAAAATTTATACTTTTTTTTTTTTTTTTAAATCTGTAGCAATGCCCTTGTCTTCTCATTTACCTTTATCCCTCCGCTGTTAAGCCCCTTTTTATTGGTCTCCATCTAGATTCAGATATTTAAGAATATGTGTTTCTCCCTCAATTACTGGTGTGTATAAATCTAATTTTGTACCACTGATCTGTAGGATCAAAGACGACTTATCTACATGGACAGCTCTGCCTTTATCTCTTCTAGGGAGAGTTAATCTCTTTAAAATGATCGTATTGCCACACCTGTTGAATCCATTCCATATTATTCCAATACTGTTAACACATAAATCTCAGTATTAATAGCTCTCTGTTTTCCTTCAGCTGGAAAAATAAACAAGCTAGGTAAAAAATTCAGTGTTACAACAACCTATTGAAAGTGGGGGTTTGGGAGTCCCAATCATTCTCTTTTATCAAATCACATGTTTATGCAGTTACTTCTCTCACTGGTTTATTGAAGACCCAAATCCACATGGCTCGGAGTGACACCTATTCCTCTCTGTAACATATATCTAAAAAGTGGGTCAGTCATAAAATTATAAAGAATGATGTACTTCAGAATTCTCTTAAAATATGGAAAGTACTGTGGGAATTAGGAAATCAAACAGACAATAAGTCTGTGTGTGTATATGTATGTGTGTGTGTGTGTGTGTATATATATATGCAGCTTCATTGTCTCGACAGTCAAATTGTACCCTAATGATTTTTCTTTACCAGCATTGGAAAAAGTTTGTTTTAAACCATAATCAAAAAATTGAAACTATAAGGAACATTAATAATATAATAATATTTAGTAATCGTAAATATTGCTCACAGCTCAAGTAACATTGTCTTTGGAGAATGGAGAATTTGCCCTGTGAAACATAATAAATGTAACTTTACACTCCAAAATTTTGTAAAATTGTAAAAAAAAAAAACTATGTAAAATCTATAAAGGTTTATATTTGTTTTTTTGTTTTCTTGTAGACTTATTGCTTTTTTTGACACAGGGTATGTGAAAAAATAGACTATTTTAAAAACAAATTATTCTTGGATCCTATTTTTTTGTATCCTTGGTATTCAGTATAGATGGTGTCCTCATTGGGTTAAAATATAAACCATTTAAATTTCTCAATTTGTGAGAAATTTATGATTATTGCAATATATTGGACAAGATGGTGCCCAAACTCTTCAAGGACTATATGGTGTAGCTTGACATGAAATGACAGATGAATTAGATGTTGGATGGACAAAAGATTGTTATTTCATATTATGACCACTTTTGAGTTCTCATATGTTGGATTATTATTATTATGGGGGACGGAGTTGTGAAAAGAAAATGTTTCAATTAACCAAGTGTACGATCATTCTGTTAAAAGATTATTTCGGGGAGGGGGCAGTTAATTTGGCTTGTTTGGCTGTACTGTTCACAATGAAAAGAGAGGAAAAAAAGAACATCAATCCTTTATTCAACACCTCCGTGAAATGTATCTGATCCAAAACATCTCACAAATGCTAGCTTACCTGAAGTATAAGTAAAACACTAAAACATGCAGACTCAAATGGTTTATTGAGTTTGCGTGCCATATTTATCAAGAACACAAGCATGTGTAAAAGTCTGAACTGCTTATGCGAACAACTTGAACTGAATCAACATTGATCAGTTTCATGTGCTTGATGGGTTGTGGTGACCCTCAGATGTACAACCAATGTATCATAAATTGTACAGTATATATCCTTTTACAGCAAGGAGGGATGAAAGAAACATGTTTTGATGGATTGATAGGTTCCAATCTCTCGTGCAAGGACAATATTTAATCTACTGCTCTAAGAACCTCCGCTCCTCTCTTTCCATCAGATGTTTGAATGAAGCTTTGGGGATTTGCTCTTTTTTAGCAACAGAAGCAGATTAAGACTCAGAGAGGCTACTGCTTAATTTCAGATCCCTTGAGTTCAAGACTGCATGCAGACCAGTCAAGTTCAATTAAGGTGTTTGAAAAAAAAATTAGTTTAAATTTATTCATTCAATTTCCTAACCGCTTAGTCCATTATGGGTTACAGGTAAGCTGGAGCCTATCCCAGCATTTAACAGGTGAGAGGCTGGGTACACCCTGGGCCGGTCACCAGTCCATCACAGGGCCAACACATTTAGGGATAAAGAACCTGGAGGGAACCCACGTATACATGGGGAGAACATGCAAACTCCACACAGAAAGGTCATCGCTCCCCAGGTTTGAACCTCTGCTATGTTCGAACCTCCCCCCAGCCGAGATTAAAACCAGCCACCTTCTCTTCTTGCTGTGAGGCTGCGGTGCTTACTACCACACCACTGTGCAGTAGTAGTTTAGTTTAGAGTTGTTATTGCCACTCTCTAACATGAAATAATATCTGATCATGATGTACCTATTCAAGAATAAACCAGAACAAAACAGTTTAACAGATTGCTTGCCTCTAATACAGGGGTGGCCAACGTTGGTCCTCGAGAGCCACAATCCTGCAGGTTTTCCGTGCATCCCTGCACCAACACACCTGACTTAGACTAATGAGTCATTGTGCACATCCTTATAGGCTGTTGGATCCATTTAGTTTGACTCAGGTGTGCTGGAGCAGGGAAACTTGGAAAACCTGCTAGATTGTGGCTCTCGAGGACCGTCGTTGGCCACCCCTGTTCTAATACAGCTAAGTAAATTTGATTACTAAAAATATTGTTTTATCTCAGACATTTTAATGGTCCTAAATGTTTCATGTCGGTACTTAGTTAACTTTTTGACCTAATGACCTGATAAATTTTTGCAAGCTTAGGGCAGCAAAGAGGAGAGACAGAATCTTATAATTATCATCCACCACTGAAACAAGTTACAAACTTTATCTCTCCACTAGAGGGTGCCAAGAAGGCAAATCCTTTCCTTTACTGCCTGTCTCAGTACTTTGTGCTTCAGCCTGACTCAGTAAATCATATTAGCGAGGTCAGTAGTGTAATTACTCGTCAGATCTTGCGCTTGTGTGGGCTGAACTGGACTGCTGGAGAATCGGGAGAGTAGAATTGACTGAAGTCCAATGAGGCAAACTGAAAGGAATTCAGGTGCAGTTTAATGAAGAGGGAAGGAGATGGGAAGCGCCAGAGCTTGGTTACAGTGACAGTTCTGCGGTTCTGTCAGAAGCCATAAAGTCTCATTAGTGTGTGGTGTGTGTGTTTGTGTGAAGGTGTTGTACAAGACAAGAACATAAATCAGCGATTCACAAAAAAATGCTCTTTCATAGCCCATATACTGTGCAAATAGATTTAAATACTTGAGGCACTGACAGGACATTTTTATAGCTTTGACATCTTGTTTGACAGTTTTAAATTAACCTTTAATACTGTCTCTGATTAACTTAACTCTTCAGTTCTAGTGGGGGCCACTGTCCTGCAGGTTTTAGATCAGGGATCCTCAATCCTGGTCTTCGAGGGCCGGTATCCTGGAGGTTTTTTCCTGCTACAACACACCTAATTCAGACTCAGACGGGGCTTAATGTCAAGCTTACCCATTGATTTGAGTCAGGTGTGTTGCAGCAGGGAAACATCTAAAATCAGCAGGACACTGGCCCTCAAGGACCAGGATTGAGGATCCATGTTCTACATGTTTCCCTGCTTCAGCACAGCTAACTAGGCTTGTGCCAAGTTGACGACAATCTTTTAAAAAGGACTCATTTGATTTGAATTGTTGCAATGTTTTTTCAGTAATAGATGAGTTCATTTTAATATCAGTCGTGACTTTTTTCTACATGTTTAAAGATGTTTTAACAGTGTAGAGAAGAAGAATAGTGTATAAGACCGATGACGCTAACTCCAGTCACGCAACAGCACCATCCAGAAAATCCGTAATCTGTCATTTGAAGTGGCATCTGCTTCAAACATGCAGACTAAGACCTGCTATTACAAACAGGGAAAAGGGTCTGAACTTTTAAGAGCTTTATTATTAGTCACTGCTGTGGTTTTTCTAATTAATTAATAACTGCTGCTTCTTGTATGTAAAGTCTGACTGTAATCAGGACTGTAAGAACCTTGAAGACAGAAGGACAATAAACTTACTTTAATCTAATCTCTTACCATGGTAATAAAGCCTGAGGTGTCTCTCTAATATTGGCATCTGCAGGAGGTCGAGACAGACGAAGGAAGAGTCAGAGGGTGTGCAGACTTGCATCACAAGTTCTGGGGAGACATTAATTTGTTTTCAACACTTATTTGCTGTGATAAATAAGTCACAGTTTTGAAACTTATTTCATCAGTGACTTGATTTAAAGTCAGAGTTGCATTTAAGAGTAGAGTTACAATTAGGGTTGAGCTGGTAGCTGAAATGGTTCTAAGTCTACGACCAATTAAAGCATTTTAAAGTGGCGTCAACTGAAATGATGAAACCTGCGGGTCTGGATTTCCATGGCTGTCAGTAAGGGAATGAGTCTGTTTGCATAAATTTGTGCAAAGAAACAGACGTTGTTGTGTTTAAGTGAATGTGTGTGTGATGCCTTTGTTGATGACAGTCAGCAGGAGATCCAGCACACCCTCGGAGCCCAACTCTGTCTGAGATAGAATGAGCAGTAATGAGGACAGCAGAGGGGGAGTTGAAAATATGACCGTGTGTATGTGTGTGTATGTCTGCATTTATCTGTCGTGCATGAATCTGGTGGGGAACAAATAGCAGACAGAAGAAACACATCACTCTGATTGTAAAATAAGACTATTTAAACTGATCTTTGTATGAATATATGGTGTAAGTTTGGTCAGACTCCCTTGAGACAGCACTGATGAGAAGAACATATCAAAACATATTTCTTCCTCTTAAAAGCTGTAAATATCTTTAATTTCTTGTGTACTTGAATGGTTAAATTAAGAAATTATTCACTTTTAAAAGCCTGAGATCCAGCTGGTGAAACAGGTGGTGCCAAACTATTGATGGATAGATGGACATAGATTTCACATAACAATGTATTTGACATAAACTACTATTACAATTTGTCAATGTTTACATGGATCATTGCTATAATAAATCACCATCATTATTTTACTTACATTGGGTCGAAAAGAAGTAAACCTTTAAATGCCTTTTACATAAAAAATTTTTATACATTTAAATGTCCTCACAGTTTATTGACAGATTAGGGTTTCAAAACCCTGTGGCATTTAATTAATGTCTTTTTAACTGGCGTGTTTTGTAGTGTCATGTTTTATAGTGCAAACCTGGGTAAGAATGAGACTTAACGTTTCTGCTCTGAAACGAGCTAAAATGAGCTACTCTTTTTTTTATAATGACTCTTACAAATCTGAGAAATGCTCAGGGACTGCTTTTTTTTAATTAAAAAATGAGCAACATTGGATTTAATAATGTAAATGTACTTTACAACAACCCACTGGTTAACCAAAATGGAACAACAATCCAAAGATTAAAACAAAAATTTAAAAACACACCAGAAAACATGTACATAAGTGTAAGTAAGATGAATAATACAAGCACAAAAAATAGAAAGATAAAAAATAAAAAATAAAACTAGAAGTGACCCCACACTACTGGGTGTGAAAAGGCATCGTAAATAAATCATTTTTAAGTTTAGATTTTAAAAGGCCCAGGTACGTGATGGGAGAAATGTCAGTGGGGAGCCAATTCTAGAGCCTGGGTGCAGCAACTAAAGAGGCTCGGTCACCCCAATGTTTAAATGTTGACCTGGGCATTTCCAGCAGTAGCTGGTTAGTGCCCAGGTCATGAAGTGAAGTCAACATAAAAAAGTGATCTTTGATCTATGTCATGTTTTTGTTTGCCTTCTGTGTTAAAAGATGTGATTAATTCACACTAGTGAATAATACTGATACAGAAGAGACAGATGTCCTTTGTCTTTATATAAAACCGTCTGGTAACCTGCTCACCATGAGTTCATTAATAGAAAAAGATGGTTTGCTGCCAGCTAGTGGTGAAAAATTGCCACTACAACTTTATTTTTCTTCTTCACATTTTGTTTGTGATCTTCTGACTGCTTGTTTGCATAAGTGACCAAATAAGAGAAATCGTGATAGTAGCTTAACAGCATTAAGCTTTTCATACTGTTAAACTGCACACATATTGCAAACATTTACATGACGAGATGTTTACAGAGGGCACATGAGTTCAGCTAAAGACCATCAGGGCAAACACACTCGAGGTCCAGCCTGCAGTCCAGCAATCTGTCACAGATTTGCCTGAGCCGACTGGCCAAAGGCTAAAAAACATTCAGCAGCTCAGACATTCAGTCTCTCATCTGGCTGAGCAGGAGGCCCTAAATGGGTCAGAGCCGTCATAGATCTGAACAGACACTCACACGTCTGCACACATCTACAGGAACAGCCATATTTTAGTATTCATGGGTCACATTTCAGGACGGTCGTTGGGGGGCATCTTTGGAAAACATCATCTTCCATAAGTCACATTTGTCATTAAAATGTTTTAACTAGAAATATAACTCATTAGCTTTGACAACATGCATGCCATCATTCTGTATTACAAATGAAAGACAGCAGCTCATAATGTGCTTGTATTATGACTGTTGGCATAGTGAAGCATTAGCTGTTATTCTGAATTAAATCATTTGACTGAGCATGTGAATAGATTATTCTTCTGTGTCTCACTGCATGCCTTTTGACAAACAAGTAAGTGCACGTCGTCGTTTTTGGTGATGATGGTGGTTGGGGGGGCATTAAATATAGTTGGTTAGAGGGAAGAAGTCAGTAAAGAGATCCAGGCCCCTAAAGGGCCTTGGCAGCTTCTGCCAACTCAATATGGCTGCTGGCATCTCACTCACAGGAAGTAGCTGAGAAGAGGGAGCTGCTGCATCAGACTTCTATTTTGGGAGAAATCCAAATGCTTCCAGTTATGTAAATAAAAAAAAAGCAGAACATCTGTTTACTTTTTTGCTCTAATGGGAAATGAGATGTAGGATTTCATTTTAAATTGAAACGCTTTTCACTTTAAGCTTCATGTTACTTGTGATCATATTTAGACAGAATGAAACTTTTTATCAGAAGGGGGGATTGTTTGATTTCGATTAATCATTATCGCTGATATTTTTGTCAGTTTTGTGCTTTTTTTTTCTCATAACAGTACTACTTTAATAAAGCTAAGAGTTGCATTTCTCTGCTTCTAAAACAAGATGTAATATCCAGTTAAAAGGGGCTGACTTTTTATTATAAACATAGTATTTTAACAATATTTGGTTTCTTAAGTTTAATGCTTGAGCAGAGTTTATAAATTTTACAGTTGATTATCTACCTCTTATGGACAGAAAAATGTGTCTTAACATTGATTCTATCTGGAAAAAAATTTTAACTACATGCAGTCTAATTTAAGGTATTTTTGTCTTAATTCAGATGTTATTAAAGATTCTATTAAAGAGGAGGAAAACGTGGTGTACCACTGTTAAAAAAGTTACATTGCACATTGTGAAAATATTATGTATTAATTTTCATGTAAAATTACTGTTGTAGTCACTGGTATGAATCAGTTCCAGGTTTGATCACCATTGATTGGAAAACAGAGTAAACATATACATTTTTAATGAGGGTACTACACTGAAAGCTGCAAGAGTGGACACAGCTTACTTTTCTTGTATCTCATCTTACATGGAGGCTCTGAAACTGCAGTTTTCAGACCAAAACAGTCAAAATAGTTTTTACCTGTCTGCTACACAGTTCAGCTCTTGGGGCGCCGTTGCCTGATCTCATAAAACTAACTAAATAATAATAAAAATAAAAAGGTATAATTGTTGCAACATCCACTCCATACTTTTACCCTAATTCTAATCATTTGATGTTATGCTAACAACATGAAATGGCAAAATGCAAAAAAATGACACATGAAAACTGCGGTCTGTGGCTTTGGTTATACATCTGTTTGCTGCCCTTCAGTGTAGCCTTGTCTTTTTGTTTATGTTTTGTCATTAGAAAAGAATAACCCTAGATTTACATAGGAAAAATAAAATGGCAAGTACAAAAAGGCAAAAAATTGTATATTGCAGGGTCTATTCCAGGACTACTCAATTAGGTCCTACGAGAGCTGTAATCCAGCAGGCTTTCTATGTATCCCTGCCTCAACACACCTGCATCAAATCTAATGGATCTAACAACCAATCAAGTTCTGCACCATGACTATTTAATTTGAGTCAGGTGTGTTGAAGCAGGGCTACATAGAAAACCTGCTGGATTCTGGCCCTCGTAGGACCAAATTGAGTAGCCCTGGTCTATTCCAATACACTATTTTTTTCACCTACTGTGATTTGTCACTATGATTTTCCCAGACCATCCAGATTGAATTGGCAGTATTGTACAAGACAATTCAAAGTGCTTTACATAAAAACATTAAAAGCATTACAGACATTAAGAAGTAGAAAAATGCAACAAAAAATAGCAAGAATCACAATTAAATCAGAAATTACATTAAAATGGTTAAAAGCAAGATGAGTTAAAAAGTTACTGTGCAGATTTCATGCGTAGGCGCATGAGAAAAGAAATGTGTTTAACCTAGATGTAAAAATGTATACTTTAAAACTCAGTCATCAACAATATTTGGGGATGGAGGGTAGTGTCACATCTTATGTAACTATAACCACGTCAGTGCTTCATCTCAGCCTCCAGTCTGATTGCTGCCATATTTCACTTCAAGTGTCAGTGCGCTCTTGGATGGAAGCATCCCGAGGCACATTGCTGCTGTCTCTGACAGTGTTTCAGCACATAAAAAACATGCTGCCGTACGCCACATGCACACACATCCTTTGACTTTGTCTGCAACATCACCTCCCTCCTCCCTTTGATAACACTACTTTCTTTTTCTTGGTGTACCTCCAAAATTCTATGATAAGTGTGCTATATTGGGAGTAAACGAAGAAGATTCTCACTTTTGTCCTTGCTGCGATACTGTACATGGAAGTTGGAAGGATTAAAAGAAAAAGAAAAGCCTCAGCTGAGACGTAAAGTGACTTTGAAATCCTCCTCACACAATCCAAATGATTAATTCCCCTTTTCATTTAATTCCACTCTCCCTCCAAGTCTTTTTTCTTAATCTTCCTCACTCTTCCTGTCTCCTTTTCTTCCATAACATGTCCTTCTTTTTGGCTTCCTATCTCCTTCTTGCTATGCTACTCTTAATGTTAATGTTGAGTCATGTTGACATCCTGTATATGATGTTTTTGTTCCTGTGACTAAGCTGATCTCGCCTGTTTGGTTCATTATGTTGCATGTATGAAAATTTATGTGCTCGGTAAATAGATAAGAGCTTGTTTTGGGCTGTTGTCACAGAAAGATCTTTGGATCCTTACAAAATTAACACATAATGTTCTAATAATCACAAAGAATTGTGTTCGCTAGTAACAGACAAGACATCCTTTATCCTGCAGAGTATTCTGCCAACATAAACCGATTTTGAAAGGACTGAACCTCCATCTCATTTGTTTCCTCTCTTGGCAGCCAGTTTGCCATGTCTTCCTGTCCTTTTCCACCTTCTTTCCCTCTGTCGTCATGACCACCTCTCCTTCATCCTGCCTCCCCTACTGTCCTCTTTGCTCTACAACAGTTGTCATTGGTGACTAGCTGAACAAAACAGTATTGACAGCTCGTGCAGCATCAATACAAATGCTGATGCATGCTTTTCAAGGACAGCCAAGGCCTTTCTCACCAAGCACAGATGACGTACAGCTGTATCCATTTACCTGACATTCACTAAAGGAGCATAAACAGGTCATAGGCATTAACAGTGTGCATGAAAAGAGAAGTAAGGTGATTTTCTTTCATTTATGATTGTAAGGACTGGAGATTGATAAAAAAAATACTTGGCTTAAAATATATTTATTTATTTAAGCTGTCTGCCTTCCTAAAAACTAGCCAAATGTTTTTTCGCTCATATAGGCAATAATGGCCTAAAGTCTTAAGTATATGCATCTGAGGTGATTGTGCAAGTAACTATGTTGTCCATTAAGGTGATCGTGGCATAGAAGAAAGAATGTATTTAACTCTTATCTTGACCAAGGAGCTTTGATTCTTAGCCCTAAGTGATCCTACTGCCTAAATACAACCAAAAAGTGAAAACTATTATTGTAATGTGTTGTGCTGACTTATCACCAAGGCAACCAGAACAATTGTGACAATATTGCCAACCATGATAGTTTTATCATAATGCTATTGGTTAAACTCAACCAGTAACACAGACACAGCATGTGTCCCATGGTTGAAGCTGCTGCATGAAATCTCACCACTGCCCAACTCATGCTTCAGGACTTTATAACTTGTTTAGGGAAACATTTGAAAATGATTTTGATTTGTTACGGAGGCACTGATATGACTCGTGTTTTTTTACCTTCTGTAGAGGTACAAGTTTAGACAATGCTTCTTTTAGGTTATATTTGAAATGAAGATTTTAAGGGTGCATTCTCACTGGTGCTTTTTGGTCCCACTACAGAACCGTTGTGGATTTTCTCAGTGACATGTTTACTACCGATGGATTTGGCCAAGTTCTATCTTGCATCCTACGGTACTGTGAGGTCTCTCTAGCCAGTAAAAGACTGCCTTATCTTGACACTTGTCTTATCTTTTGATCAGTGCCTTTCTCTTTCTTTTCCTCTCTTTCTCTGATAAAGTTCTCTTGCGTTTCTTTGCTGAATCAGCCATAGTGCATGTTTAAAACAGCTTGTGTTTTTAGCATTCTAGCATGTGATGCGATGTGTAAAGCAAAACTCTAAAATGTTCTATGGGGCAGTTTCTCACTGCTGAGTGGCGACACCTCCAGAAATGCACTTAAAAGATGTGTCAAGTCCACAACGCAGTGTTTAAGCTTAGAAAAGTTTCATCACATATTCAAACTTTGGTGCGGACCAAAGAGACGAGCTCAAGTCTGCTTGAAAATCTGGGGTCTCCATTCATTTGTAAGTGAATTCTGGTGTGGTTTGCCTGCAGTGTGAAAGCAAATGGACCATCCAGTGAAGAAAAGAGAGAAAGTGATATAAAACACCCTGTAGCTTAACATACTGCAAGCCTGTTGTCTCTTCTGCTGCTCATACTTGACAGATTCTTGTAAAAAGCGAATTATGTTTGAACACCAATGTAAAAACAGAAACCCAGAAATTTTATTTTGTTTGCTTGAGTAAATGGCAACGTGAAAGCAAACCAAACCAAAGTGCAACTTTTATTTTGGAATTTTGAGCGCCAGTCTTGGAATTGTGTAAAATGATGATCGATAACCATAATTCCTGTGTAGAAAAACAGATGTAAATGTATTTCGTTCATTTATTTTTTTATTTCTCAAAATTGTTTTAAACAGGAGTGTGATTTTCAAGAAGCTCTATCTTAAGCTCTTCCATCTGGAATCAGGACATACTGCTAAATTAATTACTATCTGAATAAAGTGTCAGGCTCCAGCTTTACACGAATTTCACTTTAACTGACATTTCTGCCCTCAGGCCTTCCTCAAAAGCAGTGTTCATGATACAAAGGCACTGATATGTGACAAACCCTAGTGACACATTTCATTGCGATGATCTAATCACATTTTTCAATTAAGATACAGAAAATAATCAAATAGGCTTAAATGAAGATCACAATCAGATGTGTCACTTAGTTGTGACTTACGCTGCACACCTTGTCATATAAACACGGGTCATCAGAGAGCCCGAGGGCCATGGTATTTAATTCAAAGTCTACCAAACCAAATAAAGACTAATGGCAAAAAGATATACATAACAAAACAATTTTGTGCACTGTGAACTGCGGTATTCACCCCAAACCTGGTGTGCAAGTTGTTGAGTATAATCCTCAATTTGTGCATCACTTTTTTCTTTTCTTTGAAAATCCCTATTTTTTTAATCATCTTGCAGTTTGTCTTCAAGTTGTTGTTTTCTTGGTCTCTTTTAAAAATGCTGACCTTCCTGTACAAGACTGTTGATGCAGCAATTGTAATTGAGTTCCTTCTGAAGTCAATGGGCCTCTGTCAACCCTTTCCTTTGATCCTGTCTCTCTATACTTTAGCTTAACACAGCTAACTTTATTGGCCAGCTCGTGAAGTGTAATCCTTGCATCTTTTAAAAGGAGCATGAAGCCAAGCTCTTTTTAAGACCTGATCAGTATTTTACTGCAACTTCACTTGTGACTCTTTTAACATTTAAACGGCTGAAATTATTTAATTGGGAAAATAATTCCACTCTTGTGTCAAAGACATCTGGTATTGTTTGCCTTCTTTGTCCACGTTTAATTTTTCCTATAGCAGAAATTTCTGTTTACGGCAACATTGCACAACATAGCCTTTATGCCACCCGCTGACAACATTATGCACTTTATCTGTTGCACTTGAACCGTTTGTAGAAAAGAGAGCGAATGAATTTGCTCCAAGTTTGCTTTGCCTATCAAAAAAATCTGTCCAATGCATTTAAAGTGAGCTCTCTGGCAAAAGCTTTGAATCCTCTCTTCTTTGATAATTTATGTGTGTGGATAGTCTTAAGCTCTGTTAGGATAATTGATCAATTATTGAACATGTTGGATAAAATAAAAGGAAGAGACCAAGTTTTGTGTTCTTACGGCAACTTGTTTGAACTGAGGGCTAATTTTAATTCAATGCTCAGTGCATACCTCCATCCATTCATTCTCCGCCGCATATCCGGAGACGAGTCGCAGAGGCAGCCGCCTAAGGAAGGAAACCAAGACTTTCCTCTCCCCAGCCACATTCACTAGCTTATCCAGGGGGATCACCGGGCTTCTCACTCTATCCCTAAGGGAGAGCCCGGCCACCCTGCGGAAAAAGCCCATTTTGGCCGCTTTTATTTGCGATCTTGTTCTTTGGGTCATTACCCACAGCTCGTGACCATAGGTGAGGGTAGGAAAGTAGATCGACCAGTAAATCGAGAGCTTTGCTTTTTGTCTCAGTTCCCTCTTCACCATGACAGACCGATGCAGAGTCTGCATCAGTGCAGACGCCGCACTGATCCGCCTGTCGATCTCCCTCTCCATCCTTCCCTCACTCTTAAACAAGACCCCAAGATACGTGAACTCCTCCACTTGGGGCAGGACCCTATTGCCAACCTGGAGAAGGCACTCCACCCTTTTCCGGCTGAGGACCATGGTCTCAGATTTGGAGGTGCTTATCCTCATCCCAGCCACTTCACACTCGGCTGCGAATCGCTCCAGTGAGAGCTGATGATCACAGCCCTATGAAGCCAATAGAACCAGATCATCTGCAAAGAGCTGAGACCCAATCCTGAGGCCACCAAAACCAGATCCCCTCAACACGAGAATCGGTGACAAAGGGCAGCCTTGGCGGAGTCCAACCATCACCGGAAATGATTCAGATTTACTGCCGATGATGCGGACCAAGCTGTGACACCAGTCACCCAGGGACCGGACAGCTCGAACAAGAGGGTCCGGCACTCTGTACTCCCGGAATACCCCCCACAGGAGTCCCTGGGGACACGGACTAACGCCTTCTCCACAGGTCCACAAAGCACATGTAGACGGGTTGAGCAAACTCCCATGTCCCCCCCAAGACCCTGAAGAGGGTATTGAGTAGGTCCACTGTTCCATGACCGGGACGAAAACCACACTGCTCTTCCTCAATTCGAGGTTTGACTATCTGACGGACCCTCCTCACCAGCACCCCTGAATAGACCTTACCAGGGAGGCTGAGGAGTGTGATCTCCCTGTAGCTGGAGCACACCCTCCGGCCCCCCTTTTTGAAGAGAGGAACCACCACCCTAGTCTGCCAGGGTTTCTGACAGGGTACTCTGCCAGACGTTCCGAGGAGACCCTCACAACACGCTTAGGCCTGGCAGGCCTGACCAGCATCCTCCCCCACCATCTGAGCCAACTCACCACCAGATGGTGATCAGTTGACAGCTCCACCCTCTCTTCACCCAAGTGTCCAAGACATATGGCCGCAAGTCCGACGATATGACTATAAAATTGATCATCGAACTGGGGCTTAGAGTGTCCTGGTGCCATGTGTACATGTGGACACTCTTATGCCTGAACAAGGTGTTTGTTATGGACAATCCACGACGAGCACAGAAGTCCAACAAGAAAACATCACTCCTGGTCTCGCTGTCATCACCCATGTGGGCATTGAAGTCCCCCAGTAGAATGAAGGAGTCCCCAGAAGGAGTGCTCTCCTACACCCTCTCCAAGGACTCCAAAAAGGGTGAGTACTCTGAACTGCCATTTGGTGCATAAGCACAAACAACAGTCAGGACCCGTCCCCCCACGAAGGCAGAGGGAGGCTACCAATTTGTCCACCGGGGTAAACCCCAACGTACAGGCGCCAAGCCGGGGGGCAATGAGCATGCCCACACCAGCTCGGCGCCTCTCACCGGGTTCCAGAGCCCAAGCCATGCATTGAGTTGTATATCTAGCTGGAACCGCTCAACCTCGCGCACCAGCTCAGGCTCCTTCCCTGCCAGAGAGGTGATATTCCACATCCCTAGAGCTAACTTCTGCAGCCGAGGATCAGACCGGCAAGTTCCCCATCTCTGGCAGCCACACAGCTCACACAGCACCCGACCCCTATGGCCCCTCCTGCAGGTGGTGAGCCCACGGGAGGGGAGGCCCATGTCACCCATTTGGGCTAAGCCCGACCAAGCCTCATGGTTTGTCGTCATAAAAGGGGTATTTTGAGACGTGCTTCGTCTGTTTGCCATGGGTGACCCTACCAGGGGAATAAAGCCCCCGACAACATAGCTACTAGGATCGTCGGGACGCACAAACTCCTCCACCACGGTAAGGTGGCGGCTCAGGGAGGAGCCAGTGCATACCTATTTTGGTTTATTTGCGTTTTCTATTAAACTTACCTAAATTACATGAATATAATGCCCATCTTATCATTTAGAATGGAAATTACAGAGCAGCTCAGACAGGATGGACAGGACCTTACAGTTAAGTGAGGAACAGCATGATGTCATTCCAGTAGGCTCATTAAAACTTAGGATTGGTTCTGCATTGCTTTTTTATCTCTGATACCAAGGTTTCTGCCGATTGTCAGACCCAATTTGTTGTCACCAGGCTATTTACATTTATAAAATCTAAAATAGAGCTAACAAAATTTGGCCAGAGCACTATATTTAGTCCAACATGAGTTTGCTGCTATATTATCTTGAAATTAAAACATTAATTTATCCATATACAAGAATATGTTTACCACAACATGAGAGGAATTTTAGCATTTAAATGGTCTAGGTGACTCATGGTGACTTCATTTTCCAATATGCAGGGCAAATCTACATTATCATGTTGCTGGGTGAGGCCATATCATAGAAAAAAAACCTGCCTTGTCATGTATCTACAGTATTACCACAACTGATATTATTACTCCCATATATATGGCCAGGAGGTGCCTTGGTGCCCTTCCAGGTAGGCTCAGCAACCTCTCATCACCTGGATAGATGAGGTTAGATTAGGTTATGGTGGCTGCAAAAGTGGTTTAAGACTTATCCAGGAAACTGTTCCTCATGTTTGCACAGGACTCTTATTCTCATTTATATCTCAGCATAGTAAGACATCTTTTCTGTGTCTTGGCCCACTACCACTGACTTCC
The DNA here is from genome assembly GCA_037177495.1 of Rhadinocentrus ornatus. Classification (NCBI taxonomy): domain Eukaryota; kingdom Metazoa; phylum Chordata; class Actinopteri; order Atheriniformes; family Melanotaeniidae; genus Rhadinocentrus; species Rhadinocentrus ornatus. The sequence continues at coordinate 23,956,064 of JBAMHW010000019.1, read as the reverse complement.
TATTTGTCTTGATTCAGTCACATTATTTACTACCAAACGTGGGAAATGCTTGTGCTGAAAATCTTAGCAATCTGGGGTTGTCATCATGTGAAAAGCCTGGAAAATGCAACATCACCAGCAGAGACAATTGAGGCACAGTCTGATGATGTTTGTTTCAGAAAGATTGTTTGAAAACTGTGCATTCACAGTAATGTTGCCCCAAATTAGTTGAATAGGCTGTGTCCAAGCCTTCAGATGAAACCTGATGATACAAAGTTGCCAGAAGCCATTTACCAAGGTACTTGCAAATGTTCTTGTGTATTATTGCAATTATAACCACATAAAACAATTTGTCCTGCCGTTATGAGAACTTAAAATATGAACTGAGTTACTTGCTTCATTACCAAAAAGCTTTTCCAACAATAATTTTGTTGCAGTAAGTTCTTTTTTGTGAATTTTTCTTTTTCCTTTCTCCAACTTCCTCTTTGTCTGACCCCATCTGTTAAAAAACTCACATAACAACTGATTCACTTAATTCACATTTGTGTTTGTATTTTGTATTTGACTTGTTTTCATCTCAGCATCTTGATGAAGATGTTTTGTCTTTCCACTGTGCCTTCCTTCATTCCAGCTGCTCCTAATCAGCCTCCACTAGTCTGTGCATCTCCTTATCATATAATTTCCCTTTCCTCACTATCAGTCCTTTTATTCCCATAGTACCTACCTCTTTGCTTCCTTCCCTCCATCCTTCACCTCGTCCAGCCCTGTGTTATTTTCCTAGTGGAGTTTCATTGAAATCACAGTTGTCACAGCAACCACATAACAAAAGTATTCGAAACACGCTTCCACAGAAGCAGAAGGTGCAGGATTTAAATTACAGCTCTACCATATATGCCTCCTCTTCTAACATACATGCAGCATCAAAGAGTGGGTTCTCTTTTTTAGGCTCACATTTTTAAAGATGTCTTTTTTTAATCCACTAAAAGGAATGAAAGGCTGCATCTTACACAATACCTACATTTTTACTATTGATGTTAGAACTGAGTGAGTAATAGTTACATTGAATCTCATGACTGCTTGAAAATGTTACTGTTCTAGTTTTTCCATCAGAAATATGTTAATGTCTGTCTGTTATCTTGTGCCAGACAGTTTATAGATTTCACAATACCTTTTAGCTGAAAATGTGTTATGCACCCACCACTTCTAATACGGGAAATGAGAAGTGTGCTGCGATGAAGTCAATCAGAGTAAGTACAAGCAGCCGTGTGGAAAACTCCATCTTAGAAGAGGCAGATTAATTTCTACATCAACTGAAGTTTTAATGAATGAAAATGCATTGCAGCTGCAAGAATGGCTGGTTTTCATGGTTTAGGTTGAAGTTGTTTCCCATCACTGCAGCACTAAAACTCATGACTGAAACCCATTTCAAACCCTTTTCTTTTCTTCATTTAAGACATGCTTAAAATTTCAATCTCTAGTCTGTAAGGCCTAACATATAGATTTACTTCACATTTTTCCTCCTGAAAATAGTCTGATCACCCAGGGTTCATGTTTATACCACATGGAGACAAAAAAGCACACATTCGCTTTAACAGGAATGTAAAAGCAGGCAAACACTTAAAAACTGCATATGGATTTCTGTGTCTACAGACAGCTCATGCTTATTTTCTGTCCTGTACAGCCCTCTGAACTAGAAAATAAGCTTCATCTGAACCTTTAACTAACATTTTAGACCCCATTCAAACCCGACTGTTTAAGGAAGTTTTCCTTCCTATTAATAATATTGTATTGCATTTTTATTATATATATATATATTTTGACATAATATGCACCTTGATATTTTAACATTGCTTTATTAAAACCTTGAATAAAAAAAGTAATTTTGATCCATAAGTGTTAGCTCATTATAGAGCAAATCCAACTCCTCCTTTATGTTTTTGATTCTTTTAAAAATGGTTTTAACTCAAATATGTGCCCATTTAAGCATAAAACAATCTGTTTGTGGAGGGCCAGTCAGGATAAACAACAAGACATCACTGGTATAAGTTACCAATGTTCTTCTCATTTACTCGGATAACAGACTTCTGTATGTACGTATCTTGTTAGATGTCAGTGATGCATTTGACACCATTTATTACAATATTCTGTTACAAGGACTTGTTCTTTTGATTAAAGTAAATGGTTTAAGTCATATTTATATGATAGTTTTCAGTTGTTTTATGTAAATCATAAGTTTTAATCACACACCAGAGTCAAAAAGTTCCTCAGGGTTCTGTTCTTGTACTTTTCATGCTCTACCTGCTTCCTTTAGGTAAAGATCTTAGACTGACAGGAAAGAGGTAATTGAAGCCAACAAATAAAGTTTAAAAAGCCTAGAAGTTTGAATAATATTAATACCTTATTCCCATTAAACCTATAAATTCACTAAGAATAAAAAATAGATATGATTTAATATATATAGGGGCAGAAGAAAAGCCCTACTTTGAATATTGTGCTGTAAGGTGTAAAAAAAATAAAATAAATACAGTTTGTGTTGATCAGCACAAATAAAGAATTTTTGGCTTGTCCTGTAAGACCAGATTTTAACCTTGAAAATTATTCAGCCAATATTACAAAAATCTAATATTTTTTAACTGTACTTTTAAATATTTGTTTGAGAAAAAGCATGAAAGTGCTTTAACATAACAAATAAAATATTAAACCTATCCAACCTGAGCTCACAAGTGAATATTTTTTGTGTTTTTCATACAGAGTCTGTCACATCAGTAAAGAGCAGATGAAGGAGCTTTTCATCTGTCTTTACTGCAGTGCAAGAATGTGGAGTTCGTTAATTTAGAAATCCCTCGTTTCAGCACTATTGCTCACATGTGTAGATCAATGTACAGGCTTGCTATATATAGCTCTGCGCATGAATTGGATTTCCCTGACAGGGTACTAAAAATAAACCGAGGGGCAAGAAAGCGGGGGCGAGAGGGATCCCAAAGGAATGAGACAAACACAGAAGGATGAAGGAAGGAGAAAGACAATCTATAAGCACTCTGCAAGCTGTGCTAGCTATGCAGCTTTTTTTATACCATCTCCCTCCATGCCAACTGTTTGTTTGTACATTCCTGTTCTCATTAAATTAAAATAATTACAATTGCCTTATTTTTATTTTTGCATTGCTAATGTTGCTAATGCTCAATTGCAAGTGGTTTACGTGCAAGCTGAAATATTTTTAATGGCAGTGTACTGTGTGACAGGAAAAAAGGGACCGAGTGGATCAGTGCCCAGTTATCCCTGTAGCATCTTGGTGCCAAGAGAGTTTTACTTCAATTACCCCACAGAGGAGTTCTTAAAGGATGCCTCAGGCAGAAGTAGTGAGTTTCCATGTCCACTGGGAGATTTTTACATGCTGTGTTGAGCAAAAGCTTGTGCTCGGTGCCGATGGAGCTGCTGTTGCTGTTATTCTACCAGTATGCCAGCCGACACCCACATTAGAGATGTGATGTTTTGGGTAGTGTAGACTTGGAGACATTAATATCTGCATTGTTTTAATTATAAATTAATATGTCAATTCATAACATTCAACACCTGTTGAGTGTTAAATAATGTGCTGGCAATCTAAATTTATTATCAAATAAGGCAATAAGAGTGCAATCCATTTGTCCAGATACAACAATTTATCCAAAGTAACCTTTATCTGTAATTGTGTTTGCAGATATTTTCTTGCATCTTTCATTTTAATAATCAAACTAAACAAATATTTGCAGCTAAATTTTTCATAGGGGCCTGAGTACAACCCCAACTAAATCCTCGTGTGTTTCAAAGCTTTCTATGTTTGAAGTCCTGAGTTTTGGGATTTGTTGGGCAATGAGATGATTATAATCAGTCCGCAAAATAGGATTGATTTTTTTTTCCCCCCTTTTACACTTTCTGCTTTTGCAAAACCTAACATAACCACCACATAACCACAAGGCAGTGAAAGATGAGGTTGTAATGTGCCTGTAGTGGATAAACCCCCAGCTGCTTGGCTAAAGCAGAGATGAGGAAGCTTGTACTTTTATCTACAGGGTATAAAATAAAGGAAACTGGACATGTATTGGTCCTTTAAGACATTTCATCTGTTATCCAAGAAGGATTTCAGCTTTAAATGATTGATGAGGAGTTACGACCAGTTAAACCAATGTAAGGTCCAGTGGTGGAGCTGGATTTTTTAAAGTGAGGTGGTCAAAGTGCGGGCAAGACGTTAAAAGGGGAGCAATATACTAACAAAGCAAATCATCGTGTGTGTGAGTCATGCAGATTCATTCACTATTGAGCTACTTTGTAAATCAAAGCTTCTCTGGGGCAGGCTGAAGGAAACATGGCAGCCAATCTGCGCCAACAGCCTGTCTGACCACTACCAATCATTCATTCACCAGTTATAGTAAAGGGATCTGTGGCTTCTCCCCCCAGCAGCTCTGGCTCCCTGTTTAGTGGTTGCAGTGGCACTGTATATTGGATCCATTGGATCTGACTACACTGGGCTGCTGACATTTGGGCTGGCTCAGCCTAAATCGTGGCAGTTTTAAATACAAGTCCTTCATCTTCAGCTGCAATTTAAACAGTGTAGGTTTTCTATATTCACTACAGAGATAAATGCACAAATATAAATCTAAACCATGAATGAGGCAGGCCAAGCATAACAGATGTTTTCCACTTTTAGTATTTTATACCCACATTCAGTTTGGAGAAAGAAATTAGAGAGCCATGTTTGCACAGAATGGAGGGGTAGGGGTTGGGGGGGGGGGTGCTTTGTGTGTGTATACATGTGTCTGCATTTGACTGTGTGAAAGATTTCAATGAGTCTTTTTTATTGGTATGTAATTCTATTTTGATGTGTGTAAAAGCTTGTTTTATTTTTAATATGCATGAATTAAAATTTTTTTCTTTTTAAAGCGCTTTATAAATAAAGTTAGATTTGATTTGATTTAACAACAAAGCTGAAAACTGACAGAATAACCTATGAGGATCTGGTAGTCAAAAACAAGAAGTTTAAAAAAATGGGCTAGGTAATGAGGAGAGTGGTAGCAAGGGATCTAATTAAGAATGAGGAGCAGGTGGGATGTTAGCAAACACTGGTAGGTAGGTAGGTAGGTAGGTAGGTAGGTAGGTAGGTAGGTAGCAAGCTGCTACATCAAAAAGGATAGTAGTAATACACTGAAAATGAGATGCAAACTACCAAACAAAATCAGAGAAGAAAGCAAAAAACAAAAACAAAATGTAAGTAAGTTAATGATTAATAAATAAAATCCAAAAAAATTAAAATCATCCTACAAACTAGAAGAAAGTTACAAAGAAGAAAACAAGAGACCTCATCTGTCCATCACATTTCATGTGCTGGTGATGACAACTCAAAGATTTATTTATTCAGAGAAAAGCGGAGATCAAGCTCCTTTTCATCTTACAGGTAACACCGGGTTACAGAAACTGTATTACTGTAATTACCTGAAACCAAAAGTAGACCTTTTGGAAGTTGACCAAGATAATCCATGTAACCAGTGCAAGAAGTAGATATGTGTGCCCTAAGGAACCAGAAGTAGCAGTGGTTGTAGAAATTGTTCTTCATTATTTCTTTTCTTGAAATAATGGTCTAATTATTTTTTGGGGAAAACTCTGACAAAAAAACTTTGGGGAAACAAAAAGGTCATCTGTTTTTTGATTTCAGGAGACCAGTACCATGAAGCAAACAGAACAACACATGCCTGCTTTGACTTTCTGCTCCAGATTCTGACCAACAACCAATTTAAATAAATGCTAAACACTCATTTTTGAGCTCATGTAAGGTGTCAACAACATTTTGATCATCATGATGTGATAATCAGTTACAGTAGTTATCTTAAGAAAAAAAGAATGACTAATTTCTCTTAAAAAAAACAAAACAAACTTGTTAGAACATGAAAGTGTCCTTTATAATCTTTGGTATCATGGAATAAAGGGTGGAGTGTTCTCTCCGGGTCTGCAATAGGGTCCTGCCCCAAGTGGAGGAGTTCACGTATCTCCGGGTCTTGTTCACGAATGAGGGAAGGATGGAGCGGGAGATTGACAGGCGGATCGGTGCCGCGTCTGCAGTAATGCGTACGCTGCATCAGTCTATCGTGGTGAAGAGGGAACTGAGCCAAAAGGAAAAGCTCTCTATTTACCGGTCGATCTACGTTCCTACCCTCACCTATGGTCACGAGCTGTGGGTAGTGACCGAAAGAACAAGATCGCAAATAAAAGCGTCCAAAATGGGCTTTTTCCGCAGGGTGGCCGGGCTCTCCCTTAGGAATCGGGTGAGAAGATCGGTGATCCCCCCGGATAAGCTAGTGAATGTGGCCGGGGAGAGGGAAGTCTGGGTTTCCCTGCCTAGGCAGCTGCCCCCGCGACATGCCTCCAGATAAGCGGCAGAAAATGGATGGATGGATGGAATAATTAACAATGATCCTGCAATAACAACTTAAAAATTTGAATTTCAAGCAAGGGTAGTAAATGATGTCAAGTAATGATCACATAAAGAGATTTAAGAAGGTTATTTTAATTTAATCTAAATCTGCTAAATAAAACTGGCTTTATCCTGTCAGAGGGAGTTTTATCCATCCCACTTATTAGGACGTGGGATAGACTGTGGACAGTCTTCCATCATAGTTCAAACACAAAGGCAAGCAACCAAGCATTCATTTTCAGAGCATTACATTTTTTAAAATTTATTTAAGGAACTAGAATATGCAATTTAACTAGTTCAAAATGATTGGATAGTGACTAATATGTTCACTTGGTTAGGGTTACCATTACTGTTTGCATGAGCCGCAGGCAAATATCAAGTCTTCCGGTTCAATACTCTGCGTACTGTTTCAATTATCACAATCACACACTTTTCTGACCACAGACATGGCTCTGCGCAGACAACATAATTTTACTAAGAGCTTTTCCATTCTGCGGTGTGAAACACAGACCCTGGCAATGAGCGCACAGGTGATATGAAGGCTCAGTGTTGTCAATTTCTGCATTTGCTGTCACATCTGCCACTGTGAATAACACCATGTAGTTGAGTTTACAAACAACTGTTAGACCTATCAGTGACATGTGGTGTGTGTGGATGTTGGAAAAATGTGAGCATCAAACAAACCAAGTGTGACATGTAGAGATTTTCTCTGCAGGCATAAGGAGGCAATTTCAAGGTTGAAGAGTGTTGGATCCCGGTGATCCCAGCTGCACAAAACAGATAGCCAGATCCAGCAATTATCGGTAATTTACTACAACCAAACAGCACTAAGATAAAAATAAAATTCCTGCAGTCACAGAGCCTCTTGTAAAAGCATTCCTAGATTAAATCATGACATTTTGGTGTATTTACACTGCTCAAAAAAATAAAGGGAACAGTTAAACAACACAATGTAACTCCAAGTCAATCACACTTCTGTGAAATCAAACTGTCCACTTAGGAAGCAACGCACATTTACAATAAATTTCACATGTTGTGCAAACGCAATAGACAACAGGTGGAAATTATAGGAAATTAGCAAGACACTCCCAATAGAGGATTGATTCTGCAGGTGGTGACCACAGACCACTTCTCAGTTCCCATGCTTTCTGGCTGATGTTTTGGTCACTTTTGAATGCTGGCGGTGCTTTCACTCTAGTGGTAGCATGAGACAGAGTCAACAACCCACACAAGTGGCTCAGGCAGTGCAACTCATCCAAGATGGCACATCAATGCGAGCTGTGGCAAGAAGGTTTGCTGTGTCTGTCAGCGTAGTGTCCAGAGCACGGAGGCGCTACCAGGAGACAGGCCAGTACATCAGGAGACGTGGAGGACGCCGTAGGAGGGCAACAACCCAGCAGCAGGACCTCATCCTTTGTGCAAGGAGGAACAGGAGGAGCACTGCTAGAGCTCTGCAAAATGACATCCAGCAGGCCACAAATGTGCATGTGTCTGCTCAAAAGGTCAGAAACAAACTCCAAGAGGGTGGTATGAGGGCCAGATGTCCACAGGTGGGGGTTGTGGTTACAGCCCAACACCATGCAGGAAGTTTGACATTTGTCACAGAACACCAAGATTGGCAAATTGGCCACTGGCGCCCTGTGCTCTTCACTGATGAAAGCAGGTTCACACTGAGCACATGTGACAGACGTGACAGAGTCTGGAGACGCCGTGGAGAACGTTCTGCTGC
>JBAMHW010000019.1:23937497-23947641 GCA_037177495.1 Rhadinocentrus ornatus | reverse complement strand
AATAATAATAATAATAATAATAATAATAATAATAATAATAATAATAATAATAATAATAATAATAATAATAATAATCTAACATGCATGTCCAAAGACTAATTGGTGACTCTAAAATTCTCCCTAGGAAAGAGTGTGTGCGTGAATGGTTGTTTGTCCCTATATATGTTGCCCCTGCGTAGGACTGGTGACCTGTCCAGGGTGTACCCTGCCTTTCACCTGAAACACTACTGGGATATGCTCCAGCTCACCCTGCGACCCATAATAGGAACAAGCGGTACAGATAATGACAAGACATGACATGACATAATAATAATAATACATTTTATTTGTGGGCGCCTTTCTTGACTCTCATGGTCACCTTACAGGATAAAACACAAGAACAAACAATAAATAAAAGGATGCATAAAATTATAATGAAGCAGTGTGAAATAAAACAGTGAGTATGCCAGTCTGAACAAATGTGTTTTAGATTTGGCTTTGAACAGCTGTATTGAGGCAGAGTTATGGAGGTCAGGGTGAAGTGAGTTCCACAGATGAGGTGCAGAGATGCTGAAAGCTCTGCTCCCCATGGTAACAGGGCAGGCAGGGGGGACGGTGACGAGGATGGAGGAGGATGATCTGAGGGAATGGACTGGTATGGGGACATAGAGGAGTTCATAGAGGAAGGGAGGAGTAAGGTTATGGAAGGCCTTGTAGGTGAACAGCAGTAACCGTCTGTGTAGCTGGGGTGCACGTCAGGTCTGGAAGAGGTGCGCGTCGAGCCTCTGCAGAGCTACGCTGAACCTACAGCGGTTACGAAGACGCAGATGCCGCGCAAGCATTAATCTGCCTTTAATTCCATGTCTCCCGACATGGCTAACTGAGGTTGATCAATCACTGCGCTCATTCATTTAAAGTAAAATCTGAATGTTGTTGCATTGTTATGTTGCCTGGCAACCAATATAAATTTCAGTAGGCTAGATTTATATAAGCTTGTATTGACATCCTAACATCTGGATATGGCCTATTGTTTATTTTGTGGAAACCATTAGCTATGATGGAACCTGATGGCTTAACCGATAAGCGACATTTAAATCCAATCAATGAGCAATCTTTTCAGTTCAATTAGCGATCACTTTTTGACATACAAGAGTTAAATTTAAAAACAATTTGTATAGTGATTAGGCTCTGATGCTTCATTGTGATGGAGTGGTGATATGGATGACGGGAAAAGGATTGGACCCCCTTTAGAGTCTAGACACTGGTCGGCGAAGAGCAGAGATAGGAGGTGGCGAATGTTTCTGATAAGGCTCCTTTGGTGTCGGAAAGAGGTGGAGATGGGGAAGAGATGGGCTGCCTGAATGTCAGCCTAAAGGGGGAATGACAGAATAGAAGACAGTTTCAAAGGGAATCAGACTGATTGGCTTGCAAAGCAGCGGGCAAGTACTCCATTGGACCAGAGTTGTGCTGACAGAATTTTAAAATACAATGAGTTTGTTTGAAAGAAAGTAAGAAAGTTGAAGTGATAAAGGATAGCAGAATGAAAAACCCGAAAGTTGGATAACGACGGCAGATAAGAGATCTTTCTAATTTAACTTAATACATATATTTTATTACCTGACTGAGAAAACACATCTTGCAAATATGTATGTCTCCATACTTTACTGCAGAGGTAAAAGATCTTTGCCTTTTTTCTTTTGTTATGTTCAGAGGGCAACTCAGCAGAGAACTTCCTATCGCTATCGGTTTAATATGTCTTTTTGTCAAAAGCCTTTAAGGATGATGGATGGGTGTTGAATAGTGATTATATGCCAATTATAAGCAGTTTTCCTGGCTGTGTTTAGGCAGTAGCATCCCATGTTTAGCGTTAAAAGTCTAAATTACTCAGTTGAGCTACCAAATGATCAGGATTAGGACTAAAACACATTATCTATGCTTCTTCAGTAACCTTAAAGGACACCATTTTGACACTTCACATGCAGTTGCTCGCATGACCACAAGAGTTTGCACGATCTTTAAATATAATTATAGGTCATTAGTGTAAGTATAAGTGTAGTGGGATGCTTGGGATCCTTTTTTGGGAAGAAAGTGTCCAAAAGAGGACAACAAGACTGCCAACATCATTCATCATTCAACAGCACTGCAGCAGCCGCTTATCCTGAACAAATCTGAACAAAAAGATGTGTTCTGTAGACAGATGCTGGAGGTAAGTCCCGTCGTAAGAGCGGAATAGGACTTCATGGACTAAACTAACTATATGTTAAAGACACTACTTTTTATTCAAATGTCCAAGCATAACTTAAAATTTTAAACGGCTGCAAAACTGTGCAGTGCATCAAAGTGACGGCTGCAGTGGCAGCTATTTTGTCCCTGATCAGTGCAGCGGCAGAAGGCATTTTGACTCAGGACCAGTTGGCCTGACTCGGGAATAACCAGTGAACTAGGCCATCTGCTCCCTCGCTATTACTATGTTTGTGATTATGAGTCACACACTACACCATAAATGGCTGGAGGATTCTGAACACACTGCTGTTGTGGGCCCCAATTTAAAGAGGTCCTCTATAAATCTAACTGTTTTTGAGTCTTTCATGATTTTTATTTATCTATTGTAGACGCAATGCTTCTATACAGAGTTTTAAGTTACAGGACAAAGATCTTATCTAATGTCAGAAAAAAAAGTTTAATCTAATGTTCTGAGATGCTTGGAAAAAATTTTTAAATGAAGATTTTATGCAGGTGTGCTTAGCTAAAGCACCAAGAAATTTAATTTCATATATATAGAGATTTTAGGTGCGCAAAGTAAGGCTAGTTTATTTAAATGGTACATTTAGAGATTTCAAAGTGCTTTACATTAAACAAAAGCATACCCGTGGGATGCAGAGGAAGCATTAAAAGGTACATTCAAATTTTTGAAAGAAATTAAATTAAAAAAGTAAAATAAAATTAGATAAAATGCAAGAAATAAAAGTTAGATATGGAAGAATGAAGAGGTTTTTTTTGTGTGTGTTTTTTTTTTATATATAAAAGGTGGCACTGAAAAGTTTTTACCCTTGGTTTAAAGCAGTGAGAGTTTCAGCAGACCTGTAGTTTTTTGGGAGTTTGTTTCACATATGAGGAGCACGAAAACTGAAGCAACTGAAGCTACAACACAGTGTTTAGTTCTGTCTCTGGGAACAGAAAGTAGATTTGACCCTGATGACCTGAGGGACCTGGTTGGTTTGTAATGCACCAGAAGATCCTGAATATGTTGTAGCCGTTATACATTCAGTGCTCTGTAAACTAACAGCAGGTCAATTCTTTTACATACAATACAGATCTTAGGACTGGACTTGTATGATCCACTTTCTTGAGGATTCGAGCAGCAGTGTTCTACATTAACTGCAGCTCTCTGATGGACGTTTTAGGGAGACCTGTAAGGACAGTGTTACAGTATTCCAGTCTACCAAAGGTAAATCTATGGACATTTCATTTTCTAAGTCCTGCTGAGACATCAGCCCTTTAATCCTTGACATGTTCTTTTAAAGATAACAGTCTGACTTCAGAACTCCTGAAATGCAGGTCTGAGTCCATGACTACGCCCAGATCTCTGGCTTGGTTGTTGGTTTTTAACATCGCTGTTTGAAGCTGAGTGCTGACTTTTAATCTTTCTTTTATGGCCCCAATAGCTATTTTTTCAGTTAAGTGAAGAAAGTTCTGACACATCCAATCTTTAATTTGATCAATGTATTTGATCATTGTGTTTGGATCAGAATATAGTCTTCTGGTGAGATATTTATATACATTTGTTTTTAATCAGCATGATGATGATTCTTATTTAGTTGTTTTCATCATTTGAGCGATAGGAAGCATGCAGATGCTAGATAAATAAATACGGTCTGCACACCAGAAGCTGCCCCTACATGCTCACCAGAAAAGCATGTAGATGTTGAACAGCAGAATCCCCAACATAGAGCCTTGGGGAACTCCACAGATGTTTTTGTTCACTCAGTTTTATAGTTGCCTATAAGTAGATTAGCTAGACTTTGGAGTCCCCTTGAGCTTGAAAACAGTCTTGGCCTTTGGTATTGAATAGTGATCAAAAAAGGATGTTAAGCACTGGAAAGGGCATCCTCAGCAATTAAACCCCATTGTGTTAACTAATTTAAATAGTGTGTGAAATGTGATGGTGCTGCAAAAAGAGAATTAAACAACATTGCCAATCCTGAGAGACTTTCCATGTATTTGCTAACTCCAGTCTAAAGATAGCAACAACATAAAAAACACAATAATTTCCATGTAGCCTCAAATGTGCAAGCGATGAAATAATTTCCCCTCAACTTCAGAGACAATTTGAGCAAGGAAGTTTACAGTTTTCCCTCAGGAATGCGACTTATGAAGGCAGATTACTCCTCCTGCAGATCTGGAAGGCGAGAGCCCACCTGGAATGTGGAACGACCCATTTTAAGGCTGTCTCTTCTTTCTCCACATCCTATTGAACAAATGAAAATGTAGGTCAAAGGCAAAGGTCAACATAAAGTGTAGGATGTGATTACCGCTAAGTCTGTACCCTATGGAGATACAGCATTTGTCAGATCACATCAGGCTTGTTGCACTTGAAAGGATGATAAAAAACAGATGCAGGGAAGCACATTTTAAATATGGTATGGATCCTCACTTTGGGAATATTTTGCATTTACTGATCCTGCACATAACACTGCCACATACAAATAGTCCAACAAACATGTTAACATCAAATTCCAACTGTATTTTAGCAGAAAAAGTTCCATTTGATCAAAGTAAACTGTCTCCCTTAGCTATACAGAATCAAAACCCCTTGGGCTTTAATACAAATCTAGCATATACCACCAACATTTGATTAAAGTAAAACATGGATGTATTTTTCAAATTACGTTTGACAAAAGCATTGTTTTTAATTTTCAAATCAATCAGTTTTGGCCAAGAATGTTCCTTAAAATGGCTAAATCAAACACATTTCCAGGCCTTTAAATATTCATGTGTGTTTTGTTAATGTTATTAGGTGGGGTAAATTCCCTTAAGGCATACACATTTACCCATGCACGCACACACACACATAAATACACACACTTGCATGTGCACTGTGAGTCACGGCCTACTGTATCAGTCTGTGGGTCGCCAGGGGCTGATGGGGCCACTCAGCCATGAAAGAGGGTAGGGAAGCAGAACAAGTACAAACACACACACACACACACACATACATATCACATGCAAGAATACAAGGAGACACATTTACACAGTTACTTTTTTCACATGCAAATGTGTGACATATTTTCCTTTGTTTTGTTTTTTAGATTAGTTTACTTTAATATACTAAAATATCTTACTAACATCTTGACTTTTTTTTATTTATTTTTTTTTTAGATTTTTCAGACAAAGATCCAAAAGAAAAACTGATGCTAGAGTTACGTGATGTGATTAAACTGCATGTTTGCACCTGCATTATCCCGAGGCTAAGCCAGTTCTTACTAATCAGCATATGTCAAATATGTTAGCAATTAATTATCTTTTTTTCTTAGGGTTGCCCTTGAGTGTGTTTATATTCTTTCATAAGATGAAGAAGAATCCCAGATGAGAGGTCACTGGTAACACCTGCAATGTTTTTGAAATAATTAAAGTTAGTTTTAAGAAAAGAAATTTTCTTAAAAACAGGCCAAATTGATTTAAATGTTCTGCTGTGATATTAAATTTGTCACATTTTCCGAGGAAGAGCATACTGTCTTTGCCTTGCCTGTAATACCTGTTTTGCAATGATCAAACTTTCTTCTCTGACTTAGAACTTCTTTAGCTGCCTGTCATCTTTCCTTTGTTGGATAAAGCAATTCACTTTGTTTTGGATCTAAGTTTCATTAATATACCTTCTCATTTTGTTTAATTTGATCTGGGTTTGCTGTGATTAGAGCTTGGAAACCAGATCTTATGGATATGTAAAAACATTTGATCCATAATGTGAAATGTTGCTGCTTTGCGTCTCTGTATGATGACGTTCTCTAGCTACATGGCAGCAAACACATTTTACACACTCACTTATTCACTGATAAGGCTCAGGAAGGGACTTGGAAAATAAAAAAACATTCATCTTTAACTTTTTTTTTTGTCTTTCATTTGTGAACAGTTGGAGATCGGATTTAAAAACAAGAGTAAAACAACAAAAACACGAGACAGTGGTGCATAGATGGCCGTTCCACAACCGCCTTTGTACTGTATATGGTGTCAGCTTATGAATTTTGACTGTCGTATTTTGGGCGTGTAGATAAATGTACTTGTACATGTACATGTTTTTCTTCTTAGATTGGGCTGGCGTTCGGCAAAATCATACGCACCAAAAGACTTCACCATAACACCATATTTAGCGCGAAATATTATTTCTATTTTTATCCAGTCAGCCCTGTGATGGAATGGCGAGCTGTCCAAGGTGTACCCCGCCTCACTTAGAAGCTGCTCTAGCCTTCACTACAACAAGTGGATATAGGGGATGGATTAATCTAATCAGGTCTGAGACACTGAGCCAGGTTCAATACCACCAGGGCTTAATTCTCCACAGTTATGAGTTTATTTGACTTTAGTTCTGAGAAAAATGTCTAAATAATGAGTAATATAGAACCATTAAATGAAAGGTACTATCAATATTTTGGCTAAGCTTTAACTTTGTACTAAGGATTACAGAATAAAATTGTCATTGGTGCATTTGGAATGAATCCAGCCTTTACACTACTCCCTAAAATTAGAAAACTACAACTGCTATATGATAACTAATTTACAACAAATGTTTTCCATTCTGAATTTTAGAGAGATTGGAAGCCCATGATTTTCTTTACTTACTTTACTTACAGAAAAGACTTGTTATAATATTATGGACCAAACAAAGCCAGTGATAACTGTGTAAAAAGTCAAGTTTCCTACAAACACCAAAGCTTGCTGAGGTGTTTGAAAAAAATGTCTGTCTTGACTTATGTAGATTTGCATTTTCTAAATAATCAAAGTGTTAGTTCTTATGTATGTTTTTTTTTACAACATAATGAACTTAAGATGTGGATGTAAACTCATCCTGCTGACTAACGTTGGATCACTGGCCACTATTGTTACATCATCTATGTTACCACACATTTAAAAAAGTTATTTGAGAGATTTAAGAGGTTTTGACTTCTATAGCTTAACAAAAAAATAAAAATAAAAAAAACAACTTTCAAATAAAGCCTATAGGGGTTCCTTTGAATTCTCCTGCTATTTAGGATTCATTTTCTCCCCTGTCAATAATTTTTTCCTGTGATAGTATGTAGACAAATACAAAATATCTGCATGATCTTATGTAGACAAACGCAGTTTATGCAGAAGAATGCACACACACATTTTGACATATTTGGGCGTGTTACTCATTAATGAGCTACACAACGTTAATAGTTGCTGTATGTCTGAATCAGTCATGCTGTCAGTGTGCATGATGTGTCCTCAATTCCAGCCTGCTGCTCTTTATGCCATGCTGTTTTATGTGCACGTGCGCGTGAGCCTCCTTTTCCCTCTAGCCTACATCACTGCTACCCCACCACCCCCACTCCCCCTCTCTCCTTCACACATACACACACCAGTCCCACCTCCCCGTGCCCAAACTACAGTGAGCCAATTCAAGCGATTCTCCGCAGTGCTGGAATAGCAGAGTGAAATAAAGAAGGAGAAGGAGGAGGAGGGGTAATAGAGGGGGAGCAAAAAGAGGAGAAAGCAGGGAGATTTGGGGAAACACTAGACAGGGGCGGAGTGTGTGTGTGTGTGTGTGGCTAGAGCGGTAGATAGGGTGAGAGAGTGAGAGATAAGTGGGGCGGGAAAACAGCAAATTCTCTCTCCAGCTCTCCAGTTTTCTGAGTGCGCACAGCATCTCGGCTGCACAGTCCAGCTCCAATCAGCTCTTTGCTCTGCAGGGTGAGTAGCTCTTGCTGCCTTATTTATTTTATTTCATTTTTTACATTGCACCCTTTTCAACTCATTTATGTCTCACATATTTTATTTTTTATTTTCTTCTAACCCCATACAAGCCACCCCATCTAATTCATTGGGCTTCTTGAGTAAGCATCGCATCTTTGGTTGCCTTGTCAGGACTTGAGTTGCAGGGAGGATTAGTGCTCATGCATGCGACTCTGTGATGGCATTCATTTTTACGTCCCTCATCCTCTTAAAAAAAAAAGAAGAAAAAGAAAAGTCAGGATGATATAAGAGACTGGGTTGAGGACAGATGTCTCACTGACAACTGCTGATGAGTGTGTCTGCACGCCTGCTTCTTTGCCTGTTAGTGGAAGAATGTGCTGCGCGGTGATTAGTGCGGCAGATTTGGAAAGGAGCTCGCTGTAACGCTGTACTGTATATTCTGAATAGAGTCTGGAGAACAGCACAGGAAAGCTGCTTCGCTCCCAGTAGCGCATGGAGGAGAAAGGAGAGGGAGGAGAGGAGGACGGATGAAGTAAAGTGCGGGGATGGTGTGACTGAGGCACTTTGTTGATCCAAGAGAGAAAGAAAAAATTTGGGGGAGAGACCAGGAGTGAGGCAAATGTGCTGTACATTAGTGTGTGTGTGTGTGTGGTCAAGAAAACTCGTGGCTCTTTGTTGGGGAACCCTCCTGTGATACATTTCCAGCAGACTGCAGCACTTCTTGCTGGGTGTTTTCGTTCCTCTAACAATAAATATTCATTATATCTATAATTAATATTATATTTTTCTTTATAAACAAAAAGGATGAGCAGTCAGTCCTATTTTCCTTTTTACTTTCCAGATATTTTTAGTCTGTATGTTGCTTATTAAGGCTGGTGGAGATCTGCAATGTTAAATGGAAAAGAGGATTAAAACAACAACAACAAAAAAAAAAATATCCTTAGCCTTCCTTAGACGGTTCAGAATTGTAAATATACCATGATATAACTGCAGAAATGTGTTATTCAAACAAAGATTTCTTCAACACAGAAATGTTTTATCCATATAAAGTTTAATAACAAGATATTGTTGGATTTTTTTTCATGCATTCATGATATTTGGAGGGATCAATGAAAATTACCATGGTTACAATCATGGTTAAAAGGCTTATATAAACCTGGCACATTTGGTACGGTGATCATTCTAAATAGTGCAACATAGACAAATGAGACCACTTTATTAGCAAAAATGTTTGTAAAATATACCTGCATATAATATTATAAAAAGCTAGCATTATTGTTGTTATTATAAGGACTATGTAAAAAAATGCAACATGACTCCTATCTACTACGGGCTGCTAGGTCACTGCAGTGTTTGTTAGTGTAATAACAGATATAGGTGGGTATGCTTATAAATGTGAAAATACCAAATTTAGCATTAAAACTAAGTTTTCTTACTACTTCTTCATAGTTAGCACTGAAAACTTAAAATAAAACTCCAGTATACATGAAATATCAGCTATAACCTTCATACTTTTAAATAATTTTTATAAACGCAGTAATGAAATTCAGTGAAAAGATTGTGCCTTTTCAAACTAACTAGTTCAGCAAACTTCCACAGAGATAACATGGGCTGTTTCTTTCAGACTCTGCTATTATGCACAATTTCCTCCAGGATTAATAAAGTATACTGATTTTGATTTTGATATCTTCTATAGACATTGTAAAATTGCAGTTTTAGATCTTCTTTATATTTTTGGATGATGGGTTTTTATAATTGTTTAAGACTTTAATTTCTTAGAGCAGGTGACATCACAGGTCATGTGTCCAAATAATTTGTACATTAAAACAGAATAGTTTTTGCTCTACATACTGTGGCAATTAAATCACTGTGACATAAAGAATTTGAACTACCAGCTTGACATGCATTATTACCTCTACAAGACCTAAACACAAAAACAACTGACACTAACAAGCACACTTACACATCAACAACCACATAAAGACATTTATTGTTGAGGACATTGTGTTCAGTTATTTATGTAGAGCATTGTGTCTACTTTATTTGAACACCCATATAAGGCAAATCAGGTTTATTTGTAAAGCACATTTCATGTACATCTCAAAGTGCTTTTTTAAGAAACAATAAAAAAGGATGTAAAAAAATAATAGAATTAAAACAACTTAAAAAGAACTAAATATATTAGAGAATTATACAAACAGATTAGACAACAGAATGATGTTTATGTATATAT
>JBAMHW010000019.1:23919184-23930856 GCA_037177495.1 Rhadinocentrus ornatus | reverse complement strand
ATAAATAAATAAATAAATAAATAAATAAATAAATAAATAAATAAATAAATAAATAAATAAATAAATAAATAAAGCCACTTATAAGGCTACAACTTGTGAATCTAATCTACAACTGGGGTTTAGTGAGGTTAGTGAGCAGTAGTGAAGCACTACTGCTGTCTGTCCTGGTAACCTTGATTTTTCTTGTAACATATAATTAATTAAACATGTCTGAGAAACACCACAGAGCAGATGATTTGTCCCTATTAAAAACAACCAAAAAAAAATAAGGCTTTATGTTGTTAATTTATTGTTGTTAATGCCTTGCCTTGTCTAATTTAACTTTGGCTTTATCGAAGGTTGACAGGAGTCAACCAGAATACAGTATTTATGAACATATAAAACCAAGTATGCTTTCAGCACAGGGTGGGGCAGGGGATCCACGGCTGTTTTAGTATGTAGCATGAAGATGGTTCTCAAGGAAAATAGCTTGGAAACTACTTACATGGAACATGCACA
The DNA here is from genome assembly GCA_037177495.1 of Rhadinocentrus ornatus. Classification (NCBI taxonomy): domain Eukaryota; kingdom Metazoa; phylum Chordata; class Actinopteri; order Atheriniformes; family Melanotaeniidae; genus Rhadinocentrus; species Rhadinocentrus ornatus. The sequence continues at coordinate 23,930,358 of JBAMHW010000019.1, read as the reverse complement.
TGAACTCTTTCACACAGGGTTTACACACGAGGGTTAAGAGGGAGAGATGAGTTAATGGGGTGATAAGTTCAGGATTAAATGTGTATTTATTGTAATCACCAAAACAAAACATGGAGTGGTCCGAGCGGACGCACATGCAAACTCCACACAGGAAGGAAGAAGCTGAGGTGCTCTGATGCAACAGTAGTAACAACCACACCAAGATCCAGCCTTGGACCGTTTAAAAAAAAGTTTATTTATTTATATACTTATAAGTGTAGAGTTTATTGGCTAAAAGTATGTATTCTTACAAGTTCAAATTACAAATGCTCATGAATCCATTTTCAGTGGGTGAGTGGCAACGGTGCTTTAACAGAACCCTCTGAAATGATTGGCAAAATATGAGAAAACAGCAACATGACCTACTTTACACACTTCAGAAAAGCCAATAGTTTATTGCTGCCAACTGAATGGTAATAAATTCAGATTTTTTTTTTTTTTTATTTATTTTTTTTTTTTCCCCTTTTCTCTCCTCTATCTCCCTGTCAGGTTCGGCACTGACAAATGACAATGAAGAAAATAAGATTATAATAAAAATATTTTAAACATCAAGGGCAGCCATTCATATAACATGTCTCCCTTGGAAGAGCAAATCTGTCCAGCAAAATATGGCACACAGACCACCGTTCTGTAATCAATTCAGAATTATTTAAAGCATATGTGTCCTTTGTGGAAGAATTCTTTTTTTTATTACAATCTTTTCTTTTTTGTTTAAAACTGTAAAATGTATGCAATGCAAAATAATAAGAGAAACATGATTTGATAAGCTAAAAAAAAATGTAACCAAATTTTGATAGGAAAAGGTTGTTACCTTTAAATGCAAAAAAAAGTCCCTGATGGGTCGTCAGGATTTTATACACATTTTCACTTTCCTGCTTTACTCCAGTTATTAACCTTAAGCTGCTCCTATATTTTATTCTTCAAGCCACCCTTAATTTTTCCACATTCACCCATCTTTACTTCTTTTGCAACATTCCACTTTTCCCTTTATCATTAGACCACCAGTCTCTTTCACCATCCATTCTTTAGATTTTTCCTCTTTCATTCTTATCTTTATGCTGTTTCCTTACAGCCAAATTTCCACATTTCCACCTCCTTGTGCTTCTTTCCCATTTCCTTAGCCTCCACCCCGTTCCCTCCTCAAGTTTCTTCCCTCATTTTCTTCAGTCCCTCTTTCCCTCATCGGTATCTCAGACTGTTTGTTCCTAAGTACCCCTGCTCCATTCATTTGTGATTCATTACATCATGTCTGCTCTTGGGTTTTCCCCTGCACACACATAGTTTGTTAGCAGCCAATGCAGCCGAGGAATTGTGGTGATATTCTCAGGGCTTAAACTACAAAGAAGACCTCATCCAAGCTCATTTGTTGTCTGCTATCTCAGCAAACACAGGCCTGGTTCAGCATGTGTGAGAACTTGTATTACTCATGCAGTAAGGGCATGAATTTGTTTAAACATACATATCGTGAGGTCTCCGTTTCTTTTTGGGAACAAACAGCATTTCCCTACAATATAAATCATTAAACTCGTAAAGATATGATTGAAGTTTAGGGTGTGCTTAGATTGAAGATGGGATGAGGGTGACAGCTGAGGATAGACTTGGAATGATTGTGATTGGATGCTGGATAAGTTTCTACGAAGAAAAATTAGAAGTTGGTGTAATATGTCCTCTGTGACAGGAAAGCAAGCGTGTGTGATTTTGTCCTCCAGAGCTGTATTTCTGGAGGATAATGCCTCTCTCTGGCTTTTGAATAATTTTCAGTGTTGTTAACTAACACACCAGCTGCACACATGTTTTGTTCAGCTTTTGGTTTTGTGGTATCTAGTTTTCTAGTTTTCATTACTTGGTATTTTCGGTTTGATTTTCTTGTTATGTCTTTGTATATTTGAATTTAGTCCTTATCTTTTCCTAAAAAACACGGTTTGCTCCCCACACACCTGCATTCAGTTACTAATTATCACACCTGCACTTTCTTTTAATCCGAAATGATGAATAATCGTCACCAAAATCTCCTCAAGAACTTGGTTTGTGAAACAACTTTCAAAGCATTGACAGATTGAAAAGGTCTGCCCCCTGAGACTGCATCTGTGCCATCTTTACCAACTTGAAAATGCTTCAGTAATGTCTTCCCTTTGTGATTTATGTACTTGGCACTATATCACAAAAACTAAAGGAGAAATCAGGCTGTTCAAAAACACCATATTGTATTGTGTCCAATCATCCTATGGCAGCTGAAATTTGAGAAAAGACATGCCTCCAAGTGTCCAAACAGACCTGAAGAAATAGCCAAATCTGACTTTTGCGTATTTTTTTAATGTACGTTTTATTTTTATATTAATAAACATGCAAAATAAGTAAAATTGCCCTGAATGTCATCAGTGTTCCAACGTTTCCTGATCCTTAGAACACACAGACCTACATTGTTTGGATTTTTTTTTGGGCCAACACACCTGACTTGTATGATTGGTTATTAACAAGCTGCTTCAAAGCTTGATGACAAGCTAATGAGTTCCCCTTTTATTTGAATCATGTGTGATAGAGTAGGGACACATCTGCAACACAAAGCAGTTATACTGGGACTTGCAATCAAAGCTTTTTACAGTAAACATGACAGGAAAGCCCCAAACTCCCACAACACATTGCAGTATATATATATAAAAAAAAACTAAGGTTAACCAATGCATTTAACTTTTAAGGGCTTAATAGATTAAAAGTGTGAAAGGTTTCAGGAAACAGGACATTAAAACAAGAATTACTAAAGCTAGATTCCATACCCTGTTTATAAAATGGCAAATTCATCGTATTTTAAAAAATCCATATCTGTGCAAATATTGCAGTTGACACCATGTGGAATTTGCATCCATTTTCCATCAGCTAAAGCACAAAAAAAAATTACTAATGTTGGTAAAATATAATCAACGATAAACTTTTTCCAGTTTTGCATGAAAATTTATAATAGCATGCCCTTCGTTTTGCAATTCAGTCCCAACTTTAACAACTGTCACATGCACAAACTTGTCAACCAGAATTTAAAACTGTCCTCATTTAATAGTTGTTATACTTGTGGGGTTTAGTTAACAATAGCCAACAGGTTGAGACGGTTATCAGACTTCTACAGGTTCTCAGGTGTCTCTATAGTTCTGAGTGGAGGATGGATTTGTGTGTTTTGACACTGGAGTGCCGAGCGCCTGACTGCCTCTTCATGTTGAGACTGACATTTTCAGCACTAAAACTGATGCTTATTTACACAAGCAAAGCAAAAATCACTTCTGTCTTAGGAAGTGACTTTACTCGTTAACTATGTTTTTGATAGTGTCACCTTCCTGTCACTGATGTCTTGTTGTAGTGCACAGACAGCAGGAAGTAATTCTCATCTCTCTTTTTCTATTTAAACCTTTTACTCATATGTGACTGCATGTTCTGAGGCAAGTTTTCATTTATTATTGAGGGGAACTGCATTTGGTTCGACATTATTATTCTCTTTTTTTTTCTTATGAAGCACTTTTCAGTGTTTCACTGTCTGACTTCAACCCATACACCTTCTCACATGTTTCTGAAATAAATTACCTTTCTACAAACTTAGTAATTTAAAACCCTATGGGGAAGCCCACCTCAATTTTAGTGACTTGTAGAGAGTTTTGGATCACATTCTGCACACTTTGCATATGTTGGTCCATGCAAATATGGCACTAATGAGCGATTGAACACACACACACACATTTTATCATTTTTGCAAAGCATTGCTCATGAAAGATTTTTGGTTAAAAGGCTTATAAGCAGTGTTGAATTGAAGTCAAGATTTGTTGCAATATGTTGGCTTTCTTGGCTTGGAACTGGTTTGTACAAAAAGTGATTGGATCAAAAGGAATTGGCTTGAATTATTTTGTTTGTAAAGTGTCATGAGATGACATTGTTGTGAATTGGCACTTTACAAATAAAGCTAAGTTGAATTGAACTCATGAGTAAGTGTGAGAATCTTCTGTGAGATTGTTGAATGAATACTGCGGCATCTAAAAGGAGTGAGGAGGTCACGCCTCACTGTCATCCTGCCTGACAGCCACTTTCTTTGTACATCTTATCTGTTCAGTTGTGATCTTGTCTGTTGAGCTCATTCTGTCCTCAGCTGGTCTCTTATCAGCTACTTGTTCTCTCAGCCTCCCCTTATAAAGATTATTTTATAAGCTCTTGAACATATCGTATAACACTGTGTTTTGTATATTTATTTTTGTAATTTTCTGTACTTTCTTTTTTAATAAAAGTGAGGAATTATTTCTAAGGACAAGACTTCCTGCCTTTATGCATCTGATTTTTTCTTTCTTTCTTTTTGTTATTAAATTAAATTATATTTATTTCGCTTTTTATAAAAGCAAATGAAATGGCAAAGGCACATCATATAATTCGATATATTTCTCAGGGTCCCAGTCATGGACAACAAAATAAAACTAGAATTTTTGTCCACAAATACCACAAAAGCCAAACAAAGGTCCTGCTGTCTACACTCCTTTTTAGCCAGCCAATCATAAACTCATAAAATGTTAACTTCAGCAATCGATTGAGTCTGGAAACGTAGCTAATATCCATTTTACCAAAATGATTCTAGCAAAGTGATGAACCCAACTATAAACAGAGAAAATTAATTCATCATCTTGACAAAGCCTTATTTTATCCAGCAAGCAGAGGTGGCATAAGGTCAATAATACAGATCCTTTCTCTCTCGCTGTGGTCTGTTTGTCTGGTTGTCATGAATCCAGGTGATTGTGGAGGTATCCACCTGGGATTTCTGGAGATTCTCACATCTCACAGAGGTTTAAAAGCACCTGAGCAATCAAAGGACATGATCCTCGTCATGCTGCTGGATTTGTCCAGATGAGAGTGGTCTTGCTAAGGCAGGAAGAGAATGGCATCTTCAACCCCAAGCCTATTACAAAATGCAAACTGTATTGGGCTCTGTAAGGTGTTCACCTGCTTATTGAGCTGATCCAACAGTCTCTCAAGGACTTTATGATGTATTATATTAGGATAACTGGTCTGAAATCATTTTATTTAGATGATTGCAGGTTTTATGATTTTTTTTAGGTATTAGAACAGGGCAGGGGGTTTCCCACAGGTGCTATAGAATCCAACATAGGTATTCTCAGGCTTTCAAAACCCTAAGGCTGACATCATTTGTACCTGCAGCCTTTTTCCGGTTCAGTCTCTCCAGTTGCTTCAAACAGGAAACAAAGAGGCTAGAGGTGGAGGCAGACGAGGTCTCATTGTGTTCTGATGTGGACGGAGAAGAGACTGTGATAAGGTCCAGAACCTGGAAGGTGAGTTGGAGCTTTGGTAGGAAAGCTGTGGGCTTGTGAAGAGTGTGTGGTCTGTTAAACTTGAGGCATAGGAGGATATAGCTGAACATCGATCTGAACTGAACCTAATAAAGAACATGATGGTGAGACTTACTTAATAATTGCTTTTGTTCTAATGATTTTAAGATTAACTTTAAGAAAAGGGAGAAAAAGTGAACATGCTGTTCTTGAGAGAGTTATTTACTGTATTCTTTTCATGAAATCTTCACATTAAAGTCAAGCAGCTTCAGGAGCTTTGAACTTGTTATCCATTAGGCAGCAAAGAAAACAAGTATTTCATACACACATGCCTGTGACAATAACGTTTGCTATAATAGTTTTTACTATAGTAAATGCAGTGGTATGCCAAATCATTCTGTTAGGACCCAATGCAAGCTGGTCATTTATCTTTAGTCATGTTTCTTCATTTGTAAGTAGCTTACTGTTGGACAAATGCCACACTGTGTCCAAATAACGAGGAAAAGGATTTTAGAAGGACCCAGGTTTGTTCGTTTGGTTTGTTGTTTTAGTTTTTTTTCCAAGCCTGTGCCTGTGTTAAGCAGAGTAGCACTGTGGGACAGAGTTTGGGTTCTGTAATTACTCTTGAGCAAAACATAATGCGTCACATTTGTTACATCAGAAGAGTCCACAGCATGGTGAATGAGACCTCCATTTTGGCTGCATAAATGAGACGCTACTGTGTGTGTGATAGGAGGGGGTGTTGCTCAATGTGTCAACAGCTGAGGTCATGCGTGGCAGAGGCAGCTTTTCTGCCACCTCGTGAGTAACAAGCTGCACTGCATCGTACCTGGAAACCTGACTAACGGGTCTTATCTGCTGCTTTCCAGAAGCTCATAAATGATCAAATGAATTTGATTTAAGTCCACATTGGATTGGTTAATTATGAAGCATTATTATCAATATGGAGCCAAAAATCTCCATAATGATTTAATTTCTTTTTACTTATAAAAATAATAAAAAAGAAAGTTATCACATAAAGACCAACATCTGTAACAATCCTAGTCAAGAAAGTTAAATTAAATAATTGGATACACTGTAAAATATATAAATCAAGCAAGATAAACAAAAAAAAGAAAAAAAAAGAAAAGAAATGCACACATACACACACACAAAACCAGGATAAAGGTAAGGGCAGAGCAGTGATATCTATGATGCATCATTGTATGTGGACAAGCTCGACTGATTATTGAATAAAATCTACAGAAATCAGTTTGCATCATGACAACGAAACAATTTACAGCTACAGATTGCAGATTAAAGATCTCAGAATGAAGATTTAAAGCATTTATCTTTTAAATTGCAACATGGAAAATCTTTTATTTGCCAATTTGCTAAAGCAAACCAAGTCGTGCTCTTTTAATCTTTTATATCTTTTCAACAGCAAGTCAAAATCCTATTTTAATTGGAAATGACAATTCATCAATGCCAGTTTGAATAAATTAAAATATAATTTACTTCTAAAATCAATTATCATATCTGACGTTTTTAAGTAAACAAGACTCGTATTATAGGTCTAAAATGAACATTTTGCCTAAAATTTCTTTTTACCTCATTGAATAATTGTCAATCGTCTTCCTGTCCTTGCTGCATCAAACTGTAAAGGAAAACAGTTTTATTTATTTATTCATTTACCTAATTTATCCATTTTTTTGTATTTACTATTTATTTTTGTTTAATAAAAATGTACTTACATTGGATTGTTTAATCTTTGCTCTTTTTTTGGACACTTAATTCTTTAATGTCATAAGAACCAGGATGCAGTGATTTATATATTTTTTTATATTTCATTTTAAAAAGAAAAATCAGTCATTCCCCAAAACTGTGTTTCCTACTAATACAGTTGGTGAATAATTAAACAAAAGAAACTAAATCAATCAGTTTCTGTATGCCCTCTTGTCATTTCATGCTTTTTTTTAAAAAAAATCTAATGAAAATATCCATCGCTCTGTTTCATGTTGTTCTCCTTCTTTTTTCATTGATTTAATAATAAAAATAAGTAAATAAATAAAGTCCTTGTCATCTAGCATACTAAAACCATCTCAAATCTTTATTTTCTCTTCAGATGAGTTCGTTCAGTACGAGGGCTCTGACGCTGCTCTCGTCTGTTTTCGGAGCCTGTGGTTTGTTGCTGGTGGGCGTTGCCGTATCAACAGACTACTGGCTACTGATGGAAGAAGGCATCGTCCTGCAGCAGAACCAGACCACTGAGGTCAAGATGGCACTGCACTCCGGCCTGTGGAGGGTGTGTTTTGTGGCAGGTCAGCAACAATTTCATGCTGATTTCACTACATTTCTATGTGAATGTAACTTCAGTCACATTTATTCTTCTTTTTTTGTGTTTGTCTGTGTAAACTTCACTGGTTTTGTGTTGCATTTCTTCTCTATAGGGTAAAAAAAAATTGAAAAAAAAGAAGAAAAGAGTGGTAATCAGCTTGCCACTTTGACGCTTGATTAGTTTTTAATTTTATTAATAATCCTGCAGGTCCATTTGTCATTTTTATTTTTTATTTTTTAACCATTGCAGCTAAAATAAAGCATTTTGGATCTTTTAAGGGGAAACTGGAGACACATTTATGGTCAGTTGAAGTGCTTTATTCAAAAAGAGGAGGTCCTTCTCTCTTTGCTGACATTTAATTTAATCAGAAAACATGGAAAATAAAAGCATATTTGAAGCAAAACTGCCTTACCTCCCTATTTGTAAGCAACTTGTTGCTTCAAGGTGCCTGATTTGCTTCCATCTATTTGTTTTTGAGTGCTCATTGTAGAAAAATGAAAAACATTCAGACTACTGACTGAATCTTCTCTATTTTGCATTGTGCTTTTAATGACTTTTAGCCATTTCTCTTGTGTTGGTCAGGGAGAAATGTTGAAAAATGTTTGTAAAATATCTTTACAAGATATTGCACTGTGCTCTGATTTCATGCAGACATTAGCACAGGCTGACTACCAACCTTTAAGTCACTTCTCAGAGCCTGAGACTAAAGATAAAATATTTACTGAAAACTCACCTGAAGTGAGTTATTCTGATTTTACAGATGATTGTGTTGTTTCGTCCATGCACAAACAGCAGCAGGGCAGACACACATATAACTGTCCTTTCTTGCAGTAGCTGTCTGTATGTTTCGGGTCATGATGGTGTCGCTCTGGGGGGTCGGCCATGTTTGTGTTTCCCTGATGTCTGATGCTTTGTACAAAAGGTCAGAGGAGGAAAACGCTGGTGGCATTTTGAATGGCCAAGTGTGTGCTGGTGCGTGGGTGAAAAAAGGAGGAGCCATGTCAAATTTGTCTGTGTAGATATTTTTGGGTAGATGTCTGCATTTGTGCATGTCTGTGTCCTCTCGCTGTGACCACACTTGGAGGTTAATCATTGCGTATGTATTCAGCCCTTCTCTCTCAGCTCAGACGTTGTTTTTCCCCCTAAACCTCCTGACCTCCATTTGTCTGCATCTCTATTTTTTTTTCTTTGCTTTCAATGCCATTCTCTTTTTGTATTTCAAACATTATCTTTTCTGGTATCTTGATTCTTTCTCAGATTTGTCTTATCTGAATCTTGGTCTACTGTGTCTCTCACTCTCACTTTTTTTTCTTTTTTTTTTTTTTTTTGTTATTTTTTTAACCTTTTAGTTTTTTTCTTTTATATTGTTTAGACATTCATCTCTATGGTAATACTTTCTTATTGTTTGTGACCAAAAAAGACCCACATAAGACCTTGTCAAGTGTTCATCAGTGGACTTATTTATGTATTGTTTCCATGGCAAACTGTTAATCTTTTTTTTCTTCCTCAGGACCTGAGAAAGGCAGATGTGTGGCATCGGAGTATTTCACAGAGCCAGAGATAGAGATCACGACAGAAAATACAGCCAATATACTGAGTAAGTCACATTATTACTTATATTTGACTTTTTCAAGTAAACCCATCTGCCATCGTTATGATTTCACCTCCAATGTTTTTAACTTTTAAAGGGACAGTACGTAACAGTTACTGACATCTAGTGGTAACAATGGGTATGTATTTTCCGGAATATAAGTCAGACTTTTTCATAGTTTGGCTTGTTCTATGACTTATAGTCAGGTGTAACTCAATAAACACTCAAAATATGTATAATTTAACATGTTTTTAAATGTTAATTCACACTAACATGAACCAAGAAATAAATATCACAGAGGGTGTGCTAGGCTTGATACAACTATTTGCTGCTTGTTATTCAGACTTTTAAGATACACAACACCCAGGATGAAGAATTCAATGGATTCAGTAATGTAAAATGAGATTGGACACTAGGTGTACTTGCTTACCAGTAACTTGCTTGTTGGACTTAATCCCGCTAGCTGGTTATGTTCAGCTTCCCAGGTGTGTTCCGTATGCTATTGTGCAACTGTTAAAGGCAAAATAAATAGCATTGACTGACACCTAGTGTTTCAAATCAGAACCGCAGTCGAAAGAGAAAAACACGGAGAGCGTTCTTCCTCCCTCCCCCTCGGAGAGTTTCGCTCAGGTTGCCGGTTAGTGAGAGGACGTGAACCGAAGTTATTCCGTCACGTAACTCTTATTTTGAAAGGAGAAAGGCTTGACAAAGACATTGTTGATGTAGAGAGACAGATTGTTTATAGGGAAGCTTCTTTTTATCCCTTGCAACAAATGAGAACATTTTAAATTCTTTTTACTGAAAAATTCCTAATTATTTAGCCTTTGATGTTTGACATTAACATACCTATTCGGCCTGTTCTTCTGTGTGCTATTGTGTATTTATATAACTTGCCTTTCCAGATTAAATGTATATTCTTGGTCTTGAATTTTGTGAAAAAAAATTTCTTATAGGACTTATGGTCCAGTATGACTATGTTTGTTTCCTTTTTATGACGCATTTTTTAACTGATGCGATTTATTCTCCCGAGGCACTTTTAGTCCCCAAAAAACGGTATAGAAATTACTTTAAATAGCAAGCACAGTAGAGAATGGACAGTGGCTGTCAGTGGCCAAATTCTTCTAGACATAAGCATGTTTTCATCTAAGGGTGGATCCAATGGCCTCAGGTGCAGCAATGACTACAGGTAGCTACATCTGTTCTGTCTTCGTCTGTGCGCTTGTTAAGACATTAGGTTAATTGGTCACTCTAAAAGCAAAATCTCCCTAGGAGTGAGTGTGGGCATTAATGTTTGTGGGTTACAAAGCAGTGACTTGGTGCACAACACCACCTACTGTACTGGAGTGTCCTTTGTTATTTCTGCTGACTATTTTGTCAAATTAGTTTTAATGTTCAGCTGTTTAGATAGCAAATTACCTTTATTGCCCTCTGTCCCAAAATCAAGTCACAGTTGGTCATTTCTTGGATTTAAAAATGCATTGGTCTACTCCTGCTATCAGGAATGTATAAAATTTTTGTATTTAACTAAACATTTCTTTTATAGTGTACATCATCCATCAAATCCAAATCAGATCCACCGAATGAGTTGAAAATCAACAGACAGGGTGTGGGATGTAGAAGGTACACAAAGGGTAACCTGTCCAAAATGTGGCAAGATGACAAAAATTTCCGAGTTTCATTGCCACCTTACCATTGATGTTTCCTGCCTGATCAGGTCATTAGAGCTGACCAACCGATTCACACAGAGTCAAAAGTTTTCTTACATAGATATGAAAATACATTTACAATCCCTTCAGATTTGACATGCTGTCTCTGATGCCAAGTAAGAATTAACTTCCAGTGATTTGAAGATAATTTGCATTTGTGTGTGATAGATAGATAGATAGATAGATAGATAGATAGATAGATAGATAGATAGATA
>JBAMHW010000019.1:23895255-23910141 GCA_037177495.1 Rhadinocentrus ornatus | reverse complement strand
AGTAAACAAACAGAATCAGTAACAAACAACATGAAAGTTAAAGAACACACAAGTAAAAGGACTGTCCCAGCACATCCTTTCCGCCGCCATATCCCTCCCAGATCTCACACCCCAACCTTTGCAGTTTCTGGCATTTTTCAAAATTTGGCAGTGGTATACTTACTCAGAGGATCCTGTTGCTGCTGCAATAAGGAGGCCAGAGAAGGTGCGGTTGACTAGAACGTTTATGATCCGCTGAATGGTGTCTATGGAGAAATAATGGCACCACAAACCCATCTTCCTGAGTGGTACACCAACTGAAGAGGCTCTATTAGCGAGTCTCTCTCTGGCCTTCATTGCAAAGATTTGAGTGCCAAAGTAAGAGACCAATCAGAGCCTTGATACTGTTGCTCCTCTTTAGATATGGGATTACTGTGGAGTGTTTTCATGGCTAGGGGACTATGTCACTGGCCAGTAAGGTCGGGAATAGAAGCTAAAAACCCTGCTTAGTGCATCACGTAAGGGTGTGGCCTTTGATGTTGCCTGGCACAGAGTTTTCTTTGGTCCATTTGAGGACACACCACTTCCTCTGTGTTAAAGATAAAGAGAGAGTCCCCAGGTTTCAGTTTGGAGAGTTTGCCTTGAGCTGGGTACTATTGTTGGAAGAGAGTGTAGAAGGGGAGTAAAGGTCATCAGATGGTGATGCTTGGTTTCTGCCACCTGGATCAGTCAAGGGAGAAGTGCTTACAGCCACCATGCAGACAACATTCTAAGAGCGAGAAACTAAGTAGGTTTGCAGATGTAATCCATATAGCCTGACTGTTTCAAGTCTTCTGTCAGTTTACCAAGAAACTGAAGCTGTGAAAGCATTCTGTCTCATGTATTTCAGACATGTCTGCAGCCAACAGGGTGACGTCACCTCTTTGTGTCAGTGCAGGACAGCTCTGATGTATTTTGGTAAGTTACCTGCAGCAATGAGTTAAGAATTCATCTGACTCACCAGGTGTTTTGTTTTTAGTGGCCATGAATCAGTTTAAATCTCTTTTGATGAACAGAAAAATTGTGCCTTTTATTCCACCTTTTTTTGTGTGTGTGTGTGAGGGAGCTTTACTTCACAGATGCTGGCTTAGCATGGTGGACTGCTGACTGGACATATGATGTCATAGTATTGTCACCAAGCCAAAATGTGCAAAAACCTGGTTATGCTTGCACATGCTCAAATGAATATACATATCTGAAACACACAGCACACTGTATGGGTTAACACACAGAGAAAAAAAGACAAAACTTGCAAAATCAATTTATTACATGTTTGAAATTTTTAAAGAGAAAGTTTAAAGCAGTTTCACAACAATAAATAAAAGCAGTATTTAATGTGTCTGTCACCCAATGTTAGCCTTTTTTTCTCTAAAAGAGGAAAGAAGCAGAAAAGGGGAATGATTCTTTTCGGAAAAGAAAACATATGAGGGGAAAAAAATAAACTTGTGTTTTTCCCACTTTATGAGGTAATTTGAACAGTGACTAATTATCAGGGTTTGTATGAGAAGTCTTAAAAACTTCTCTCTAGAAATTGCTGGAAATTTCAGTTCCTTTGTTCATGGCAAATATAAGCTCAGAAATCAATAATCATTTATAGCAAATTTTCCCTCTGAAATAACAACATCACAACACTTAAAATATTTTTTTTTTTTCAGTTTTGCTTTCATGCTGCATACAACAAGAGTTGTGCTTTTCTAAAGCAACGCTGCAAACCTTTTAATCACAGCATGAAAGTAAAAACACAGAAATCAGAAGCATTTTGTGAAAATGTCCCATGACTGCTGCATCATCTGCAGTTTTTCTTGTTTGTGTGTATATTTTGCTGCTCACCAGTCGCAGTTCACCTTCAGGTTACAACATAGTGTCTGCAGACCAGCTGTTTCATTCATTCCCTCCTGTTTGTCCTTCCCCTGGTAATTTTTCACCCCTCTCATTCTCTCTATTTTTCCTCCATTCCATGTGTTTTTTCCCCCCTTCCCTCTCCATGTGTCTGCAAGCTCATTCAAGCATTCATGTTCTTGAGGTTGAAGCGTAAAAACATTAAGTCTCAACACTGCCATCTAATGGCGATATTGTGACATTGCAGCCTTTTGTATTTAATTTACTTCAGGATAAATTTTAACCTACCAATTTAATTAAAAAGGTTATTAAAATTAAAATTAAAAAGTGCATTAGACCTAGAGGGAAAATTTGGCCCTTTAGGGTGCTGTTTAATCATGTTTTTATTTTAATCTGAGGTAGCTAAGAGTTTTGCATCTCTGATCAGACATATTTTGCAGAGATAAACGGCTTCTAAACAGATTATTTTAGTGGGTACTTAATGCATCTTTTTTGCTGTGTATCAGGACCAACTGCTGAAGGTTTTTGCAAGTCAGCTGTAGTAGTTAGTCTGTCGACAGGGAATAAGGCAGCACAGTCCTAATGAGGACTCACAGTGTGTGTGGATGTGCATTTGTGCAAAAGGATTTTTATTCTCTTTCTGTATGTGTGTTTGTGTGTGTCTTTTGTAGCAGTGTTTTTTTTGGCCATAAGCCCATGTGAATGTTCATGAGCGTGTGTGTGTGACTTTGTTCTTGTTTATCTCCTTGCCACAGCATTGCCTGTTGTCTGGGTTTTTTCAGTCTATTCAAAGTACAACCCAAACGATTCATTAATTATTCCAGCTACAATGCATACACACACAAATACACAAAGATTAAAGTCCCATTCATATGAGATTAGTATTACAAAGTATCAAGGGAAATGCAGCACTTATCTTACACCCTTGTTTTTTTTTCTAATTTGTATGTTGCTTTTTTATTGTAATCTTAAATTTTTTCATCTGAGGGTTGCAGCTCTTTAGTTCTATTGGTTTTTGTCTTGCCGTCAGTATTAAACTATTTGTCTTTTGGAAAAATCCCTTTTGGCACAGTTTATTAAAAACATGTTCGGCTTATGTTTAGGAAACTGTCCCCAAAAACAGTGTGTTGCAACGTGGCTGAAGGTGGTGATTTATTTTCAGTATATGAACATCCCCTGACCTCCTACCCAAAGACACATCCTCTGGACTCACAAAGGTGGGAATAAAAGGTGACTTTTCCTTACAAGGAAAAGTATCTCAGTCATGTTTAGTCATGCTCAGTCTCTTTCACAAGAAGTGAAAGCACAAATATAGAGAACCAGAATCAACTTTATTTGCCAAGTATGTGATCATATACAGACCAGCAGATCTCTCTAGTAAGAAGTAATCACAAAGTAAAAAGCAATAAAAGAAGTAAATGCGGAAAAATAAATAGAAAGTAATAAAATGAAAATAGACTAATATACAGTAGTAGTGCCTACAGAGTTAACATATATGCAAATATACACTAAATACAGCAAAAGAACTACATGAAAAAAATTATAGTGAAAATGTGCAATTGTTGAATGTGCACCTGGTTAACACTTAGGAAAACAAATTTTTACTAAATGTTCCAAGGAAACATGCATAAATGCATTGCAGAAAGTAGAAAAATCCCTGCACAGGTTTTCCTGCTTTGCATCATCCACGGTCCACTTCTTTATGTGGCATGCTCAGTAGGTTGCAACATTTTGCCAAAACTATGCGTCAACCTGTGTGAAGTTAATAGTCAAGATTCAGTAGTAGAAATGCAAATGGATCAGCCTTTTGAAACACTTATTTTTAGAAGGCGACCTTTGCATGTACAGAAACACCTTTTTCTTAACCCTTTGAGCCCTGTGCCCTGTTCATGTACTTTTAGGCCTAAAGAAATGTGTATAGTAGTATAGTAGGAGTAGCATACTTCTAAAACCACAAGGTCTATTTGGAGTCATAGTAACGGGAACAGTTGTGAGGTTTATTAAGATGTATAAATACCTGTCTGTGGTCTTGGTGACAAATAAATGAAAATGGCACATAGCACATATACGAAACGTTTTAGGCCTAAAAATAAAAGCAAAAACTTTTAGGATGAATATAAATATCTCTGAGGGATGCAGCTGTGGCTCTAAACATCTAAATAATAGTACGGTATGTCAATATTTCTAAAAAGATCAGATATGGTGGAGAATGTGGAGAATAACAAAATTAGAGAGGCTTTTGTCATAGTCAGTTAATGTGTCATCCCAAAAAAGTCCATGTTGGTACAGTTTGACCAGCTGTTGTCATTACCTGTGAGTCGTGAGACCTCTGCTATTAAAAGGTTAAAGCATTAATCAGTTTTGACCTGATGACAACATATTGTGCTTCATGAAGTTTTTGATAACAGATCAAGGTTTTGCACTTTTTGCCATCTTATTAAAAACTACATGAAATATGTTCTGTGCTGTCTTTGTCCTCAAAGAACTGCTGCTGATTTCATGCATGTAGCTGAACTACTAATTATTTGTTTGTACAACAAAATTTGGTCATCGCTGAATCACTTCCCGTATTTAGGATAAATATGTTTCTAAATTAACTTTCTCACATGTCTACAAAAAAATCTAGTAACCTCAGTTTTTAATGGTGATCAGAAAACATGACAAAAAGAGAAGAAGAAGTGATAAGGGCTGATAAGGGTTTAAGGGCTAATAAGATTTAAAATGGATAAGAGGATGTTTATGATTTAGATGGAATAAATGTTCCAAAGATCCACTGTGTATGGATATTATAAAGGCCTCTACTCCTCTGTAACAAATGCATGTTAATATACAGTATGTGTATTTGTTTTTTGTTTTTTTTGTCTCATCAGGTCTCAGTCTGGTTGTGGGTTTGGTTTTATATATTTCTAGTATTAATGACGAGGTGATGAATCGACCCAGAGAACCTGAGCAGTTCTTCCACTACCGCTACGGCTGGTCCTTTGCTTTCGCTGCCTCCTCTTTCCTGCTCAAAGAGGTGAATTAACCACACACACACGTGAACAGACCCAAACTGCTGTTTATGCATGAAAGCATGGGACGGCTGCATGAAGATGCATGGCAGGAGAATGCAAAAAGAAGCATTTTGTAGTGTTTTTTATGTAGTCTGCAAAGTCTGGAGCTGCACATGCTGAGCAATTCACAGTGACATAAATATGTACTGATGCTTAACATTTACAGAGTCGGTGCACACACACACACACACATACACAGATGGTTTAGAATATGGCTTGGATGTTAACCAAACACAGTTTAGATAAACACACATGTTAAAGCAAGTGAATCCACACACTGCTTGAAGCTTGATTAAATGTAGCCCTATTCAGCTAAACACACATTTAAAAAGTGCCAGCGTAGGAGTTCGTCATCCCCGCACACATCAATATTCATAAATGTTAATAGCTTGAATACTTGAGGGCAGCAGCTCTGTCGCAGCACCGCTTTATATGCATCAGAAAATTTCCTTGCTGGGGGAAGGAGGGGGCATTTCTCCTGCACCTCTTTTATCTTTCATGCCTCCCATTATTAAGTCTTTCCTCCAACTCATGTTCTCTTTCCTCATATCTCCTTTTCTTTTCCAGTCTTGTCTCAATACGTCTTCTACTTTAATCTCGTCTCTACTCATCCCTTAGTTTTAATCATCAGTTATTCCTTTTCCTCCCTTCTCCTCTTGCCCTCTCTGCACTAGTTTCATCTTCTCTTAAACTGTTTAACGTCTACTTTCATTTCTCTTGTCATCCTTTGTGTCTCTCAGCTCATCTTTTATCTGTTCTTCACCTCACTCTTCTTTAAACGTTTTTCTTTCGGATTCTGTCTTTTCAATAAGTTGTTTCTCTCTAATCCTGCTTTCCCACCTCAACTCATTTCTTATTTCTTCTTCCTCCCATTTTATCTGCTAATAGTTTTTCTTTTAAAGTTCTTCAGTTTTCCATCTTTTTATTCTATATTTATTTAACATTTAGGCTCATTATTGTTCAGTATTCATCTAGTCTTCATGCAAATCGTCCTTAATTTTGTATGTACTTTTTTTTCTCCTCTTTCTACTTAGTTCTGTCTGACTTTATCTTTTGTCTATCTTTTCTTCTTCTTCTCTGCTTGTCTTTTCGAGGGTTTAATCTAAAAGCACCATTTCCTCCCCAAATACACTCATCCATCAACATGTTTCAGAGTTGTTATTGCAATGATGTTGTGGATGAATAAAGAATGAGCTGAAAGCCTCAGCGGATACTCGAATAAAAACATGAATACATTCGTTATAATCGCTCATCTCAACATGGAGCCGCCAGGCTTTTTGTCAACTGTCTGAAAAATTGTTTGAAAAAGTGATATGTTCAACTAGTCCTCCTCCTGATGCTGGTGTGTTAAAGTTTAGGTAAAACGGTGCTGCTGATTCTGGTGTTTAAAATTTCCTTTTTTTTCAAGCAACCTTAGATAACACTAATGATCAAAGTGACTTTTTCTTGACTTTAAATTACTCACGATTTATGTGCAACAACTGTAAACATTATATGTGTAAAATTGATAGAGGTTTACATCCCAGGTCCAAAAAAGCACACTTCCTACAGCACTACAACACATGAAGCTCAAAGTGCTGCAGACAAGGCAGTAATATTTTATACAATGATTTTTATAAACAGGAAAACGAAAGGGTGTGTTTATGTCCCTGATAAGGTAAGAACTGTCTTTTTTTGATTGAACTAAGACCCTAACATGCTGACCCAGAAAGAACATTTGACAAGACCTTCAAGGGGAATCAAAAGAGTTCTTTATAAAGTCCTCAAGGGAATCCAAAAAAGCCATGGCAGGCAGCTGTCCGGGGCAGGCAGAACTCTAAGTCAACAAGAGAATTGAATGAATGATACGCAGGTCCTTAAATACAGAAGGCGATGATGATGACAGAGTGTGCTGACATGCCCCGGGGCCACTGTTCTGCCTCCACCTGGAGGAAAGGAGAAAAAAAAGAAAAGAAAAAAAAATTAGGAACAAACAAATACAAGGAACTAAACCAAAAAAAAGAAAAGAAAAAAACCCAGGACATGACCCATGGTTGGAATTTTGGGGTAGATAAGGGGAGCTCTGTTGCACTGAAAAGTATATGAGCTGCCCTAAAGACATTAACTAGAGACAAAGAGGGAACTCTAAAATGAATTATTTATATATTTTAAATTTTTTACAATTTCTATAATGTTCCTGATGTTTCTTCAATTGAAGCATAGCATTCCTTTGTACGCATCATGTGTTTATTCATTTATTTAATCATATTTTCCAAGCATATTTCTTTACTATGTGAGTGTATGGTGAGCTACTAAATGAGTCTGTATCAAGTTTGTTTCCATGGAAAACTTCTAAAAACAGCCCACAAATGAATTAGGTTAGGCTAATAAAAACAGACTGACCTTAGTCTTATTTAAGATGACTGCATTTTACTATTTTAATGATGATGCATGTTTGTTTCTGAACTAAGATGCAGGTGATCCATCACATTTTAATGAGACTGACTCACTACAGGAGTTGTTGTTTCAGCAGAATTATGTTAATGCGACATCAAGTCACCAAGACACTTCATTTGCTTGATTTTTTGTGGTTGTTAAAATAATGTTCTGACACTTATTCAATACTTGATTTTCCATCCATGGTAAAAGCAAAATGTCAGGAAAACTAATTGATAATGACATTAAACAGCAAAGCAACAGAGAAAGACATGTAACCAGAGAAGGCTGCAGATAGCTGCTATTTTGTCTGGTTTATTCAAGAAAGTTACTTTTTGTCCAGCTATTTTATTCAGGTGATTTGTTGTTCTTGAAGGTGCCTCGATATGATGAAGCAGAGAATGTTAAAAAAATGAATGTATAAAATAAACGTAAAAAATAATTACAAACTAAATAAAAAGTTTAATTGAAAAAAAAATAAATGTTGGACTACAGTTGTATCTGTGGACTTTTGTTTGCTCTGATTAAACTATTGATATGTTTGTATATTTTTATTATGTTACTATATTTATATTAGATGTTTAGATGATTGTATGTGCTGCCTACAGTAGTAGCCTGTAACCCTGTTTGCAATGTGATGTAGCATGTTACTGAGTCTGCTGTCTATAACATTCTCATGAAATTAATTCAATATTTGGGGAATCCCTGATGGAAATTATAATATTACAAATGTGAAACATGAGAGAGGATGTCATGTCAGCTGATGAATAGACCACAAATGGTAATATAAAAAGTCATTTTAAAAATGACTCCATTAAGAAAAGTGAGTAATTCTAATTTTGTCTCTATCTGAAGGAGAAATTGTTTTAGCTACTGTTATATGTCTGTATGTGTTGATCTCTGTTTCAGGGTGCAGGAGTGATGTCTGTCTACCTCTTCATGAAGCGTTATGCTGAGGAGGAGCTTTACCGCCCCCACCCTGCACTCTACCGCCCCCGCATGTCTGACTGCAGCGACTACAGCGGGCAGTACCTCCATCCAGACTCATGGGCTCCACCGCAGCGGGGCCGCACTGGCTCTGATGTTTCCTCTGACATCTCCATCCAGCTCAACCAAACTCCACCACCACAGCAGCCTTCTAAGGGGGGCAGCAGCTCCCAGGCAACCCCCTCTTCCTCCGGGCCCTCATCGGCAGCAAGCTACCAGCTCCAGCCGGCCTCTTCCTCCTCCACTTCCTCTTCCTATCCACACCCTCTTCACCCAGGTGCCACCTCCACCCTACCCAGAGCCTCTCATGCCCACACCTACTCTCAGCCCCACCACCATCCGAGCGGTCCTCCCCAGTCTCTGCCTATGGTGGGTCCACCTGCTGCCGTGCTCCCTCCTCGCTACCACACACACACACGAATGAGTGCATCTCCATGCTAGGAGCAGGAGGGAGATACAGCACGGGGGGGTGGGGGGGTGTATGTATGGGTGGGATGGGGGTTACAGTGGCTCTGTTACAGCTCTTATACACAACACATGCACACAGACACAAAGCCTGTACCCTCAGAGTGTGTGGGCAGAGGGTTGCAGCAGAGTAGCAGGAGGAAGGAGGTTTACGATCAAGAAGAGGAGAGACGAGGAAAGAAAAGAAGGGATGAGAGGAGGGGGAGAGGCAGGTGGGCGAATGGATGACTCACTGCCGATGTTCAGACAGATGTTTAAAAAAACTTTTAACATTTTGAGAGGACACATGGGAGGGGGATGAGAGAGGAATATGATGATTACTACAAGCAAGACAATTATAGGGGTCTCTGGTGGGAATATTCATCATCAGGGAAATGATACATGGGCATCAATGTGAAGCAGCAAGAAACAGCAAGCATGTCCACAATACTGTTTTCTTTCAGTAGACCTCCATTTTTACTATTATCACAGTTTATTTATTTATTTTTTCATGGACATGGTTGGGAAGATTATTTTATCATACTGTATCTTTGGTGTTTTCAAATAAGTGTATTCAGGCTTTAAACAAACGGTGTTCTAGGGCAGGTGATGAAATTTGGAATTTTGGTGCATAAATGCTTTTGAGGATTATAAAGCACATTAAATCTGTAACAATACAGCATTGGGCTCATTACATGTCTACAAATTACATTATGTTAAACTGTTCAGGATGGTTTGTGGGAAAACATGACATGGTCTCCAAAAAGTAAAAATCTTTGATGTGTGTTAATAAACTTGAATTCTCTATTATTGCCATGCAACTTAACATGACTTTTAAAGTGATGCATTTATCTCTGATTCAAGTGTCCAATCCAGGGGATGTCATTCCTGGACTAAATCCAAATATTTGATATTTTATTGCACTTAGTTATTAAAATTGTTTTATTTAACACAAGCTATGATGCTTTTCAAACTTTACCCATGTAGTTCTAAAAGCTACATATTTACCAAGTAGTTTTCAATACTTAATAGTTACTTGTTACCTAGACTTTTATGGGTGAACACAATCAAATAGTTGGAAATGTTTTAAACGGCACCCAAAAAGCTAACAAATTTAAAAATGGCATTTAAAATAAAACTACTGTGCCACATTCTTTTGACAATGTTTATCTCTAGTTATTTATTTTGTCAATTAAGCACAAAAGACATGGAAAATAACTGTTAAATTACCACAATAACCAACAAAACTTGCTTTTGTTTGCAAATTGCTTTGTGCCTGCAATTTGCATGACTAAAAATTGTAAAAGCAACATTGTATAATTGTAATAAGGCTTCTAAAACATTTATAAGTAGATGGATACAGCCATTACGGCAAAGGTAAACATTACTATCTCAGAGTTCCTTTACTTTTTATCGGACATGTGGAAACATGTGTCTATTACAATAGTATTTATTTATTAGTTTATTTGGAAAATAAAACCACAAATGCACAAATTCAGCAACCGTTTGTATGCAGAGCAAACGATTTTTTTTCCTTTTTACTTTTGTGTCTTTAAAATGATTAGTAATTTATTTATAGATGTGGTGTACTTTCCAACCATGTTCATGAAAGACTAATTGTAAACAGCAAATTTCTGTTCCTGTTAACAGTGATCAGCGCCTTGTATCACGGCCTGCTTAAACAACAGTTACATCTAATATGCATTGAAATTTATACTCCTAATGTATAGATTCTTTGTTCCCCTCTTCCATGTTTTAAATCAAACAAACATGAAAATATAATCCTTTTTTTTTTTTTGGTGTTTGAGCTGTTGGATTTTCTAAGTCGTTTGTATTTTAGGAAAGAAGCTGTGGAATGAATGTTCAACAATCTCTGGAATGAAACTGAAAACATAGCTGAGAGACTTTTCAGTACGGCTGGAGATCGTCCGAGGGAGCTTTACAAGGTTTAAATAACCGGAACTGTCTCTTCCTGTGATCGCCAATGGAACAATCAAAGTGGAGGATTTAGCCGTTTTATATGCCATAAAACTACTGTTTTATGTCTGAAACCAGGATCAGATTGCATTCCATTTTAAATCCATTCAATTCTGAACATAAAGCTCCACCAGGACTTAGCTTTCTGCTATTAGTGTTTGTGAAATTAATATAGTAATGGACGAATATCAATGGAAAGTTTCTAGTTTTGAGCACAATCACAAATATTCTCATTTCATTTTGTCAGCTGTGTGTTAAACCTGACAGTCTGAAGGTTATTTTGGTGTTTCGGAGTGATGATGTGCTTTCTGAATTGACAGATTTGAATGGAAAATAACTCTTCCTGGTTTAAAGTGAAATTGTGGCACTTTGAAGAACTCAAACTTAGATGGGGAGCAAACTGAAAACCTGCCTTTACCTCCTGTTCTAATCTATTTTGATTAGTTCTAATAAGCTGTTATGTAGGATAAACCCATTTAGCCTTGTGCCTAATGTTTAGGCCTCAAAAATTGCAAAACCATTATTAAATGAGAACACGTTTGGAGTATTAGTAAAGGAAACACACGTGAAATTAATTAAAATGTGTAAATATCTGTTTGTGAGTTACTGTTGAAGAATACATGAAAATGGCACATAGCACACATTAAAAAGTTTCAGGCTTGCCAAAAAGTCAAACGTTTTCAGGATGAGTATGAATATCTCTTTGAAGTGATGCAGCTGTAGCTCTAAACCTCTTTAAAATCATAGTACAATATACTAACATTATCTTTGCAAAGGCCAACTCTGGTAAGGTGAAGCAGAACATTGGGAGAGGTTGTAGTACAAACAGTACAGGTGGTGTCTCCATCTCTTCTCAGAGCCCCCCAATTTGGGGATCTCAGGCTTTACAATGGTATTGGAGAAATTATTTGAAAAACAGATCTTCTCAACATGGCTCAGATTCATAAATAAATCAAACTTTCCTCAGAAATTTAGTTTGATTTAAAGTATCTATATCCTCGTCTGTATTGACTGAAAAGTTGAATTTAACATGTTCAAAACTGGAAAAGATCAATGTAATACAATACTTTAAATACATGTTATTAATTACTTCTTTTTTCATTTTGCCTCCCATCTAAATTGACATTTATTATAGTGACTAGAAAGATTGCTTGTTTTTGTAGCATAGTAAAAATCATGCCTACAAAAATGCATTGCTTGTAGCTATTTTTAGATATATAGGGGTGGGGGGTATGCTTTTAACCTGTGGTACTGTTAAAGAAAAACATTGTAGCAAATTACTTGCTGTGTTAATAGCAAATTCTAAGATTATTTGTTATGTAATGACTGATTCAGAAATCATGTAGCTACTGATAAGAGCTTTTGCAGATGTTTTCAGATGTTTCTTTGACTTGCATCCATGCATCCATGCTTATGAGCACATACGCACACACACACAAACGCCACAAAGAGACATATTTATGTAGCTAAATCAGAACCAGAAGTGTTTCTTTGACAATTTAGCAGAAAAATAGATTTTTTTTTTATGGCTTCCTTTATTCAGAGCAGACATTCCTTTAAACTGTGATTTGGGTGTAAATATTCACGCTGTGTCCTCTGTGTGCAAACTACCCAGGAAGCATTTACAAAAAGATTTAAATTATTATTTGTATTACACCTGCTAAATGTTATTTATTTATGTAGTTTTCAGCATTCCTAAAACAGGGTTGCTATTTGCCAGCAGCGTTTTGGTCACTTCAAAACCAAGAAAGTTTGCCTGGGTCCAGAATTCCGAATCCTTTTTTTAGTTGTTTTTTTGCTGAATGTGCTAATTTGCATTAACTTGAATAGTGGTAAAAACTGCAATTTCTGTATATAATTCAAATTCCGTTGTTCTTTACTGAGAGTACAATAAGCTGGTGTGGTGGCTTACAGTGCAGATTACAAAATGCCTGTTGCAAAAATAAAAATTAAATTAAATAAATTTTGGTTTAAATGAATTAGCTCCAAGGTGTTCCGTTTTCATTTTTCGTTCTAATAGTCAAGTTCTGCTTATATAAAAGAAACAAACAGTTTATAATTTCATATATTTCAGAAGGCTGTTCTTTAAAAACCACAGACCACCTAAATCACATATCATAGCATGTTTTTACATAATGCATTTTGAGAAATGGCTTATATTTGTGCACTATAGCTTGATTTAATTAATCTTTATAAGAGACAACTAAGAAGGTTAAGGCTTCATCCTTCCCCAGGCATTTGCAAATGGGTTACAAAAATCCAGAGTGCTTTATCCTTAATATAAGCCTGTATTCAATCTGTGACAATGCACCCCGATCTTGCAGTGACATTTTAAAAATGCTAATAAATTTTAAGCTATTGTCTGCAATAAAATGGTCTCAATAGAGACCACTGCAAAAGGCTGCAAAGTGTGGATTTAGGAGAAGTCAAATAACAAATTTGATTTCCACCACTTTCAATGTTATGTACACAGCATTACAAACTAATTAGTTAAGATTAGCCATAATAAACTATGGTTAAAGTTCAGCAATGCCAATATCTTGCATTAAAACAGAGCCTGAAATTACATTCCTCAACAAAATATTTTTTTCTTGATAACTTGCAAATAAGTTCTGCCTCCTAAACATATAAAAATGGTCATAATAAACATTTCTCCAATTAAATACTTCACATATAACATCATGCTGGGTAGCAATAACAATAAATAAATGAATAAATAAATAAATAAGTCATAAAGCTCACCCCGGACTCATCCCGGACTCACTGGTGCAGCTGGACGGATTTCATCTTGTCAGAGCGGACAGAAACTTAAGGGAGAGTGGTAAGAAGAAGGGCGGGGGAATAGCAATGTTTGTGAACAAGTAGTGTAACCCTAGGCACACTCACGCTAAGGAGCAACAGTCTACCGGGGGCCTTGAGCTGCTAGCTGTTAGCATCCGGCTGTACTATCTGCCGAGGGAGTTTTCACATGTCATCGCAATAACGATGTACATCCCCCCCTCGGCAAATGCCAACGCAGCCTGCATGCTTCTCCACAGTGTTGTTTCACAAGTACAGACAGCGCATCTTCAAGCCTTTTTTCTCATCACTGGGGATTTTAACCATGTTTCCCTGTCTGCCACTCTCCCTAACTTTCAACAGTATGTGGACTGCTGCACCAGGGACAATAAAACTCTGGATGTGCTATATGCAAATACAGTAGACGCCTAGAGCTCCTACCCCCTCCCCCCGCTTGGCTGCTCAGACCACAACTTGGTCCATCTGCTTCCTGTTTATATACCTATGGGGAAGAGATTGCCCCCCACCAAAAGGTGTGTGAAAATGTGGTCTGGGGAGGCCGGTGAGGTACTTAGGGACTGTTTTGATACCACTGACTGGGAGGTGCTCTGTGGGCAACATGGACAGGACATTGACAGTTTAACGGATTGCATTACTGACTACATCAATTTCTGTGTAGAGACCGCCGTGCCCACCAGAAGGGTGCGGTGTTTCTCAAACAACAAACCCTGGGTGACTTCTGAGCTGAGAGCCCTGCTGTTGGAGAAAAGGAGGGCTTTTAAATCTTGTGACAGAAAGGAACTGAGGAGGACGCAGAGGGATCTTAAAAGAAAGATCAGAGAGTGCAAGGACAGCTATAGGAGGAAAATGGAGTATTACCTGGAGCAAAACATTGCAAGGCAGGTTTGGAGAGGACTCCAAACTATATCAGGGCAGGGCAAGGGCAAGAGGAGGGATCCTGCACCTGGAGACAGATACTGGGCTAACAAGCTAAATCTGTTTTTCAACAGATGTGATACTGGGCCTACTCCAGCAAGACTAAGGAGATGGTGGTCGATTTCCAGAGAAAACCCTCCTCTACTGCACCGTTAAACATCCAGAGACTTGATATCGAGAGAGTGAGGACTTTCAAGTACCTGGGCGTCTACCTGAATAATAAACTGGACTGGACAGATAACCCCGACTCTCTTTATAAGAGGGGTCAGTGTCGTCTATACCTTCTGAGGAGATTGGGATCCTTTGGCGTGAGCAGACAATTGCTGAGAACTTTTCATGAGACCGTGGTGGCATCTATGGTTTTTTATGCTGTGGTGTGTTGGGGAGGGGGGTGTTCTGAGCGGGACAAGAACAGACTTAACAGACTGGTAAAAAGAGC
>JBAMHW010000019.1:23874914-23886249 GCA_037177495.1 Rhadinocentrus ornatus | reverse complement strand
CACTGCCAGCATTCAAAAGTGACCAAAACATCAGCCAGAAAGCAGGAACTGAGAAGTGGTCTGTGGTCACCACCTGCCTTTTCACCTGTGGCTCCCTCTTTTATTGGGACTTGCTAATTGCCTATAATTTCCACCTGTTGTCTATTCCATTTGCACAACATGTGAAATTTATTGTCAATCAGAGTTACATTGTGTTGTTAAAGTGTTCCCTTTTATTTTTTTGAGCAGTGTATACAACTGTTTGTAAAACTACTTAGGTATAACCTCCTGTTATCCACAGGTCTATGAAGAACATGTTTTGGGTGTTCAGGTTCCTTTGGATCAGTATTTTTATCCATTTCCACAAGATTTCGGACTGTAATTCTCTTCCATAGTAATCTCATGCCCAGTAAACAAACAGTTTCTCACTAAAAAAAAAATGTCATGTACAATAATATTTTAAGTTACTGCTCTGATTCTTAACAGCCTTACATTAGGTTTTTACTTAATTTGTACTTTCCTGAAAGGGATTTATTTTCAGAAGCAAGTTGGGATTCCATGCTATGCCACTGCAAACCTCTTAAAGTTCCCATATTATCAAAAATTAACTTTCTAAAGTTTTCTCTCATATGTTTCCTCATAGCCTTCGTGTGAGGCCCAAAAATGAGAAAATTCTGTCACCTCGCTCACTTGCTTGCTCCACATGGTAGAGCTCACTAGAGCTACGTTGTGAATGGCTGAAATTACAGACCAAGGATGACTTTGGGGTAATACACTTTGAAAACAATGTTGTTGGATGTCTGACACCCATATGAAATTTTTGAAAAAATGTTTTATATGGGACCTTTAAGTAGATTTTGAGTGCTCTGTTTTTGTTTTTTTTGTAAAACATGTTTTTAAAAAATTGCAAAACCTGACCCTGAGTCAGTGCCGCTGGGGATTTTCTCTTCAGGACGAATGCTGCTGAATGAATGTAAGTTTTAGCAGGAAAACATCTGCACTACTGACATGCCCTTGAGCAAAGCATCAAATCCATACTTGATCTTCCAGTTTTGAAAAATGTGTATTGTGCATTTCAAAGCGTGAAGCAGTACTGGTGATGAAGCCATCACACCAACAGGAAGAAAGTTGGATAGATGAAACATGCCGAGACTGTGACCACTGCACGAATGACTCATGAGTCTGTCATCTTATGAATCTTTACTCCTCATCTTCCATTTGCAGTCATGTATGTAAACTACATAAATGTGTGCTTTTCCATCCAGAGTGTACAACATCCAGGCACTAGTGGAATTCACACACATTAAAAAAAAAAGCATTTTTAATCTCAGCTGAAAATCCTCTCAGCTGTTACATCCATCCCTTTACTCCCCCAACACAGACACACACACACGTACATGCACGCTCGCCAGCTCCAGCATAGACTTTGGAATTCACTGTTGCCATGGCGATGGACTAGAGCACGCTCTCTCGCATCGCCTGTTCTTTTCTTTTGCTTTATCTCTCTTTCTGTGGAGGCAAACCAGCTTCGCTCGTTCGACAGGGGGCTTGTTTTTGTCATTAGCATCAGGTTTTGATTGTCTGTTTGTTTCACTTAAAAAACAAAAACTATATATATATATATATATATATATATATATATATATATGGAGTGAGAGAGATTGAGAGAGAGCATGTGTGCATGTTTGTGTGGGAAATGCTTTTGTAAAGGAACATCCCCCTGGTTTCAAGACCCATGTCACGTTTGTTAATCAAATTCTCCGCCCACCTCACCTCACCACAAATGTAATCTTTTCATCTCCTTCTTCCAGGCTGAGCTCTCTTCCCTACATCTATCCTGTCCTTTCTCTTCCATTCCTCTCTTTTCTGTCTTTTTTCTGATTCTCTCTTCTACTCCCACCTCCTCACCACCAACTCTAGCTCGCCTCTGTCAGTTGCTAAGATGACTGCCTTGACAATTCAATGAGAGAAGAGGACGCCGAGTAAAGTGTCCACCACTTGCTGAGAAGGAGCGACGGAGTGCTAAAGGTAAAAAAAAAAAAAAAAGAAAGAGAGAGAGAGAGAAGAAAAAAGAGGAGGTGAGAAGTGTTAAGAAGAGAGGAAGTGGCAGAGGAGCAAGGGAAGGGGAAGAGGGCGAGAAAAGAGAAGGAGAAACGGTGGATGGAGGCGGCTCGGACCGGGGATACGGAGAGCTCTTCAACAACGAAGAAGAAGAACAGCAGCAGCAGGGGGGAAAGGACATGGAGACTAAAGGGAGAAACATGCCCCCAGGTAACACACTTACGCAGGAATGTGCATGTGCTCTGACACACACAGCCAATCGTCTACATATGTCGATTCTTATATGCTTACATTCACACATGAGTTGTAATATATGAATATGCAAGTTTAGGAATTAATTTTCATGAACACAGTCATGCAGGAAACCACCCTTATGGACACATGGACACGAAAACCAAAGTACAGATGTGGACAGATGTCTGAATTCAAAGGGCAAGGGCTTTCGATTAATATGCACAAGCATTGCTGTAACCAAGCTAAATGTTTGGTCATATTTAGATTAGATATGACAAAATGGAAAGAATTTTAATTTATGTTGTCCTTACGTGCTCGGTCTGACAGATTTCTCCTCTCATCTATACGTTACAAACCAGCCATCGTCGATCATGTCCCTTATATTCTTTCAAAACATTCAGGTAGGGTTGTGTCATCTCTTGCTGTCGGCATGGACAATCTCATTTATAGCCATAAAATATATTTTTATCATTATATTGGAATATGAACAATATCATAAGCAACAAGCTATTTAAATTTACTGTTGTTGTAACCTGAAGCATACCTGGTCTCTTTTTTTACGTCTAGTATATTTGTAGTACTAAGTATACAAACATAACTATATGAAGGCTTTTTGGCAGATCCATGAAGCAGCTCTGATAATCAGTTTGTTTAAAATTGTTTATCCTTAGCTAAATCATTTTGAACTGTGAAGACTTATTCATTGTACTGTTCTTTATAAGGAGCTTTTAATGGTTCATGTGCCTCAGTGTGGAAGCCTGTTGCTGCTGTTTTGCTGTGTCGGTTTCTGTGGTTAAATCCAGCATGAAAAAGGTTAGATAACAAAGAAAACTTTTTTTTTTTTTTATTGTTATTATTTACTGGAAATCCATGACACATGTTAATTTAATATTTTAAAGAATAAAAAGTTGATGTTCATATTATAAAGTTTTAAATGCAGCCCTTTTTTTGGTTTTACAAATGATGCATTTTGCATAGTAGATTACACTGACTCATCTACCCCAATTACCTAAAGAATATTTTTAATTCTTTATTTTAGTGTTAGGGGACTATTACATTTTTTTTAAACTTACTTTTCCACAAATATCTACATCCCTTAGAAGAAAGTCTGTCTTTCCTCTTTTTTTAAAGGTTTTATGTTGTTCTTTATTTTAAAACCTAAAAATGGAAATAAAAATGTGGTTCTTCAAAAATAACAAATATCCTATGGTGACGCTTCATTAAAAAATATATATTAAGTTGCCTTTTTAAAGAGGCCTCATAGTATTTGCAGCTCTAAAGGAGTTTTATTTAGCTGGCTGAGGGGAAAATGGCTCTTTGGATTGTAAAGGCTGCAGACGCCTGAACTAAACACATAAACAGATTTAGCAGCAGTTTTCTCTTTTAACAGCAACAGTTAAAATATTTCTTCATAAATATGTAAAATGAAATATTCATGACAAAGAAGGATGAAATGTTCAGGATTTACTAGCTAAAAGGTAAAAAGTTAGCAGGATGAATTTAAAGCTGTGAAGCTGCTTCCTTCTGAACACAGAAGGAACAATATCTGAGGAATATCAGCTTCAGGTGACCAGACAGAAAGCAGGATTACAATCTCACAGCTTCTAGATGGCGAGGAGAGAGAAATATTCACAATATGCACTATAACTTCCATCCATGCACCTTTAGTGCACCTTTAGAACACAGATGATGTCGCCACATGTCCACCACATGAACAACTCCTCTACTGAAAGCTCACATCTTACAGATTCCACAGTTGGAAGTTTTATCTCGCTACAACCAAGATTCATCGAACCAGAGGCAGAAGAAGACCCAGTTTATGCTAAACTAAATTGAATGAACAATTGTCTTTGGGACTTACCCTATGCATATTCCAACAGCCAGGTCACTTCCAGGGTCACAAGTACCAACGTTGTTGTTATTTTGGGAGTTGTTGCCATAGAAACACCCTGCAGGGCAGATTAATTGGCCAAATAGTTCAAAAGCCCACATTGAGTCATTTTCTCTGTGCTTGCATCAACTTTTTAATGAATTTTTATGCACTTTTATGCACTTGCTTTCAAATTTTATTTGAATGGTTGAGTTACCCTTGATGAACAAATTGCGGGTGAAATGCAGAAATCAGTCAATCACTCAGTCAATCAATCAATCAATCTGTATCTACAGAGCACTTTTTCATACAAAGAAATGCTATGCAAAGTACAAACCTCTTTACCTATCAAGTCCCGCAGACCACAAACCCACAAGTCACACATATACACAACATATTTACATGCAAACACACATGTACATAAAATTATGTCTCAAAGAAATGGTCACATCATTTACAGAAATTTTTTTAAACTTTTTTTTAAATTGTGCTATGATTAGTTCCTAGCTGCTTCTTAATAACCAGCTTAAAGAAAACATTATAAAGCATCATTGAAGAATTTATTAACACAGACCACTCGGAGGATTAATGTGGGCAGGTCAAGGTGCAGGCAGTCCCAGCAGAACTCCCGCTGGTCTAAAGGTTACATGTGTGTTACTTAATGTCCTTTCAAGACAACTTACTTATTTAGAAGGTGCACTTTTCTTGTCCTTCAACAGGGAAGATGTTCACTTAAATATCAATTAGCCTAGTTTGCACTGCACTGTAAAAATAGAAATAGACTTCAAATGTACATGTCTAATGTAAAATAGCATGAAAAACCTATAACAGTAAAAAATAAATCAAATTTCCATTTAAAAAAAGAAACATAATAGACAAAAAATACACATTTATCACAATTTAATAAAAAAAAAATGTGATATTAAAAAAGTTAAATGGCTAAATTTAAGTTTAATTCTAGTAATACTCTGGTATTTTACTGTGAATTCATGTATACTGTTATAAAGTATACACATATAGTGTTGGCCTAGAGGTTAAAGAGGTGGACTTGGGCCTGAAGGACCTAGGTTCAATTTTCCAGACAGTGAACAAACTGAATTGCTTTATATGTGTTAACGTCCTTCATTAAACATTTAAAAGCTGAAATAAAAACAACAAGATCCCATGTAAAAGTTAAGGTGCACGCTAAATTTTATCATGGAACTTCACAATCAGATTTTTTTCCTGTCTTTTTTACGGTATCTTTCTGCCCCCGCCGCTGGAATATTACAGTTTGTTTTTTTGTTTTTTTTAGTATGAAATATAACTATCTAGACCAGACTGATGTTTTTGTTGCCTTTTTTCCTTCCAGAGATCAGTTTCCTTCCCCGTCCAGCGATGGTTTGGTGTGAACGAGGCATTCAGGTGCTGCTGACCACCATGGGAGCATTTGCCGCTTTTGCCCTCATGACAGTGGCCATTGGGACGGATTACTGGCTGTATGCCCGGGCCTTCATCTGCAATAGCACAGCTAACTCAACCCAGGAGGACTCCAACAATAAGGACAAGAAAGACCCCGGGGCTCTTACCCACTCCGGCCTCTGGAGAATCTGCTGCCTGGAAGGTACAGCTGATGGTTTGAATACACATTTGCCTGTGTGCATATGTGTGTGTGTGTGTGTGTGTGTGTGCGTGTGTGTCATGCAGCACATGTAATATTCCTCTAATTTTGTTTTACCATTTTATCATTAAATTTTTCTGATTTTGGACAGCTGCCTTGTATTATTGCTGCAACATGACGCTGCTTTTGGTTGGGCTTTTCCATCATGCTTGCCTTGAGATGGTACCAGCAGTAAATTAGTGTTTTCTTACAATTATGCTCAAAGAAAAGCATTATTGTTTTGGGGGATTTTTTTGTGTGTTTTTTTTACAATTGCGACTGTGGAACATTTTGTTTATATTTAACAATGGATATAATTAGGGTAGATGGCAGTTTATTCTTTGTGGTTTGTGAGTTTAGATATCCTGGGTAAAAAGCCTCTTATTGTTTCATTCATGGTTTGTGGCATGGCATACACTGCCAAATAACAAAACCCTGTTAATGACTGAGGGAGATGAGAAGTAAGCAAGAAGATCCCCATGTAAGCAAAAGGAGAAAAAAAACTTTAAAGTTTAATGAGAAAAGCATAGCCCTGTTTGTGGTGCTAAAAAGCAGATGGATTGTACCTTTTCTTTTTTACCATTGTGTTATCACTCTGGTAGTAGAAGACTTAAATGTTAAGTCTTCTTCTGCTTGTCTTGTAGACCTGACTTGTCAGCTGTGGGAACAATTTGAAGTTTGTTTTTGCCTCGCCAATATTTAAAGCAGAATTTTTGTTTTAATTTCACTAACGACTGGATAGCATCTATTATAACCTTTGTTGAGGCGTAGGTTATGTTTTTGGTGGCACTGGTTCGTCTGTCTGAAAGCCAACATACCTGAAAACGTTATATATGGATTTTGATTAAATTTTCAGATAATGTCAATAATTGAATGTGGAAAAATTTATTAGATTTTGGGGGTGATCCAGATTACCACCGGATCCAGGAATTTTTAAAAAGAATCTTAACCATGGGCGATCTGGGAACTTTTGCCATTATAGCTTTTTATTTACTCAACAGAAATTGCCCAGATTCAAAATTCAAGATGACATCATGGTAGATATTAAATAAATTAACAGCTAACCCAGATTAAGGTTAATCCAAATTACAGCTAACCAAGATTATGGCTAACCCAGATTGCCGTGATTGGAGAAAATGTAAATTTCTTCAATTACTTCATGACTATTGTAGCCATTTGCTTACGGTTTGCTTCCAGGGTCATGGATTCTAAATATGTGGCATCTATCCTGATGGTGGAATAACTTGAAGTATACATGAGAGTGTTGGCATGCGGTTGGTGACTGTGTGGGCTTTTAGGCCTTTTCTGATTTTTGCTCAGGTGAATAACCCTAGGGCTTTACGGAGGTCTGCACTCTCTGAATTAAGATGTCAACGATATGTCATGCTTTTTCTTGGCTGAATTTTTTTCTTTTCACAAGTGTGTAAGTATTTGATATCTCCTTTTTTAATGTCATACAAAAATAGCTGACAATGGTAAACAAAGAGACGAGTGTCAAGAACAAGCATATAAAAATGCTTCATGTTGTCATTCATAGCATATAACAGGAAGGGTGGTATGCAGTTTCGCAGTGGCATTGAGGAAAATATTTTTAGCCTCTTAAGTTCAGCACAGCATGTATACAGGGGGCTTAGAAATATATGCCACACAGAAAAGAGGAAAAACAAAGATAACATTTGTGTTAGAGAGAAAATTATAGATTATTTGACGTGGCTGGCTTCACAGAGTACATTCAGATTCAAATATGCTTCCCTCTTCTTCAACTTTTGTCTACTATTTAAACAAGATTGGTTTCTTATACTTGTTTTTTCTTTATTTTATTTTTTTTCTTCTTCTTCTCTTGTTTTAACATGCAAGTGCTTGATTGAATGGTTGTGTTGGTCATTGTTTAATTTTGATTTTTAAATTTTTTCTGTTATTTTTTTAATAAAAAATACAAATTTATTTGGAGGTTTCTCTTAATCTTTGTCAACATTTTCTCAATTACACGAATACGTTTAATATTTGGGGTTTCAAGTTACATGAATTAATGACTATTGCACTAGTGGATTTTAGCTCAGCTTCAGTATCTGTGCACTGGTGTTTGGTCAGGGGTGTCAGCCTTTCTTAGCCTTTAATTAATATAATCTAACAATTCTCAGCCTCGAGGATTGGATGCCTGTATTGACCACTACAGAGTGGCTTTGTAAGCAATGTGGAGAAAGTTAAAAGTCCAAAATGCAACCTTGTCCTAACCCAAACCAAGGCAATTGCAAAGTGCCTAATTATTGTCTTTTTTTGTTGTGTAATGCTAACCAAACAGTAAGTAACAGAATGTGATTAAAAAAAAACAAAAAACATAATGGTTTCAAATTAAACTCACAGTTGAAATGGTGTCAAATCAATATGTTCTGAATCTTCAATTACTCATAACAAGGACCCTTCTAACTTCCAAATATAGATTTTTATGATGGTTCATAGTGTGCATGCTGAGTTCTGGTGGAAGCCAAGGCAGATGCTGGTGCCAGATAAGATACACGTTGATGAAGGATTATACATACACCATTTGAACACCATTAATCTCATCAAAAAGCTTCTCCATTTTCCTTGATCTCATTGTATCTCGTTCAAATATTGATAAATTTGAAGCTAGCTTGTGTTCAAACTACAGACGTACCCTGTGTGCTGATATATGGCACCAAGGCCTGGATTTATTAAGCAAGGCTAATTACCTTATGTTTATTTATTTACTTATTAACTTTTTATCACAGTATAAAAAAACAATTAATACATAAAAAATTAAAAAACAGATTGTGCAAGTGAGATGAAAACTCCTTAAAGGGACCGAATTTGTCTTGACTCTCTGCTCGAAAAGTGTCATGGCCGACAATCGAAAGTATTGAACATGTTTAATATTTATGACCAAAAATCTTCATGTGTGGAAAGCCGACGACTCCTGAGTTGTGTGTGGATTGTGACGTGGAATGGAATGTAGCCAATCAGAGAGTGAGCTGACTGGGAGCAAAGACGGATATACAGTCCGTGTTCACTCTGTCTCCAGTCTGTTATTTATTTATTTCTTTTTAGTTCTGGATTTTTCTGTTAATAAGTCGCAAGCCCACCATCCTTGCTTCATTGTGTAGGTCCACTGCCATGCTGGTGTTGTTTTCTGGTTGTTGCCATGGTTCTTTTTCTTTGTGTTTTCCGGTCGTTGCTGTGTTGCTGTGTTGTATGGTGTTTGATCACTTTTGTTCATGGAAGATTTCTGTCTCGAAGGACTAGATTCTAGCTCGGTTGCAGGACAGCATCGTTGTGTGTGGGTACTGTGTGCGGAGCACACCACACACAGTCAAAACTGTTAAATGCCAGATTTTTAATCTTAATGTGTGAGGTCTCTGACAGATAAAAAAAAATCTCTTCAGATGTAAAAAATCCTTCTGTGTGTACCAGCCTTTAGCTGACTGTCCACCCCACGGATATAAAAAGGCTAATGATCTCCTTGCCTTTTGGAAACATAATTTTACATTGCACATAAGAATAGCACCAATGAAATCTTGTACCATCAAATCTTAGCCATGCAAGTTATGGCGTGTCTATTAAATCTAAACAGACGAAACAAGGTGCAGTAAGGAAAAGCTGCAAAAGTCCGGTAGAGTCCTGAAGAATCATCACTGCAGAGCAGACAGTGGCTGCATTTGAAAATTGAATGTAATTGTTTAACTTAGCATATTAAGCTTTTTCTTGATGTGACATTTTCCTGTATTAAATGTCATTGAGTGTCTGGTAAGTTTAAATGTCTATGAATGTGCTTTTAGAGTTGTGCAGTTATTTTAAGAATAAAATTTAAGCTGTGATTCCAACACTAAAACTAGGTATTTTACTTCAGAAACTCGACTGATTTTCCAAGCATTTCATGAACTTATCTTTGTGACAGGGTCAGACACAAATATCACAGTGTCAACAAATTGTGATGCTAGCTTAACGGTTTGCCTTGTTGCCAAAGCAGATTTTTAACCAGGCACAAAGCAGTAATAAATATGTCCCCTAAGCATCCAGTCAAAGCAAACAAAATCTAAAATATAGAAAAAATATTGTAAATTGCAAAAGCACTCATATTCATGTGATCATTTCTGGTGTTTGGACCAAAAACTACACAGAACTATCACAAATCCCAATGCTCCGCATAATGCTTCCACAGAACTTATAAAGTTCTGCATCATTTGAAGTGGCAATCTACTAAATATGTTCTTGGGAGTTATTTCCAGCGTGGTGAATGTATTTCTCCAGGCTAAACATCGACATGAGGCATTGTTATTGTGTGCATGTAAGCATATTGTATACTTGGTAGCCTTCAGCTCAAAGCACTACTGAATGTGATTTCATTACTTGACTGTGGATAATCGACATCTATTTGTTATCAAGTTTGTTGTTTTGAAAATAATTACACCTTAGGCCTGTCTTACTCTTTTCATTTTCCATAGTTTTACTCTTCATCGGTTCATTAGTATTTTCAATGCATCTCTGAAGTTCCTTGCCTTCTTTTTCATCTCCATCATTTCTCTCACAGCTTGTTTTAATTCCCTTGACTTTTATCTCTCTTCCACCATATGCTTTACCCTCCCACTTCACCCCCCCCCAAAAAAAAAACATCTTTGAATGTTGTTTTCAAAGGATTTGCTTTTTTCCACGTTTGCACTTCCCTCCCCTTCACTGCCACTCCTAATCTTACTCTTGTCATCCCCTTTCACCAATTTTTTTTCTTTATTTCCCACCCCTTCTCATTCTAACATCATAATGTACTGTTCTTCCATTATTTCAATAACAAATCAAGACTGAGGGACACCATGTTCATCAGGTTTTTTTTGATTGAGTATATTGTATAACAGAGATGTCATAATGTTTGGCAAATTGGCAGTCACTTAAGATGCAAAAATTTTTTCCTTGTAATTTATTTCTATGCTCTTCCTCTTCTTCTCCATCTTGTTTTCAGGCCTGAAGAGAGGTGTTTGTTCACAGATCAATCATTTCCCAGACGACGCAGACTATGACCAAGATGCCGCAGAGTATCTGCTACGTGAGTAACACGCAGAAACTTACTAATACACAATCAATACACAGAAAAATGTATAGAAATATTAGATAACAATTCACTGGCAAACACACTCTGCACACTAAACAACACACATACACAACAGTCTTCATCACACACAGAAAGAGAAAGGACAGAAGGGGACAGTGGGCGGACATCAATGCATGGATGTCAGATTTGAGCAAAGTGTTCGTGAAGTTGTGTGTCCGTGCAGTGTGTGTGTGATGCCCAGGTGCATGAGGTTGGGAGTCTGGGGGTGTACAGAAGGTTTTTTTTTTTTTTTTCCACAGATGGATTGAAAGAACGGCCTTCACTAATGGATGATTTTCAGTGCAGGATTCAGGTTTTACATCATGCCTCTATTATAACAGCATATTCATTTCTTACAGCCCTGAACCTTTAAGCTTATAAAGATAAGATAAGATAAGATAAGATAAGATAAGATAAGATAAGATAAGATAAGATAAGATAAGATAAGATAAGA
>JBAMHW010000019.1:23848552-23874814 GCA_037177495.1 Rhadinocentrus ornatus | reverse complement strand
TAAGATAAGATAAGATAAGATAAGATAAGATAAGATAAGATAAGATAAGATAAGATAAGATAAGATAAGATAAAATATTATTGATTCCTGAGTGGGGAAATTTACATGCCACAGCAAAGTATATGTTGGTACATAAAGATATAAATTTCTGTAAAGGGGGCTGTGATGCTATCTTAGGTCCCTATGTCTGCTTTTCTTTAAAAACACTGACTAAATGAGAAAGTTACGCCAAAAGCTGCAAAATCTGTTGGATTTGCTTACTCTAAACCCTTTTGTTAAACATTGTAATATAGAGATGAATCCCACCCACACAGACCTTTTGTCCTTAAAATAAATAAAATAAAATAAATAAAATTAAATAAAATTAAATTAATTAATGAACTTAAAAATCAATGCTTGACATGTCTGACAAAAGCTGCATTGAACTTGTTGATCAGAGGTTTATCTTTCCCTTTTTGAGGTAAACAAAAGCAGATTAAAAGTCACCTTGAAATTTTGAACACTGCCTTTCAACTGTTTCCGCCTGAGTTGGAGCTTTTCAGCATTTTTAATCCTCTGTAATGTCCTCCTTCTACTACTGATGGTTTGCAGTGTCATCTTTTTGTGTGAGGACATTGGAATAGTGCAATCTCTGCAGAACAACTGGGCAGATGTGGCTACTGGCTGCCTATCGATGATATTTTGGACAAGAAATGAATGGATGTGTTTTATTTTTTAGATTCTGACACAATAGTAAAGCAATTCTTTAGGACTGAGAAAGCCACTCCAGATACTAAAAAGACATTTTATAGTGAATATTGCATAGGAAACATTTAACCAGATGACTGCTGTTCCATAGCAAAGTTCTAGTGTCGGCCATAGCAGGTTTTATTAACACTTTATCCCAGGGGTTCCGCGTGCTAATAAATGAAACTGTGTACCTCAAGAAAATATGTTAGCTTGACTACTGAGAAAAGTGCAGCTTAAAGGATGATGTGTTTGCAATCATGTGCAGGTGTGGTTAGAGCTTCCAGCATCTTCCCCATCCTCAGTGCCATATTGCTTCTCCTGGGTGGAGTGTGCGTGGCCTCCAGCGGCTTTTACAAGAGCAAAAGGAACATAATTCTTGGTGGAGGGATTCTTTTTGTAGCAGCAGGTAAGTGTACTAGTGTGCTTTGTTTTTTGCAGAAAAATGTGCATTTTTAAGTCCAGTCTCTGCATTTGTGAATGTGCTTTACTATTTCAACCTTAACAGGTATTGCTATTCTAAACACATACTCTTGTCTTCTTAATTTATTCCCCTTTGTGCTTCTTTTCATAATCTTTATTTTTCTTTTCTTTGTCAAATAAATGCACAATATCCCTTAAATAAGAAGAGATTAAACAATAAAGATTTAAACAAAACATGATGCCCAAATGTTTAATACGAATGTTTGACAATTACACTCTGATGAAACATCATGGTAGCATCATGGTGGTTTGACAACATAAACAGTAGTGACTAACAGTAGCTGAGGAAAAGCCTGAACACCAAGAATAAGAGCAGATGTGAGTGAACAGATCTTTATTCCTGAACTTACAGCAGCTTAATTTTGCACAATTCTGCACAAATTGCAAATTGACTTTTTACATTGTACATGCCTTTTATTTATAATTGGATGTTTTTCAGTCTCTGCCTGCAAAACTATTTGTTAATCTGTTGGTTTGCATCAGAGGAGCATTTAAAGTGAATATCTCCCCAGGCCTCAGCAACATCATTGGAGTGATTGTGTACATCTCAGCAGCACTGAGCGACATCTCCCCAAAGAAGGATGAGGATAAGAAGTGGCATTACTCTTATGGCTGGTCATTCTACTTTGGCGGCCTGTCCTTCATGCTGGCTGAAATGGTTGGCGTCCTGGCGGTAAACATCTACATCGAGAAGAACAAAGAGCTGCGCTGCCGCTCTCGCACCGACCTCTTTAAGAGCACCACTCACGCCATGCTCCGTCTGCCCAGCTATCGTTTTAGACGGCGCTCTCGCTCCAGCTCACGCTCCACCGACCCGCCTCGTTCGCAGGAGAACTCGCCCGTTGGAGCTTCTAAGACCTTCAGCCTGCCACCATCTGCCCCACCATTCTCTGTGGCCACTCTGCCCAACCCACACCACACCAGCAGTGGAGGGAGCGGCGGGGGCGGTGACATCTCCATGTACACCCTGTCAAGGGACTCCAAGTTGGGCAGCCTTGGAGGAGGCGCCCCTCCGCTCTACGGCACAGTGGACCGAGCCACGCTCTACCAGCTCCACAACTACTTCCCAAAAGATTCGAGTGGCAGCGGCGGTGGAGCAGGCGGAGGTGCGGTGATAAGCAGCGGTACACTCCCATCCCACTCTAAGTCCAACTTAGCAGCGACTGCTGTAGCCCAGAATGCAGCACCGCTTAATACGTCCACATCCGCTGCTGCACCTGCCCAGGCAGCTCCTATATCCACAGCTACTATGGAGAGGGACAGGGGCAACATGGGAACCCTGGACCGACTGACAGCCAAAAGAGACAGGGATAGCAACTCAGATACACTTAACAGGAAAACTACGCCAGTTTAAAATTAACCTCAGAGAGATGGGGTTGAGGGTAAAGGGAAGATCATGGGAGGGGAAATAGTGGGGCGGAAAATGTGTAGGAAACATCTCAACAATAATGTTTGTGTCATGGAGCCAGGGGTATCTCGCTGCCATAGATACAAGCATTATCATAAACAGTCATGAAACACCCAATGCCATGTGCAAGTACTTTACCTCTGCCTTAAACACTTTGAAAACTTGTGCTTTGATTGTGCAGCAATGATTAAATCAGTGTTTTAGGAAAATTTTCGTTTTAGATTTTGATTTCTGATTCTCTGTTTGAATGACATGTTCAACAAAAATCATACTTTACCATATGTAGATATCTGTTTTGAAACTTCATTCTGAGCCATATTTTTTTTCTTTTCCAGCCACCAAATCCTCAATTTGTGACATTTTCAACCAGTCAACACACTTGAAAATCACAAATGTGCCCAGATGTATGAGCTGCAGCTGTGTCGAATTTCTGTTTAAAAGAGCAAAAAGACACAATATCCCATACCGAGCTGGCCACCAATTCAAGTCTGACAGTAGTTACTTAACCTCTGGTCTACAGAGATTGACCCCAGCCATATGTAACCTAACAGCACACACACGGGAGGATGCTGCCACACTGTGAGCCCATTTATTTCTGTGTTAGGAGTAATTACGGTGACAGATGGGCTCTCAGCGCGGTCCAAGAGAAAGAAGGAGATTTACAGTACTGTGGGCTTCAATTTGAGCACCTCCATTAAACCACTGCCAGGTGTTACTGTTGAGTTAGGTACCGCAGCATGATGCACAACTTCTTCCTGAAGTCTTTTATTCCGTACTATTCTTTGTTTTATTGTTTATGGGGGTTTTTTCTCTGTCTTAAGTCAGCTCAGTACGTTCATAGTACCTGCTGCATGGTTAGGGTTAGGAAAAGACACTGGCTTTGCCCATCTATAATTTAAGCAGGGTTTGGACACTGAATCCCTTCATTAAAGGTAAAAGCAGTGAAAAATACAGATCGCAACAAAATCAGCTGCATTTTAACTCCCTGCTCATCCACTATGATCACTGTGTGCCAGGAAGCTGCACAGTCTATCAAAGTACTTGTATAGAGGATCTGTGCTGCACCCACTGTGGCATTTAGTTACTTAAAAAAAAAGTATTTTGGGGGTTGTATGACTGCCTATGATGGTGATTAAATACTGAAGGCTCCAGGGCAGCATCTATTGAGTGTTTCTGCTAAGGGCTGAAAATAAATAAGCAACAGGGTAGGGGTTGAAATCAGTTTACACTCAGGGGGTGGAGTTTTAGTTAGAGTCCTTAAAAAACCTTGAAATAATAAATAAATAAATAAATAAATAAAGCATGCATTGCTCTAGTGAATAATCAATCTTACTGCTCAAAGTATGTAATTTAGTTTTCAAAACAATATAAAGCACATTAGAGATTATTTAAATATATTAATATTTAGAGAGGATCTCTCTTTCCCCCCACACCCCCCCACCCACCCACCCCCCAAAAAATAATAATAATTTTGAGTGAAGCATATTATGAGACATTATCAGAATAACAGAATCATTTTTCAAAGTATATTCTATATAACATGTTGAACCAAAACTCTTGGAGTTAAAATATCTGATAGCTGGACTGATAAATTCAACACTGAATGCACTTCTGAAAAAGAATTGAACCCAAGCATCTGGTGAACGAGGTGGAGAAAGAGGGGGAAAGAGAAACTGTTCCTCTTCCCCCTGTCTCTCTGTTTGCTATAACTATATGCTGTTTCACAAAATAGAGTAACAAATGTATTATGAAGTATACTATTGACCCATTCATCTAAATACAAGCACATAATGTCTGTAAATGCTAATCTTTGAGTTGTTTTTTCATTCTGAGTGATTGATTATCATCTTTAGGTTACATGAGATTGTATCTCCTTGAGTATTAATATCATGTCACTGGAGTTCCTTATGATCATAATGGTTATTGCAGGGTATTTATACTTTTTTTTCCTTTTTGTAATTTTTTATATTCTTTGTTTATTTTAATTTTCTTACTTTTGCTTAGTGGTGTCATGTGGAAAGCATGTGCACAGAAGTGAGAGGGTGTTAATGTGTAAATTTGCTATTATTCCATCTTCATTGTTGTATTTGCGTTCATTTGCACAGGGACGATTGACTGAGCATGCATGTTCTGTTTCAGCAGCGCCCTGCTTCACCCTCACGCAAGCATTAAAAGCTGAACTGGAACCTGCCTGGTTTAAAACCTAACTGTTCGGCTGGTTTCTGAGCAGCTCCCCTAAAACAACTGGGGCTTATGTGCCTTGCTCAAGGACACGTCAGTATTTGTTGAAAATATGTAAGTGTTTTTCTTCTTTTTTCTTTCTTCCTAGATTGTTCCACTCATTCTAAAGAGATAAATGGGCATCTTTCTGATAAACTTTATTTCCAATGTCACTGTTGATTTTCTCAGTTATTTTGGTTCCTCTCTTATTTCTTAAAATACTTCTTGTTTTTTCTATAATCAGTTTGTCTTTATTTCCTTGCAGGAACTGCATTAGTGTTTTACACATAACCTACGTAGCCTAATAATCAGTGTTTTTTAATGTTCTAACTAGTGTACAACTGTAGGTGATAAACTTTATATTAATATATTTATTTTGGTGGTGATGTGTATAGATGTTAAATTGTTTCAGAGCTCTTACACCTGTAACTTGGGGCTATAAAGGCTGCGGGCCTACTTGTGACACATGATCGGTAGCCTTACTGCTGGCAAAATGAGCTGCATGTTGCCTTTACTGGCAGCCTCACTTATTTTTTCTAGTATTTGTACATCAGCTTCTGTGTTCTAATAATACATGTATTGTTCATTGGCTTACTAAATAAACATTGACATTTTTCCTAAACTTAAATAAAAAGTGGATAAAGGACTATTATTTTATTATTTTAGATTTGCACAGGCATTGTGAAAGCCATCCTAGGTTCTTTTCCCAACACTTAGGCTACCGACTCAAGTCAAATCTGAAACTCTTCAGATGTAAAACTAGTGAATTTCCGTTCTGCAGACCGATACATGTAAAGGACAATAATGATAAAGGGAAGCAATACAATACTGTACACTGATCCTCACTGGAAAAAATACAAAAATAGAGGGTATATATGAAAAAATAAATATGTCGATACATCCAATAAAGTTCTCTATGAAAAACTGTCTGTGTCATGTCTGTTCTTGAGTGCCAATATGATTCATATGATCAACGCAAGCAAGCTACAACATTAAACCCCTCAACAGGTAAAGTGAGTAGCACAGTTTTTGTTAAAATGCAATGTTAAGGAAAAACCTGCATTATGGAATTCCCATGGATGAATTGGCCTACTCAGTATTTAGCAGTTTGTCATCATTCCATGGCTTTTTATGTATCAGAAAGACTATTCACCAGAAATATTCAGCTCTAAAGATAGAAAATACCCAGACTTCACCATCTGCGCATATGGTCCAACTTTTGTTTTCTAAGAGCATCTCCTGAGGTGCATCAAATGAAAACCATTTGCAGGGCACAGCAGGTGTGTGTAGAATATAAGGAAGGAAACTCTCAATGCGTTTTGGACCCGCTGGGTGTCTGTTGATTTAATCATTTATGTCAAAGCACATTAAAATAATGTTCTATACATGCACTGGAGGGTTTATAAGGAGGCCAACATTGCACTTTCAGGACTTTTTTGTGTGCCCCTTGCCTCTGAAACAAATAAAAAAAACTCCCTGGCACAAAATTTAGTCAATTATTGTGTAAGGTTGGTTGAATCAAAGGGCTGCTTGTGGACATTTGTGGATATGGTTTAGAAAATAGTTCCACACATTTAATTTAATTTAACAAGGTTTCAGTAAACTGAATAATTCTTTCCTCTTACAGGGTCTTTTGTGTGCTATGATTGTATTGCAACACTATGAACTGCTACAGAATACAAATTGATCATCTATACATATACACGAATAGACATGGATAGATGTATTGATAGTTAACAGTAGGAGAATAAAAGAAAGATGAAGGAGTGCAGTGTATGACAGGCAGTAATTAAGCTGCTGTAGTTTCTTAATAAAGCCGACACAACATCCTCTCTGGAGAGAAAACACAGGGGAAGAGTCTAAGCCCAGGGGAAATGTGATCATTTTTATTTTTGCTGACAATAAATCTGCTGGCAGAGCACATCAGAGACTGTGGAGCATTTAGTTG
Source organism: Rhadinocentrus ornatus (assembly GCA_037177495.1). Lineage (NCBI taxonomy): Eukaryota > Metazoa > Chordata > Actinopteri > Atheriniformes > Melanotaeniidae > Rhadinocentrus > Rhadinocentrus ornatus. Next base: position 23,868,029 of record JBAMHW010000019.1, on the reverse strand, counting down.
AAGTCACAAGAAAATGGGATTTGGTGTCAAGGTTTTAATTGGTTGGCCTCTATTATTCTGATACCACAGAGTCGTCTTCGAAACATGATATTTCTGCAATGAAACAAAGACATAAGAGACCTAGTATTTTTGTGGATCTCTGAATTTAGAAATTCTTTATAGAACAGACTCTCAATTCAGCACATTGTCTTGTTCTTTTCTATCGTATTATTATTTCATTATGGCAGGTACAGCTGCAATAAAGAAACTGAACATAACAGGACAAGTCATGAGCCATGCAGTCCATTAAATAATGCCAGACTATTAGTGACTTTACAGGAATACGTACTCTGGGAGTTAGAAGCTTGTCTTGCTGAGTAAAATTTATCTCCCTAACTGACATGTCACTGCATTTCTTTCAACACATCATTTATACACTGATCATCAGCCTTGGGTGGAACATAAGGTTTTGTTATAGAAAAAACCAGGCCAAGGGTTGGGAATCTTTCAGAGACATTCATTGTCATCTCAGCCATTTGTATAGAGAACTATAAATCTTTGAATCCAAGATAAAAGGATTCTATCATAGTAATTCAACCAAAAATAACTGGAGGAAGATAAAAGGTGGCTGGGTTTAGACTGAACTGATTACATGGCTGTAATCAGGATTAAGGTTTCTGCCCCACATACCTTACCTACACTCCCATTAAAGAAAGAAATCAGCAATAACAAAAAAAGGAAAATGAAGTCTGTTAGGGAGTTTTCAAGCTTTTTGTGTATTTTTTACCCCATGAGAGACACAACATTGCATGGCTATGGTGTGGAGTGTTTCCCAGAAGCCAGCTCAATTACTACTGCAATGAAAGTAGAGCACAAAATAAAGCTGTTAAACTACTGCATCATTCCTCCCAAACAACAACTTGTATGCCTCACAATTGTACTTTTTTTTTAAATGTAGCTAATTTTGTTGTTATATAAATAGTTTTTAAAAAGTGGATGAGAAAAACAAATAAACTTGGCACAAAAAGTAAGGAAATTACTTTAAATAATACAAATTCTTGTTGTACATTGTTGGAAAGCCTGGATCATGAATATTAACATTCCCCCACATACCGTGGATCATCACAGAGTGCCTCCAAAATTTGGTGAGGATGGAATTAGCTGCTGTGCGGTCAGACCTCAACCTAACTGATCATGTTTAGGATCGCCTCGTTTGTGCTGTATGTGCTATAGTTGCCAACATAACTACACTGGTTGACCTTCATCACACAACAAAAGTGACCAGGCTGGTGACCACCATAAGGAAGAGGTCGGGGCCTTTCTAGGCATAAAGCTCTACTGGCGCAAAGGCCCCTTACCACATATCCCCCGTCTTACACACACACACGCACACGCACACGCACACGCACACACACACACATACACACACACACACACACACACACTGCCCTGTGCCACTGCCACATCTCTACCAAAAATACTGATTGAGATATTAATGAGTGTAAGTACATGTTTATTTTAATAAACGTGAACACTTTCAACATGGCAACAAAAGCACAAATGCCACAACAAACCATGGCAAGTCAGAACTCTCTTCATACACATTCCACAGTAATGGTTATTATCTAGTTTTCAGGGTGATAGTTCAACTCAATCTGAACAGTTTGAATAATTTTTGAGCATTAAAGCGTATTGTCTATTTTTTTTCCTATAAAATAGTCAATCACTTGACTGTGACTCAGCTTTGAGAAAATCAGGTAGAGTTGTGTCTTGTTTGGATCGTTTGGCAGTGCCAAATCTATAGACGCTCCACGCACCCAGATAGTGTCAATTTACGCAGTTCACATAGCACCCGTGCAGATTTGCGCTGCTGAAACATAAAAACATTACGTTTTGAACCGGTCAGGGGGTCTCAGTGAGTCCTCAAACTGTGCTGTGTGCTCGCCGCTCACCCAACACAAGAGAGAGCTGCGTGACATGTGTGTGGTTCACCTGCTGCTCGTGTATGGTGACATGCAGTCACAGAATGTGCCCCTGAGCTAAATCCTCTTTTTGGAGTCAATGCTCTTGCTACGCAATTGAGATGAAATATATATCTTCTACCGTCTGAATTGTCTGAAATAATGTATGATAAATATTTATTGTCGAAAATTAATCATATGCATTTATACTGGGGGCACAGCTCATTTATACTGGGGCATGTGCCCCAGTACATGGAGTCTGGCGACGCCTCAGGAAAGAGGCTTCCAATCTATTGTGCTTATGGATCTTCCACATGCTACTGAGATCCTTATGTTAAATGAAACAAGAGAGTGTTGCAGGAGTAATTGGTTCACTTTTGTGGGTCACAACCCACACATTTAGCTGTTTTGTTTATTTTTATTTATTTTTTTTGACGTGCATATAGGATGAACTAATTTTTATGGTAAATGGACTTGTGCTTATATAGCGCTTTTCCAGTCAGATTTACCACTCAAAGCGCTTTACACTACTTGTCACATTCACCCATTCACACACACATTTATACCCCGATAGGCACATCGGGAGGGAACCAAGTGTCTTGCCCAGGGACACTTCGACATGCAGTCAGGCAAAGCCTGGAATCGATTTACTAACCTTCCAGCTGAAAGACAACTGCTCTTCCTCTTGAGCTACAGCCGCCCCTATGGATTAATAGACATCATTTTGGTCTTGTTAGTAATCAAGACATATGAATATGAAAATAATTTTAGTTCAACTCACGTTTTTCACATTTTTGTTTACTTTAATTTGCTTTTTTTTTTAGTTTCGCTTGCTGGTTGGGCTGGTAAGTTCTGACTTAATTTGCCCCCCATGATAAGTTCATAACCTTGCTTACATGTCCATAAGATGTTTTTTTATGTGCCAGAATCATACCTGAAATTTCCCTGCAGGAGGATTCATAAACATATCTTATCATATACAAAATTGGCTATAAATTCTCTATTCCATCTACAGCAGGGCTCTTCAACTCAGGACCTTGAATATTGCTGTCTTGCAGATTCTAAATGTTTCCCTGGTCCAACATATTTGCTTAAAATTAAAATTGATCCAACAGCTTGTGAAGTTCTGCACAATGACTCATTAGTTTTTGTCAGGTGTGTTAAAGCAGGGAAAAATCTAAAACCTTCAGGACTGTAGAGCTAAATGGCCCTTTCTGACTCATAAACATGACGAGGCAGCGTTCAGCTTTTTTGCTCCTCACATGTGGAACAAACTCTCAGAAAACTGCAGGTCTGCTGAAACTCTCAGCAGTTTTAAATACTGGGTTAAAAACTTTCCTATTTGCCTTCTTTTAGCAGAACAACTGTTAATAAACTTTATTTTGTTTTTTTTTATCTATTTCCATGATGTCTTTTCCTTTCTGTTTTCATTTAATTCATTTTATTTCTTTTTAAGTCTTTTTTTTTATTGCACTTGCTATGAGGCACAGCTAGCACAAGTTGGAGAAGGGTGAATAGCTGGGGAGCTGGCCAAGGTATCTCTCAGTTGACCTAGCAGAAGCTCAGGAGTCTGGTGCTTACTTAAGGCGGGAACATATCTCTGAATAATGCTTCTCAACAGCTGACTACTTGTTTAAGCATTCCACTGCCACATGAAGGTCCTGCTAACAATATGCAACAGCTTGAAACATGCATGCCTATAGTTTGGTTTTTCATGTTCCTGGTTTCTGCTCTGAAAAGGGGAAAGAGCTCATTAGCTTTTGTGGCGAAAGTCATGAGAAAATCATTTGAAAGCCAAGAGCTGTCTGTGTGCTTGGTTGCTGCAAACAGTCACTAAGCTAGCTTTTAGATGAGCCATGAGTCAGCAGCTCACTTGTGGTGGCTCAGTTGATTCTCAGTAAGCTCTTGATTCAAGGCTAGCTAACAATGCTTTAAAGTGATTGAAAGTGAATATATTACTGTTTTTTTATCTTTTCACATGCAAGCTTTAAAAAAAATATTAAAAGGTTCAATTTTATAGAAAACACAAGTTGTTTTGCAGGATGAATAACTGGTGGTTTGGGACATAGGCCTACAGTTTAGGCACTAAACGTACTTCCATAGAAATTTTTTTTTGTCCCAAATTAATTCTTTCAACTGTGTTATGTTAGAGCAGATCATTCTGTTGGTTGCATGCATGACTGTGTGATGTTGCATGTTTTTAAAATATTTAACATGTAGTTGCAGTTTTAACAACAAGGTGTGTGTGGGGGGGGTGTTATAGGATGGAAATTCTCAATAATCAAAGCCTAATTCAATATAATGATTTATAGAAATATCTACACTTGGATCTCCCTTGGTGCACCTGGATGTTATGTTTGGATATGGCTAGAGCAAGAAACAGTGCTGTCTTCCATACAGTAAGAGCCAATGCCTCGTGTCCTTTTTCTTGAGTCAGCAGGAGTACGACAACTGAGAAGACATTTTACATTTTAATTTCCTCTCCTTGTTCAGTCTGAAACTCTCTGTCGAGCTGTCGCTCTTTCCAGGGCTCTTTGGTGGTGAAAAGTGTGAGTCTGCAGTCACTGATAACAGCTTCAGGCACACTGACAGATATCCATATGGCAGTGTTGGGTGGGGGGGTATGTCACTCAAGATTACCCTCCTCTTTCCTCAAATCCCTGTCAAATCCTTTCTCAGTTGCAACAAGATCCAAAAACAAACATTTGCAATATTCAAGAAATATAAAATAAAAAAATAAATAAAAATAGATTTTAATTCTCTGCAAAAGGTAACAATCACTATTGTTTAATCTAAAACTGGGGTGGAAGGATTTCCTATAAATAAAAGTTTGCCAAACAAGTTAGCCCAGTGCAGATATAGCTTATCAGGGTAGGCTATTTCTAGGTGGCAAACCTGTACGTACTTTCCTTCCTATATAGTAGCCATGTATTTAACAGCAAGACTCAATGTTCAAGGAATCATGTACATTAAGAAAAAAAAATCAGTCTGTGCACAATCACACAAAGAACAATAAATATTCACAACAAAACTATGATAAATATTTTTTTCAAAAAAAAATATAAATAGAGCTACTTGCTCAACTTGTTTAACAGAGCAATGGCTGCAGGAACAAAAGAATATTTGTGTCAGTTTGTCCTGCATTTTGAGCATGTACCTGCTCCCTGATGGAAGCAGCAGGAACTCATGAGCCAAGTGGTGACTTTGATCCGCAAGGATTGAATGGGCCTTGCTTAGGACTCTAGAACCGGGCTGAGAGGTCATTCAGGTTGATCCTTGTCATTTTCCTACACAGTCTTACAATCCCCTGCAATCTGTTCTTATTTTTGAGGGCAGGGGAGCTGTACCAACAGATAAAAAAAAGAAAGTTAAAAAGGGAAATTTAATAAAACAAGAGGAAAACATTTGCATAAAAGTACTTTCAACATTAAAACTACGAAGCAAGTAGTACCCAGGTATTTATAAGTAATAACCAGCTCTATTGGAAAACCAAAAAAGCATTAGAAAAAAGTTCTTGCTGCACAACATAAAAATGCAGCAGGAAGTGCAGCACTGCACATAGGTTCTGTACAAAAGTGACATTTAACTCAAAAAAATACATTGTTTATTTATTTTTTTGTAAAGGTTGAAACATAAAGCTAGCAATTATATAGTGGGTCCATCAGCCGAAGTGACTATTTATCTTCTCCTTTATTTCCTGATCTGATATTACATTTCAGCCAACAGTTAGATTTGTATCGTTTGACTTTAAGTGACTATCTAACATACAGCATTCATTTTTATTTTATTTATTTATTTATTTTTTACCTGTTTTTGTAACTTAAATAAGTAATGCAACAAATTTGAACAATTTTCATCATAAGATGTGCTCCTTCAGTCACAGGTTTAAATAAATAGTCTTGATTTAATATCAGAAACAGAATGAGCAAGGATGTTAAGACCAGAAATTAGCTGTTTTTTAAGAGCCGTTGCTGTTAGGGAATAATCTTTTGTCTTTTTATATTGACTGAGAAACGACTGACCGCTGCAAACTTCTGAAGTTTAAAAGATTGAGTATTCTGGGATAAGCGTTCATCTCAGAGGCAAAACTTTTCAAAAACAAAAGAAAAGAGCGTTTATTTGTATTTTTTTATTTTATTTTTTTCAGTTTTATAATGCTAATGTATTAATCATCTCAGTAGTTTAATTTACCCACAATGGAACATGGTTCTTTCATAATCTGCTTTGTGGTAAACACATAAAAAGTAATAACATTGCCTAAACTTTACCAAACTGTGCAGCTGCTGTATCATGCTGCCAAAGAGAGTTACAGTAATGAGGGAAAGTAACTTAGAGCCTCTGTCATTGAGATTGTTTTTCTTTTTTGTTCCATACTATATTGCAATTTGGCTTCTGTACCGTTTGTAACCACGGAGACCTCGCTGTACACTTTTCCCGTGCTCTGTGAGTTACTTTCTTAATCATTCCTCTAGTTTGAATCTTACTGTCAGCCTGGATTATGGCGAAATGCTTCCGAATAAGAAATCTTACTGAGCATTGGCTTTTAATTTTAGAGGTAATGTTTATGTAATCATTGTGGAATTAAATTAAATTAAATTTAAAAATAATGTATTAATCCCCCAAATTATAAAATACAAAAGAATAAAGACTATAATCAATAAATAATAACATTAATAAATAATAAAATGAAGACAATTAAAATTAGTACAAAGTACAAATAATTTTTTATAAAATTAATAATAACATAAATAAAAGATAATTAATTCAAATTAATCTAAAAATATAAATAAGTAATAAAATACTGAAAAAGCATTAAGTTTTTAAATGAACTCATAACTTGTTTAATCCCAGTTTATATATTTTCTTTTATATTCCCTGAACCAAGGTTGTGACACTGACAGTTAGAAAGACATGGGTATTTTTCCTCCAAAGGCACCCCCTCCTGCATGTGCTGACCACTACAAACAATGAGCCCATAAATTCTGCTCATTACCACTTCTCAGTTTGCATTAAACTACAAGAACTGGTTGATGTCACCTAATGCTGCAGACTTCTAGCAGTCTGCTTGCTGCTGCTCTGTTTGGGCTAAACTGTTTAAATGGCTGTCTGGGTGACTGTTCAGATATAACTGCAGAGAAATCTGGAAGAGTAGAATGTCGTACTAAATTCTCCCACACACTTCTCTCCTAGACTAATGCCAACATCACAGCGCAATATCAGTTTCCACTGAGTACACTCATCACTTGTAAAGTTCTCATATTTATTGGAAGTGTGTATTATTTTTCCAGCAATTTGGGTGAGACTGCAAGTGTATGACTGCTAGCTGTCGCTAGAAATCACACTGTTTACTAGCTGTTCGATGAGAAGTTAAGGAGCACTGTCTAACTTATGTTTGACTGAGTAAAGTGCTTTATTTGATAGTAATGTGCATTTTTTCCCTAAAGAAGCAGTATTTCAAACAGATCCACAGTGCAATGGTGAAGAGTCACAAATGTATTGAAATCAATAAAAACATTTTTTTGTTGTTGCTGTTTGTTTAGTTTTTTTTCCCCTGTTTTCCCTCCATTTCACACCTGCTGGTCGTCAGTCATCACTCACCTTGCATATGTAACCCTCTGGTTTCAGGAATCACTTTTCACATTGTGTTAATTGCTCTGCAGTTTGCTTACCCTGTGTGTGTAGATAAAACCTCAGCTTGTCCTGATGTAGCCTCTTTTTTTTTTCTTTGTCTATGGCATTGATGTTAGTGTCTAGATTTCTTCTAACTTTTGTTACTGGCCTTTTCATTTAAAGCCAAGTGTTCAAGTGTTCCTTTCAAAGCAACCCTGCATTTGAGTTTTTTCTTGGTCTGCCACCACACAAATATGGTAAGCCTGCTCACAGAATTTCATACCTGCAAACTTAGAAATTGTAAAAAAAAAAGGTGATAAAGGTAAAAAAGGTTTTGCTGGTTTTAATGTAAGCTTTACTGTGCAACACTACCTCTGCGGTTACTGTGGTACATCTCCGTTTACTACAACTAGCTAAACTTATGCAAGCTCTCTGAAAACAGACTGAAAGATGCACAGAATGAACGCAGAGGACGGACAGAATGCTCCATCTATATGCTTGCAAAAATGATGAATTAGAAGTTTTTATTTAAGACATTTGAATGCTTTGTGTATAGTTCAACAATAAGAAATGTTTCACACATCAGCAGATTTTCACACTTTATTCTGTATTTTAGATTTCAATGGAGACGGAAAAGATCCAGGGCCCAGCTCAGATTTTTAACACGTTTTTTTTACCACCACATAACGCACCATTTTTTTCTGCGTATTTCTCTAAGATCAGGTTGATTAATAATGCAAATAAAAAGCTCTGCAGAGCCTGAAAGCCTTATGAAATTAGTAGTGTCACAAAATTACTAATTGGTGAGTGGTATTGTTACCAATAGAGCACTGATGTCAGCTAGTTTGCTATGTTTTCTTCTTAGCGAGCTAGTCGTGTCTGATTATCCCAGAGAAACAGGTGCTGGAGTGTTAAAACTGAAAGAGAAGGAGCTGGACCTGTAGCAGACTGCTGATGTAGGGAGAACTGTAACTTTAACAGTGCTCACTTTAGTTTACGACTTCTCCTGTTAAACTGAGGATGATAATTTGATTCTCTGTGGTGCAGTAAAGAGGATCAGATGACGCTGAAAAGGTTTGACATCAGGGGTTCAGTTTAACGTGGTTTCTCACTGTTGTCACCTTTCAGGCTCCATGTGTCATTGACAAGTCCTGCGCAAACCTGCATGTGCACAAAATAAAGAGCACACATGTGTCAATGAAAGAATTAGAGTGTGTTTATATGCACAACCTGCAGGTTTGTGTTACTCTCTTGCTACGTCAGTGCTATTGGCCACGCTCTATATTTAGCCAGGAGGTTGCTGCCAAACAGCGTGGGAGACGGTTCTGAGAGACGTGAGCCTGGAAGGAGGTCAACATGGTGACAGAGATGGGCTGTGAGAACGTTAACAAGAAACTAACCAGCAATTAGGCCACTGGAGGGTCAAAAAGAGGCTCAAACAACAGTTAAAACCCATCCAATCACATTCAAAATGAATTCAACTCACTATCTGAAGCTTTTGGTGTTCCTTCACATCGTACATTCAGAAATTTGATCATGTTTTAAATAAAAACACACAGGCTGCTCTAGCTTTATGAGGACTAGCAGCAACTATTGAATATAGAATATCACAATTTTAATCACGTGATTATTCATTTATTTAAGAGTCATTGCCAGTATGATACATATAATAAAATTTTTAAAAATCCATACTAGTTCAGGCACTTAAAAATGTACTGTATCATATAACAGCATGTAACATGCAACTGAAACATCCTGAGTTCAAATTTAGCCAGAGACCTTTGTTATGTCATTGGTCTCTTTCCCTTCTCTGATTTCCCATTGCTATTAATGCTAAATTGTCTTAAAACTATTACAGATTTAAAAAATATCATAATAAAAAAAATTTGATTTTAAATGGTCCCAAAATTAAATATTTCTCATAACAGGAAACATTTACATAGATGAGCACTGGAGATTTCCAGGAGAAAGTCTGAAACATTTGCTCCAGTGTTAAATTCACAATTCCTCTTCACTTTCTGTTGAAGACATGTTCTCCCAGCTGGAAATGCAAGCTATGGAAATCACTGCTTTTTTTGCAACACATTGAGCATTGCAGTTGAGGCTTCTTATTGTCCTGACTAGTACTACCTGTATCTGTATACAACTACAACATAAAGCAGCATTCAGGAAAAACTCTCACCTGCATACACCTTACAGGTGCATGTTAACCCGATTCTTTCATTGGAAGCTCGAGAACAAAAACAGGAGAGGATCTCTTCAAATACTGCAAAAACAATTCTAATTTGGGTGTCAGGCAAAGCAATGCAGCACTGGGCTCAGAGGAGCAACAGTAAATGCTCTGGAATATTTGCTGTAACACTCACTGATGTTTGGAAGATATTAAAAAGAGCCTGGGTGGAAAATCTCTGCAGAAGACACAAATATTGTAGATATTTTTGCTCCCACACCACTTCAGAATGCTTTTAAAAAATAGTGCAAAAGGGGCCTGATAGAGCCAAAAATTGCATGTTTGGTCCAACTGGTGCCATTAAAAATGATATTTTAAAGACATGTTTCTGGTTTGATTTCCATCATACTGGACTTTCACTGCAGGTTGTTCCTCTGCTCTCTGTCCTCATGATTTCTGTCCTAATTAGCTGCACAATATAAATAAATACAAACTTCCTGAAAAAATAGATTTTTATAAGGATAATAAAAGCTTGCATGATAATGCTTACTCCAAATAAGATTGTGATTGTAACATCACCTCCAAAAGTTAAAAGCTGCAATATAAAATTTTGGCTAACTACAGCATCTCCACCTCTTAACTGATTAATGATGATCAAGTTTCACCATCAGACCTGCTAATGCATACACTGCCTACTTAATTATTTTTTTAATTAGGCAATAATATATATATATATATATATATATATATATATATTGTTTTTCCCCATACATTTTACAGTATACATACAGTATACACATATATGTCATGGATCATCTCCACTCATTCCACTCAAGTGGTAGAAAATGGTTAGTTGGCTCTTCTATTTGGGTTAGTCTTGGTTCTTTGCTTTCATAAATATCTCCTCAGTCATTTAGTTGTGTTCCATATTGTAGCCACCTTAATAGCCTTTACTTTAGATTGACTTAGATTTGTGGAAGTTCTTATCTTTTCTCAGTCTATCAAAGTTTTCTGTTGTCTTGCATCCAGTTGCCTCTATTAACCATGTTGTGAAACAAATATATTTTAATTTATTAACATCATATTTGTACTTCCCTGATATGTCCATTGCAACTGTGATCAAAATAGTCAGCATCCTTTATTAGCAGTGGGTCTGGATGCTTAACCCATTTAAAAAAGATTGGCATATGTAATATGTTTAAGTTATATATATTACAATAAAGGTGGATTTAGACTCACGCGGCATCTGCATGCGATCCGTTACGGCATAGCTGACGCTGTATGGTGAGTGGATAGTGTCGCAGATTACCTGCCCACGTGTAACCTGTACGTTTGTGAAGACGTGTGAATTACGTGGCCTCCCTCCAACGCATGGATAACGTCGCTGCATGGGTAACGTTTGACTAGTATCATGGAGAAGTTGGCTACTTCTCCGCCACACATTTGGACTTTGGTTTTCTGGAGATTTGCTTAAATGTCTGGTTTCTTTGTAGATAAACATTTTAACAATTTATTGTGCACATATGTGTGTATTTTCTCTGCAATGTGTTTTTATATGCTTTTATATGACACTGTAATTTTCAAAACTTTTGCTTCAAGATTAAACGATTAAATTGCAATCTCAGTTTGGGATCCATAAAATATGTGCCTTATGTAAAATGACGTGCTATCGAGAAAAAAAAGAAAAAAAAAGTTTTAAAAACACTTAGCTTAAAAAAATCCCATCTTCAGTAAAAAATGTGCCATCATGTCATGTAAAACATTTTTAATCCTGATTTACTTTTCAAAATAGTAATTTTTAGAAATATTAGACATTTCCAAAAAAGTTTAACCTGCAAGTTTTGAGGTTAGACACGTTCTTGAGGAGACGTAAGGTGAGACACGTTCTTGAGGCGACGTAAGGTGAGAAACGTTCATAAATTTATTTGGATTTGACACGTAATTACAAGGTACGCCGCCGCGTCATCACCGCCAGTAGACATTCATTTCATGACGGCGCCATGTCATCACTGCCCATCTCTCGTTAGCAGCCTAGCAAAATAGTATTGAAATTTCAGACGTTGACACGGCGACGTTAGGGTCGGCTGCGCCCTCTCCTGTGCTTGGTGTGTAGTAAATTGGCAGCTTTCACTTGCCATAGACGCTGGGAATTTGTTCTCACCCTCGAGCGTAGCGAGTACATGTCGTTTTAATGTCGTGTTGCAGTTTTTCCTCCTAATCTGAAGGTGGCAGCAAGGAATAGGAGTACATGGCACTAGGGATGGGGGGATATGTTCACTCTAGATTCAGAATGACACCGATCTGATATCCGGATTTGGCGATCCTAACAAACGGGATTTTGGATCAGGGGGATCCAATCCTATTTTGCTTTGAACGACTGGGGCAAAAGTAAGCTGGAATATGTGATCTGCTGTCCCAAAAAATGGGATTCCTAAATCCGGATAGCTTTTATCCGGATTGAATTTTTTTTTAACAACCGGCCGTCAGAGTTGCAATAATTTCGGCAGCTTCGTCCCCCCAGATAAAAAATCCCATCTGCGCCCGCAGCAAGGGATGGTATCGGCCAGTAAACTCACCAGGTCAGAATTCTTTTGATGGTTAACTTCAGTTCGATAGGTATTTTCTGTTTTTAAACAACAATGGAGCCCAGTTTGGTTCGGTCTCTTTATTAGTTTGCGGAAGAAAACGAGGAAACAATTTGATTAGCCTCTCATCAACTTGATTCACTGGTTGTTGTTTTTAAAAACGATGGTTACCACACAAATTCAGCGAGAAGATCCTGATATCCAGCAACGCCTAATCCAAAACTGACCAATCAGAGGGAGTACCTACGCGTAACCATCTGTGTGGAAGCGGTTCACATCAGGTCTGAAAGAGGTGCGCGTCGAGGATTAAATTGGCTCGAGGTTTCATTTTAGAGAACTAAAACTATTTGTATACCAACATAGTTACTGAAGCCCATGAAGGAACAGTGAACTGAAGTCTAAACAGACAATGAAAAAAAACTAGTTAGCTCAAAAATATTTATCAAGACTTTTAAATTGGATTTGCTCACAATGAGAAGGCAGCGACTGTAAGATGAGAACATGCTGAGAGTTCAAAGTAGGAGAGAAATGGAACCTGAGAGAGGATGACATTAAGGATGACATTAAATATTCATGTCACATTTAAGAATAAAATGAACTCATTCATTCTCAATCTAATCCCTAAACTGGTGATGTTTTCTCTGATTTCTAAAAGTGGGAGGTATTATTTTCTCAAATGTAGCATAAGCAGGATGCAACCACATCGAAAGGTTTGGTTTTATATAACCTACCACCCCCTGTTTGATTTGGTCACATAATAATATGTTAAACCAAAAAATGTTAATTAAAACTGTATTCTAGGTAAATAAATGGCGATCTTTCTTTTCTTTCTTTCTTTTTTTGTCTTTTTAAATATAGCTTTAGAGTTTTGATGCAAAATTACCAAGTTATCTAGTTGATGTAAACTTAAATTTAATGTAATTTCTTGGAAACATGGATGACTGTGACTACTACAAAGAGTTTGTTACCCATTGGGTTTGATGTTGTAGTAAATCAGGGTGTATTGATAATCAACAAAACAATCAAAATCAAACATAAAAAGGCAGATCTGCAGAGGAAGGAATTAGAAAACAGACAAAATGCTGCTATATCCACACATCACTAAGGAAAACAAACATTTTCTAATTGAGGCTGTTAAATTGGAGGACAGTATACCATTTTGTTTAATGGGTGGGTTCAGTTTTACATATGTTTTTATCTTCGTTTTTGTAAGAGTGAAGTCTAGAGAACTTATGCAAACTTTGATGTTTTTGCTTGTGATTTGCTTCATTAAAGAGCAGAAACAGCTCAGTCTCACAAGAAAATAACAGGAAAATTTGTTAACAATAAACATGTAGTAGTATCACAATAAATGTGCAGAAATTTGAAATGGAGAAGTTTTACACAGTAATTTATCTTTGCATAAGAAAGCATTCATGTGATGTGATTAAAAAAAAAAAAAAACTTTAGTCACAAATCAATATTTAGCCTCATTGTCTTTGTAAATCTAACCCATAGCACATGGCTAAAAAAGTTTTAAAAAAGTAAGTCGTTAAACAATATTAGCCCACCCTCTTCTATCTGTATATATGCATTTTTTTTTTTTTTTTTTTTTTTTTAGCATGTGACAGTTTAATAAAATGCAAAATGTAAACATATTAAGATTTTGGAGCCCAGGAAGTGTAGTTACTTTGCTGTTTTTAAACCTTTATTTAAAAAAGTACTATATTTTTTACTAAGAGCAGATGTGGCTCATTTACATTCTGGTACAAGAATCATGCATGAACCTCCCCAGAACAAATAGACACAGTTTCTCATTTTAAAATGACAAAACATTGACATAAGGATTCATCAAACTCTAGACTTGCTGTCTGCCCATTCATTATGGCCTGCTTTGTAGAAATAGTAGCTGAACAGCAGCATTTATTTAAGGGTTCAAAGACATCAATAACCAACTTAAGCCATTGTGCAAACTTTTAAACAACACAACTTAAAGCAGTGTTTATTGTTTGATTAAAAGTTTCTAATGAAAATTCAGAGATGGGTGACAGAAGGTTTTCATTATGCAAACAACCTTAGTGAATGTTATTGATAACTAACAGTAAACTGCCTTCAAACTCTGCTAATAAGTAAGACAATATAGAAATGTTTCCCACATACATCTGAGCATTGAGATCACTGTATCGTTAATAAAATGTGAATTGTTTTGGTATTCTTTACAAGACTACTGTGGCAGAATTGTGTTCTTATTAATTTAAATTAATTTAGCACCAGAAATCCAGAATGGAAAAAGAGGACAACATTAATATGTAGTAGGCTACTCTTTTTATCCTGATTGAAATTCCTCTAGGTTAGTGTTTCTCAAGTACCAGTGCATGTTTTAAATGTGTCTGTGCTCCAAAACTCCTGGCTGAAATAAATGGTTCATTTACAGGCTTGCAAAAAACGTAGACGATTCATTAACCTCAATCAAGTAAGTTGGGGTATGAAAACATCTAAAACATTTTATTTAATTTAGAAACATTGCTCTAGGTTAACTGAGAAAGTAATCTCTACCAAGACATGTCTGGGAAGCATCCTCACCTCTCTACCTCCTTCCTCCTTAAAGAAGGGGTAGAAAAGTGCACCATCACCTCTAAGCAACTAACTGCTGCTTTCCTTATGAGGGAAACACTTCTGCCAGGGGCTGCAGGGTAGGGCCAGCAGCAGGAAGAAGATGCCACCAACGATGAGGACGGCGCCGGCACAGCCGATACACGAAACTGACCAGGAGAGCTCGTGGTGAAGAGGAACTGTGTGGTCACTAGCTAAGAATGCCAGCACAGACTGGTGGAAGACCAAGAGGGACAGAAGCACTAGAACACCTGAGGAGACAGCAGTTGGAATTGTGAGAATAGATTTTTTTATTTTATTTATTTTCTAACACTTTGCTTAAGATTTCTCAGTAGTTTCATCAGTCTGCTGCTATGTTTACTGACCTGAGAGAATAAAGCAGATGGACGCTGGTTTTAGGAAGAACAGGATCTCTTTACTAAGAGACATGGTGATGCAGATGGCCCCCATCACCATCAAAAACAGGCTAAAAAGAGCCAACATTGCTGTTGCCACATTCAGATCTGATCAGAAAAAGAGGACAATATCACCAACTCTGAAGATATTCGACAAATGAGTGATTTTGCTGTACATTTCTCTGCATTTATTGCATGGCACTGTGTGGTCTTAATACATTATGAAGCTGCCAGTCAAAGGAGAGGTTAGACAGCAGCTCAGAGACACTTGAATGCAGCGTGGGTGGAATACATTTTAAACATTCAGAGAGCAGACAATAGCCAACCTAAAAGGATGGATGATGGGAAAGGTGACAGCAAGAAAAAAACTAAGTAAGAGCAGAGACAGAAGTGCAAAAAAAGCAGAGAAAAGGGGGAGGCAGTTAAAGGGATATGTGGAGAAAATGGAAAAAGAATGGGGAGGTTAACAAAGGAGGGAGTGGGCGGATATGGTGGGACAGCGGCTGAAGCCAAGAGAGCCAAAAGAGGTGCATGACTCACTCTTCTGTGTTGTCTTTTGAAACATCACAGCATTTTCCCCTGTGGTGAAAAACTTGAAGTAGGTGCAGTTTGATTCTGCGGAAGGAAGAGGAACAGCTACTGTAACTGAAACAGAATAAACACTACCAGGTAAATTCTGTTAGCCACAGACAATCGTGATATACATCTTATTGAAATTCAAGGAGGCACCGCTCTCTTACTCTCTCTCTCACATCCCGACCACGTATGATTTTAATTGTTCTCCATCAAACATAATCAGCTGTGAACGTCAATGACAAGCTCAAGGTGACAATTCAAAGCTTCCTGAACAATTTGTATTCTGCTGTTCCGATGATGTGTTACAGGAATTAGAATTTGGGCGTCAAATAGATTGTGACACCTCTATCTGTTCCCTCGCACATTTGCAAACACAAGCAAGCAAACATGCACACACATCACTCCTAATTATTGTGATGAAAGCCTCATGCTCAGCGTTCTCTCTTCTTTTTCACCACAACAGGTAAATGAGCTACAGCAAATACTGCTGCACACAACCCCACTTAACTAAATTAAAATCCTATTAACAATTAAGGGAAAGCTGCATCTGGCCAGTTAGAAAATTTGGCATTTTACTGACCACATGTTTTATCTCTTAGGGCCTGAAAAAGACATCTTTGCTTCACCATAATACATTAAAATTGAATGTAAAATATATTGATAGAGGTTTTGCTTGAATGGTAAATTCCTTGCATACTGGTATCATGACTAAATAATCCTCCAATAAGATAGCTTATTTATGTTTATAAATATGACACATATTGAGAAGTAAACAGAGGGAAGAAATGAATGAACTTATATGAATGTTTTCACAATGGAGCAGACATAAATCTTAAATGTTTCCTCGTGGGGATCCTCCACGCCGGGGTTTTGCCTGCTCGGTCTGGGGGCTGTTGCCGCGGTGATCACCCTTGTCTGGGTGGCTGGGGCCCTGCACTGCAGCTTAATGGCTTTGGGGTGTGTATACATGTGTGTGCATGTGTCTGTGAAAGATTTTGAGTGTTTTTATTGTTATGTAATTCCACTCAGATGTATGCATGAACTGAGATATGCATAAATGTTTTTAATCATGTAAAGCACTTTGTGTTGTCTATGGCATGAAAAGCGCTTTATGAATAAAGTTAGATTTTTTTTTCTTTTCTTAAGAATTCACAATAACTTCATAAGGACTCTCGGAGGGGTTGAATAGTGCATTATTGGTTTGCGCGGTAGTTCTTTAACCTGCATTTGTGGATGGGCACTAATAATGTTCTCTTTTGCCCATGCACTGATTACCTGCAGAGTAAAATGCCATTAACAAGACAACAAAGACTCCAGAATCCATTTTGGGTATTTTACCACTGGTTATTGCTGATGCTGCTGCAGGTGTGCCCTGCTCTCCTTAAAGGATGGACATTGCATGCCCAGCTTGACCATTTCCCCTCTCGTTACTGACAACATAAATGGCTTTAGGACAAAACAGGATTTATTTTTCGACGATGACCATCACACTGTCCATTGTTTCTTTATTATACAGTTACTTACCAAAACAATAAAAGAAACTTCACATAATATTTCATTTTGATGAATTTTTTCATCTTGTCATGGTCTTCAATTAGGAAAAACAATCCTTCTAAGAAACAGAGCTTTAAAATTGTAAGAGACAAATTACCATTTCTGTTACGATAGTGAACGAACTGAATCAGAAGCCCAAAACCTCTTGCTTATAGTAGCAGCCATTACAAGAAATACAGGATAGCATTTCAAATGAATTTTTTGCAACGTTCGGGGAAATATTGTTTGTTTTTAAAATAAGACAAAGAAGAAAGCAAGTAAATGTCTAAGATATTCATGACTAAATCTATTTAAGTAAAGTAGAAAAAAATTGACTTCTTGTACAACTTTGTACTTGTACTTCTTTACATTCCACCACTGAGTGGACCTCTCATTTTGTTTTACTTTTTGTGTGAATAAATCTTCAAAAATGTGAATTAAATCAGGTGAGATACGGCCAAAACTCACAAAAAAAAAAAAAAAAATCATGTATTGCAGTTTCAACACAGTTATGTCTCATGTCCTTTATAACAGTTGCACTTAAACCATAAATTACCAGCTAATTCATACTGGGAAATAACTAAACTGCTGTAATATGTTGTTGTGCAGGTGAATGAGCTTGTTAGGCTGTTTAACTCATTGCTGTCATTCCATCAGTTTTCCATTTCAAATATGATCTTTGGGCTTAAAAGGACAAATAGTTCATTAAAAAAAGTAATAATGAAATAATTTAATGGTAAAAAACAAAGACATGAAAACTCTGAAATTAAATCATAATGTAATTTTATACACACCATAGACAGATGCAGATATATTGCCTTTCATGGATGCATTTATTTTAACTAATAACAAAATATAGAGCATTTTATTCATGTCACACTGACTCAGCCAGTTAGTCAGCCGAACTGTTCAGACAGCCAGCCTTCACACAGTGATCCAAGCGTGAATTGTCTAAGCAGGAAGTCAGATAGACCACTCAGTCATGCTCACTCACACCATCAAACTAAACTTTCCAACAAGCTTAACAGTTTGACAGATGACCAGTCAGCCAGTTTGTCTATCAATCATCCACTCAAACCTGTCTTCTTTTAACAGAGTAGTCAGCCATCACAAAACACACAAATCTACCCAAGCAGCCAGAAAAGCTTTGAGTCACCTCCAGGCAATTCAGCAGGTCCACAGCTCTCTCGTTCTGGGTCGATATCAGCCACCCACAGGGTCTTGGTGCAGCCCTTCCACAAACCATAGTGAGCTGTCAGACAAGTCTGAAAAACGGAGATGAAACAGAACAGGATCCACAGTTACTTTGTTTTACCATGAGAGTTTTCAACAGTATTTCATTTCTGAAAGGACATTACTTTTATGCTTTCTGTGTTACAAAACACATCCCAGAACACATTGGAGGTTCTAAGTATAGGTTGAAAATAGTAGATTATGTGTTGCAAAATGTTTCACCTGATTGTT
Organism: Rhadinocentrus ornatus; assembly: GCA_037177495.1. Lineage (NCBI taxonomy): Eukaryota > Metazoa > Chordata > Actinopteri > Atheriniformes > Melanotaeniidae > Rhadinocentrus > Rhadinocentrus ornatus. The sequence goes on along the minus strand of JBAMHW010000019.1, from coordinate 23,849,164 downwards.
ATAGAAGCTCTTTGGGGGTGCTAGCTCCACCCAGAACTCTGTCCCGACCCCAAGGACTGTCAGAACAACACCAACAATGGCCACGAAGAAGGCCAATTTGATCTAAGGAAAAACACCAAAAAAATGATTTCAGTGTGAAGTTATGAATAAAAAAATTTTTTTAATTTTGTTTGTACAAGGAAACTTAACATGTATCCTGTTCCTTACTATTGAGAAATGATACAAAGACAATTATGCTCTTTGTTCATACAGACTGGGAATGGAAATAGAAATAGACCTCCTGTTCATCACTCCTACACAAAACACAACACAGAATTAGCATGGTGCTTACTTCAGTCAGAGTTGTTCTCACTGTGCTCAGTTTCAAGTGCTTGAGTCCATTTACAGATAATTCTCATGATATCCTTAAATCTGATTCATAGCAGGTGAATGTTTGTGTAATCATACGTTAGAGTTTTATTTTGACTGCTTTTGTTCTTGGTTTAAATGAAGAAAACATGCTAAGAAGTTAAAATACACAATTAACAACATTTTCAATTTATTTATTTATTTATTTATTTATTTATTTATTTATTTATTTATTTATTTATTTATTTATTTATTTATTTATTT
>JBAMHW010000019.1:23803198-23818292 GCA_037177495.1 Rhadinocentrus ornatus | reverse complement strand
TATACATTGTTGTCGATTCTATAGGGTCAATGTTATGTTATGCTATGTTAATTTTCTCATTTCACATTTATATTTAGTTTCTTAAACTGTAATACATTTCTGCAACTAGAAGTTAGAGGACAAACATCATGGACCATAGACTCATTCACCAGTGCTAGGCGGTGGTGGGTGTTTCTTCCCTTACTTCCCACTACTTCGATTGTGCCAAATTTAACATTCACAGAACAGAACATTCCAACAACATTGTCTAAATCTAAACACAACACAGGAAATAACACACATAACTCAAATTTATAGGACAGCAATAACAAAAGATTACATTTCTGCTAGACATATGTTTTTCCTATAACTCTGTACTCTTTGTACAACTGGTATTAAAAAAATTATTTGTTGATTCCACAGTCGTCTTGATTTAAAGTTATCACTAAGAAAAATTATTAAGCGGAATATAAAAAAGTGCTTTACATCAACTTCAACCCAAATGTTCTTTTCAGAGTGAGTAACATGTAAGAATTGGCTTTTTTTATGTGGAAATGCTCATGAGGTAGTGTATATTTCCCTTCTATCAGCCTAGCAACCTAAAGGGCTGTTTGACTGCCAACTTGATATGCAAATAATTCAAACAGCTACAACCGAAAATATTCAGTTGTGGTTCTTGATTACATTTGCAATGTATTGAACACAAGATTCATTTAGTTATCTTTATCATCAATTATTTATATTTTGCAAGGGAGAAATTCCAAATATCACTGTACAGTAAGTTTGGACATAATTACCCAAACTTTGACTGGTATCGTACTTCCTGATTGCAAAAAAGACTTAATCCACTTAGCTATCTAATCCCGTTATGCCTTTGCTATCCTAAACTTGTTATCTTAATATCTTGTTTTTATCTGCTTTCTGTGTGTGTACAATAGGTCACGGCACTTTTGGATTTGATGGATGGTTAAAAGCCAAAGTTAAAAGGATTATTCTCAGCGGTTGAGCGCAGGAAGTCCTCGGAGCCAAGAGTGATTACTTGCCTGGTAGTGGCCCAACATCCTAACCTGACGACGGTGGGAGAGCCTCTTATGATATATCAGCTGAGTCCTCATAGTCCTTTAACCCACTGGCATTCCTGCAGTCTTGCAGGAACATCCAGAATCGTCTCTCCTGCAACCCACAGGAATGCCAAAGGTTTAAGTTTTAAAAAAGAAAGAGTTTGACTTTTGCCTTTTTAACTCTGGAATAATTTCTTGGAGTTTTTGGTTCATATCTTTTATGTTTTCTAAGAGGAGATTCCAACTACACATTATCTGTTGACATGCTTTGCCCCAACACCCATCAATCCAACACAAATGACTTCAATTCATGCTGTTTTTCACAGCAAAACTAAGTCTTGGGCAAACTGTCAGTTTTTGCTTTCTACCCAGATATGGCTAGGTACGGCATTCCTCTCAGCCTCATGCTTTCATTAGCAAGGCATGAGCAAAAGATTGGACCCTCTCTGGGATTCCCCCTTCGCAGTCTAATTTTTTATTACTTCCTTTCGTGTGCTGCAACAGCAGGTACTTTACATGGAATAGAATATGAATATAGCATAAGCCCCAAATTTGTTTGCACTCCCGTCCCCCCAGAAGCAGACCCCAGCTGCTATTCACCACCCAGTGTGCCACATGGACCGAGCAGTAGCAGTCACAGTAATGACCATAGCAGCGGAAGCCATCGAGGCATGATGTCCGATGAGGCCAAAGCCACTATCTTGCACCTGCGTGAAAGCCTTGTGAGGCAGAAGGAAACCATCCTGGACCAGCGGGAGACTATCAGAGAGCTAACTGCCAAGCTTACCTTGTGTGAGGGCTTTGGGGGTCACCATAGTGTTGGCCATCATGACAGCCACCTTGACAAACACCATAGCAACCATCATGACACCCATCATAACAACCATCATGGCAACTTTGACAACAATCATGATGACCACCATGGACGCCACGGTAGCCATCATGGGCCATCTTCATTGCACCACGGGCCCTCAACACATCATAGCAATGATCCCCACTACGCCCATGGCAGCCACAGGCCGGATCCACATCACAGAAAAGGCTCGTCATACAGCAAACATGGCAACTTCTCTCCAGAACAGACTGGAAAGACCCTGCAGACACTGAAGGAGAGGCTTGAAAACTTGCAAGTAAGTGAAATGAGGTTGTTGTTGTTGTTTTTTTTAGCCAAGCCTGAACCTTTTCTTATTTGTGCTATGTGCCATCTTAATTTATTCTTCATTAAAAACACATACAGGAATGCACTTTACACATCTTATTAAATCTCACAAGTGTTTTCTTTACTATGATTCTGAAAGTATTCAAATAGACCTTCTGCTTGCAGACATATACTAATTTAATTATGGGAATGCAACTTTCAAGCTTATGCCTAAAATAAATAGGTACAGGAAGGGTTAAACAGAAAGTAGTATTTCTCACAATTTTCCAATTCAAGTTAAATCATCTTTTTTTTTAAGAACCATAAATTAATTATATTCTTCTGGGGCCTTAAAATCCTTTTATACTTCTTTCTACCTTTTTAAAACAAATATTTTCTCTCTAGACAGTTGAATGTAAAAGTTTAAAACCACATGATTGAAGAAAAATAAAAAAGGTTTTGTGTGTCTAAATAATAAATATGTGATAGGAATTAATACTGAATACCATAAATAAAAAGTGATAGTTTAGAACATGACTATGTTATGTTCCTGTATTGAAATTGCCATGTGTGGATTTGTAATGAGTTTCTGAAGCGTTGCAGCTTCTCTTATTTTGTACATATAATAGCCTTAAAACAATTCTACAGAAGGATAATAAACGTACTGAGCCTGACTAATGACAAAAAAAGTTATTGCATGGTCGCAAGAGGCTATCCTGTGGTCACGCATTACACCGTGGTCATTGCCTACTAATGCAAGGATATTAACTTGTGGCTATGCATTAGTTAAGCACATATTTTTGAGCAATTATTATTTAATATAATTCTGTTTTACGGTAGAGCTGATTTATAGAATTGCAATCAAGCTTACTGGGTTTGCCTAGCTGAATAGTTTAACTACAAAGTAAAAATAAGTTAATGTAGTGTCCCGTCAAACATAATGCCTTGGGAGGACTTACATCATAGTCAAAAACACAAAACATTATATGAGATGGTCCTTTTCATTGATATCTGCCAATCTATTGGAATTTCTGCTTCCTTTGTCTAAATAGATGTTGTTTCATGGATTGGTCATAAACTTATATCATAGAGAACGTTGCTGAATCGCACTTAACTAACTTAAAATGCATGCATTGCATTTCTTATCGGGGTTGTGGTAATGATAATGCCATTATTAGTAAAATAAATAAATAAATTGCAGGTGTAATAAGCGGTAATTACAGATAACAGAACTGCAGGTAGACTTTAATAACTTTGAAAAAAATATGCTGAGGGTCACAAGCTGTAGGGCCACTGCTAATAGGAGGGGCATATTTCACAAATGTATCTTAAACCCCAGAAAGCTTTTGTTGTTTAATGCTTTCAACAAGTCATTTTGTGATCAATGACACATTTTCCTGCTCAAGTTAAGAGATTCTACTTGTAGGTGCCTTTCTGGTGATGCACAAGAACATAACATCACAAAACTGAACTTAACATGTCTCACACAAACATAAAAGATACCCACTAGTCAGTGTGAGACACTCACCAACAACAAAGATAAAATCAAAGCAGTTAGAAGCTCCCTGGATGTTTTCAACTTGTGGCTGTGGCTCCCTTTGTCTCCATTTTGAGGATCACTGGACAAGGATATGCAAGCTGATTAACCAGAACCTGTACATCAGAAAACATCTGTGAATATGAATGAAGAGGCAGAAATTAATTTGAACACACAGACAAGGAGCCAAACAGAGACAAAGGTTTTACTTACCTCTTTTATCATTTAATAAATTCATTTAAATTAATCTTTTCTATTCAATCTGACAAGTGTATGTATATTGTAGTTTAAATATAGATAACTACCTTTATTGCATATTTTATGCATTACAGTGAAGACATCACATTTTAGCTTAAAATGTTCTTAGTGGAGTTAAAATGAAAGTTTAAAGCTTAATCAACGTCACAACAATAAATCATCAAACCTTTTTTGAATATTGTACTAAAGTAAGTAGAGCAAGGTGATTTGCTGCTAAAAGAATATGTCAGAAAATGATTAAAAAATACTTTAAAAATTGTACTTGTCATGTTTCAACTAAAACTGTAATTTTAAATACATGTTTAGATGCTAATCCAAATGGTCCAATATTATACTTTTTTGCATTTCTATAAAAATATGTTAAAATCTCCCATTTGCATTTTCATTCCTTTTGCTTTTGTTAAATTGCTAAAAACATCATGTCAAAAATATCAAGAAGTTTGTTATCTGTAAGCTCAAAGTCATAACGTGTTTCGGTTCTGGGGTTCTTCAGTCAATAGGTTGATTATTGTGCAAAATTGCATAAATACACAAAATTTACACAATTTCCTCCGGGATTAATAAAGTATTCTGATTCTGATCCTGATTCTGATTCTGAAATACTAGGAAAGGGACAGCGATCCAGTTAAATGACATTTTGTTCTCTCAAAAGCTGAAAAGTCAAAAACATTAAGCACAACTGATCCTGTCATCCAAAAATCTGCCACTTGTAAAATTTTAATTTTCATATTTTATATGTATATGAAAGATTATTTTCTGTTCCCTCATTTTTCATGACCCCTAGTGTCACATTGCAAAACTAAAACTGCTATCAACTGGCCTGTGAAAGCCATATTATTAGTGTGGGTGGTCTCTGACTACACTCAGGGAATTCACTGTTAGAAATCCCCTTTGAGTTCCCTTGAAGATGCGAGACATAACACAAGAGGAGCCGGGATTTATCCACCGTCACTCTCTCTCCTAACAAGATGTCTACACCAACAGCCTCTGGTCGTGCACTATGGGGTGCTAGCCAACCTCACCTTCAATTAGATTCATCCTCCCTGACAAGGCTATTAATCGTGGCTTGTGCTGGCAGGGAACAAAGCCGGATTTGTTGGTGAGGAAGAAGAGGATGAGCAGGGGAGGAAGGAATAAGGAGAGAGTGAAGGGAGGGGTGTAAACTTTTCCCCCCTGCAACTTTAAATGTCATGCCACCGTTCTTCCTACTTGAAAATGCTGCAAAGGCTTTTGGCTCTTCAGTGTAATGTAAAGAAATTGATTCCAGCTCAGTTTGTAAAAATTTACGATGCTTTAACGTTCATTAACAATAAGTTAAACAAAAATCTTCTCAAGTAGCTATATACAAATAAAGAGACAGTACTTAAAGTTCAAAGGAAGCAATACTTGAAGAAAGTCTATCCACTAATGAAGACTTGTCATTGACAAAAGCAGTCAGCTTCGATGTTTAGTCATGTATAACCACTGGAAGAAACAACCTGAGTCACCACTCTTGAGGGATTTTTATTTAGCTGTTTTAGCTCTGAAGTCATAAATATGACCAAATAATTTAAATAGCGGATGAGTCTAACATTTAACCAAAACACTTTTTTTTATCTAGTAGGGAATGTGTGTTATAATTACATCTTACAACACCTTGTAGTTTGCATCTCTAAACCAAAGACCGGCGCATGTCAAAATATGTAAATGAGTCTGCAGTTAATGAGGGTGTTTGCAAATGAACTGTTGTGCCTGGCTGATTGACAAGAAACAAGGTCTCAACAAGACAGCTATCGGTTCAAATATTGAAAATGAATATAAAACACTCTCAACCTAATTTGGCGTGGAGTGGGCCAGAAGAGGCTGGCTGTTCCCAATCAGCCGTGTGGAGCAATTAAAAACAATATATGATATGATATTTGTAAATAATAATTTTTTTCTTAATCTTTGTTTTTCTAATACACTTGTATTTTTTATGTTTTGTGTAAAGCACTTTGAATTGTCTTTACATGAAATGTGCTATGCGAATAAATTTGCATTTACTTTTGCCTTTTGTAAAGGAAAATATGCAGATAGACCAAGGAAGATGTAATGGACTGTGAATCACTGGGTGAAAGCGATGTTCAGTGATGAATCACAAATCTTTATTGCACAAAGAGATAATGCAAAAACCTTTATTTGGCTCAGGTCCAAGCGAACTTGTAAAGGTGGCTGCCTGTGTATACAATCATATTTCCATGGTAACTGACACTATGGGGTGATGTCATGTAAAGGACCAGGGGAAATAACAGGTGCTGGCCTTATCTGAAGTTTTTGTAAACACTTTTTTCCTCGATCAATTAAAAGTAGGTTTAAGGATGTTACAGTGGAGCGATAATGCGTCTTCCCACAGCGTAAAAAGGTTAAAACTATAAAAAAAAAAAAAACTCCATTGCAACGTGATCAGCCAAACTTGGCCAAAAAGTATTAAAAAGTTGGAATTTGATTCATTAATAATATTGATTTTTAGTGGTGCCTTACATTACTTGAATAATTCAAGCCATCATAAAAATGATAGCAGGTGCTATATAGTTGTTGTTTTTTTATTATTATTCTTTAAATGTTCATGTTCAACCATTTGGCTTTCAACTTGATTGAATTTATAAAGTTATTTTAAAGATTTCAGCCTATATTTTACAAAGGTAAAATGTTCATAGTTTTTGTCATTTCTGGGGTTTTTATGTGTGTGTTTTGTTTTTAACTACAAAATGTATGAGCTGAATTATTCCATCAAAAACACTGTCAAAAATAGCTCAAATGATTTAGTAAAAACAATATTGATTATGGTCAAGGATTTAATGCAGTGCAGTGTATGATAGTAAGTTTTTCAAGATAGAATTTTAGTATAATATATATACATATCACTATATGAAGGCTGAGTTATTATTTTGTCTCTACAGGCTAGAAACTCCTCCAGCTCCTACTCAAACTCCCTGAGAGAACTCCTCCAGAGAAAAATCAATGCCCTTGAAGAGCAGCTTCACACATACCATGGGGAACACCATGATGACCATCCTGAAAACCACCAAGGCAACGGCCATAATGATGACCATCATGATGACCACCATGATGATCACCATGATGATCACCATGGCACTGGCCACCGTGATGACCACCATGACACTGGTCACCATGAAGACCACCACAACAGCCACCACAGCAACCATCACGGCAGCAATAGGTACAACCATCACAGCAGTTACCATAATAGGCATAACGATCACCACTATGATCACCACTATGACCACCACTATGACCGGCACCATGGTCGACGTCATCATCCCTATGGCAACCATCACAGCAGCCACCACAGTGACCACCACAATGACCATCATGATGTTCACCCTGGTGGCAGTCACCATGACGATCACCACGAATTTCACCATGGTCCTGGACATCACGATGACCATCATGATGATCACCATGACAACCACCATGGCAATGACCACCACGATCGCCACGATGACAACGACCATCCTCCCCGTCGGCTGCCTTATAGCAGCAAGGAAACCAGTCTGCGAGGAGCTGGGCACAACAAGCTGGAAACGGTTCTCAGCCAAATACATCATGGCAACGACCACGGTAAAGATACACACGGAGGGGTGCGGTTGTGTTTTTTAAAAGAAGTGTTTATCTTTAAATTGAACTGATGTTACCATAACGATTTTTTTTCCTGCCTATTAACTACTTTTTACTGCCGTCATAAAATAAATATTGGACAGGTCTTGTAGTAAAATAAAAAAAAATGACCCCTCTCTTAGCTTGGTTAAATAAGCTTATTGTGGTCCATAGTGAGATTTCAACTGGTTTGAAAGTTTAACATTTTGAACATAAATATAGTCATAAAGTGTAGTGAGCATGTTCTAAGAAGAAAATAAAATGCATCAGTTTTTATGTTCTGCATTGTAACAGCCGTTTGGTTACTAATGCGTGTGAGTAGCACGAGCATTCAGCTGCAGTCAGCCTTTCAGATTTACTCCCTCAAAACATCCTTTAACTTCCACAGAGTTCCTAATTTAACTCAAATAATTTTCTAAAGAACTGTTGTATCTCCCTCTCTAAACCTTTATTATTATCTTTTTAATAACATAACTATGGTAATTGTAGATGGAGACAAACAATGAATAAGTTTATTAAGGTTGGAAGAATAGTTGCTTAATTTAATTTATAAAATGTTAACAATATTTGCTCAATAACTGTTAGCATAACAAGGATAATAATAATTACTTCTTTTTTTAAACTCATTAGCTAGATATTTTTTTAAACTCATCAGCTAGATAAGGATAAATGGATTGTTTTATAAAAGTTTCAAACCTGTATGACTCGTATCTGAATTTAATGGGAGAAGAAGATGTTGCTTAAACTTAACTTTCTGTTCATTTCTTCAGGAAACCACAAGAAGCTTAAGAGTCCCAACGCATTCCTGCTTGATTTCCCCATGAGGACTAATTACATGTACGCCAGGATGAAGAGGTCGGTGGTCAACGAAATCTTTGCCATGACCATTTGTCTGTGGCTGAAGCCTGGTGAAGGTCCCGGCCTTGGGACTCCCTTCTCCTACGCGGTACCCGGACAAGCTAATGAGCTAGTACTTATCGAATGGGGCACCAACCCAATGGAGCTGCTTATTAATGACAAGGTGATAACAACCATCTGATCAAATCATGCCACAAAGCTTTATGACTCAAAAGTTTGGTTTTTGGTTTCTACTTGACCTTGTCCTGTCAAGCATCACAGGAAGTAAAATGACGGCCTGGCTGCCGTGTTATACTGAAAAAAAGTTGCTTAACTAAGGATGAGTTTAATGGATATAAAGGGAATACAACTTTGTGGGTATAAGGCTCCATGACACTTCAGTGTTCTTTTTTTTATTTTTATTTTTTTTTACTGAACTGTAAAAATAAAGGAAGGAATAACGGTTGGAAAAGAATAAGTAAAAATAGTTCCTAATGCACAAAAGCAATCCCCACATTAAGCTCTGAATAGGCCAGATTCATGAGCATGATTCTTTAAAATTTTCTTTTAGAACTAAATGTAAACTATTTTATTTTAATTAAATCTGACGGCAAAGTATACATTAGAGTAGGTCACCCACTGCATGTAATGCAGAGCAAATAGTAAACACCTTTAACCCCTTCTGCCATGGCTAGTTTCGACAAAGTTTTGGCTTTTTCTCTGTTGTTTACATTTTCACTTACTAATGAGCACATTCTGGACAGTATCAGCATCAACATGTTTGCCAAACCTTGTGAAGCAAAGAATTTAATAAGCATCTCCTTTTATAAATGTAAGTCTATGATTTTTTATGTGAATTTGCAATGTTAAAATGTCTTTTGCCTTTTTTTCCTTCACTTGCCTGTTTGTTAACAAATTAAATAAGATCAAGTGTCCAGTTGTAACATGTTATACCATCTAGTGACTTCAATCCAAAATCACAACTTTCAGAGAGTTTAGCAGGTTGTTGGTTTCTCTTTAGTCTTTCAATAGTTTATCAGTTAAAAACTGCCTTCTATTTAAATATGCTAATTTTATCAAGATTTATAATAGTTTTATTCAGATTTTAGTGCATTCAAAGTTCATATGTGTGTTTTATGGTTTCTAAACATGCAAATAAGCAGCTTTTAAGTGTCTTCTGGTTGTTTCTTTTAGATAAAGGCTGTATATGACCCAGTTTAAATGACACAAATCCATATATAACTTGCTGATATACCAAGCATTCAATTATTCTGTTAACCCCCTAATCTTGTTCTCCGAAAAGCTAATATCTTTTCCACTGAACAGCAGACAGGCGGTTGCCTTTTTCTCTTCCTTGCCCTAGTACTGTCTTCAGTGAGCTAAACAAACAAGTCCACAAAGCAATTAATCTTGTTATTGTCTCTTGCTGATTGACCTAATTGTCTGTGGGAGAGACCCGAAGGGATAAACCCTCAGGTTTGTAATCTGGAAGTCACCAACTCCGTCATTAAACTGATCAGTTACACAGTTAAAGACGCATTACTGAACCTTTGCAGATTTTCTAAGTGACGCGCAACCTGTCTTCGGGTAATTCGGCATCCATCTCGCATCCTTCCTGTATTTAGAGCTCACTTGACTTGTCTGAAAAGCCTGATGGGTTCATACCCACTTGCTAGCGTGTGACATGGTTCATAAAGTGAAACTCAGCTGCATCATCACACAGTGTCCTGGAGGCCAAAAAATGTGGAGTTTCTCAGCCTGGGCAGCAATGGCTTCAGAAATGTGCATAATAAATGTCACTGTGCCATCAAAAGAGTCAGGAAAACAGAGTTTTAAGGTTGGAAAGTTACATATCTTTGAGCTGTGAGTCGTTGTGATCTCAGTGGTTAATTGATTTTTTAGAGTTTAATGAGATTTGTTTAGAAGAGCTTGGCATATAGTACTAATCCACTCCTCATTAAGTTAGTGTGCATGCAGGGCTTGAGGAAACTCACATGATCTTCACTGGGTTTGCAGAGATCAGGATGAAGAAGTCAGAACTAGGGCTTTTGTGGCCTGAAAGAGCTGCCAAAGCATGGATCATTTGATTACCTTAATATGACCTTTTTTTAAAAATTACACTCATCAATAAAGGGATAAATAGCCACTAAATTTGACTATTTCCTTCAGAGTTACTGGTTTTATACCTGTCTTCTTCTTTTTCTTGTCTCTGTAGGCGGTTACATTGCCCATAACCATGACAGATGGGAAGTGGCATCATGTTTGTGTGACGTGGTCAACACGTGATGGTGTCTGGGAAGCCTACCAGGATGGAGTGAAGAAAGGGTCAGGACAGAACTTGTCAGCCTGGCACCCAATAAAACCAGGAGGCATTTTCATCCTGGGTCAGGAGCAGGTGAGACTCGCAGGATTCTTTTTTAACAACAGCTCTGTTATAGCTCCAAATAGATTTAAACCTTGATCATGAAAGTTAAGAGGAGATCATTTTTAGCATCTTCAGTCACCAATATTCTTGTGTTTAGAAATATAATTTGATCCAGCAACTCTCTAAAAAGAAGAAGACGGGATAATGACGACAGAAAAAGGCAGAAAAGTGCATTTAAAAGAAAGGTCAACATGCAGCCTTTATTGAGTGTGCTGCTGGCATCATGTTTAAAATTTCATGTTTTAAACTTATAATATTTATATTACAACAATAATAATCATTAGCCATTTTAAACATAATCAACTAAGTTCTAACATTAATACTGTTTTGTATTGAACTGAGCATTGAATTGAAGATCAGTTTTAAATTAAACTGTGACCCCATAATCATCTGATCATGAATTGCATAGTGCCTAAAGATTCATTAATGTTATTATGTTCATCTGTAAAATAAATCTGCAACCAGTTTAGCTGCTCAGGAATGAGACCTTGTTTCATATAGAGATGTAAAGATGTTAGCATTTCAGTTAATCAAAATAGGCTGGTGCAACATTAAGATTTTATCAGTTGGTTAATCCTAGTACCTTATGAAGGATCAAGATCTGCCATTTGAGCTGTTAAGTGAAAGTTCATATTTAATTTATGCAAGCCAGACTTATCAGGTGAGACAGATACACTTAAGATGGAAAAGTCATTAGGAGGTCACTTACACTGATTTACTTTTAAGCAAAATAAATTTGCAGAGAATTGCAGTACTTAATTTGCATAAATGTATCTAATAAGCTGCTGAAAACCTAAACCTTACATCACATCACCATAACGTATTCACTGTATCCTTGAAAAGATTTGCAAAACATGTTTTAAGAAGAATCCAGAGTTGTTTACATCAGTTCTTTTTCAGACTACTTCTTACCTGTTTGTGAACATTGCAGTTGATCTTGGAAAGTTAGTGACCTGCACTAGTTTGAGAAACATGAAACGTGTGTAAGGAGCAGCATTTAAAGACAAATCTTCTGCAGCTTATGAAATGAATGCTTATCTTTTGCTGTCTAACTAATGTGAATGGAGGTAAATATAAAAATATATACTTTAGCATTCACATATAAAAAACAACTTACAAGCAGCTCATCCTTAAATTACATTATATCCATTTTGTTTAAAAAGAAATGGTACTAACGTTTCCTGTTTGTCACACCCTCACCTGGCCCAGCCAGGCACCACAGCCACCACACCCTGAATCCCTAATCATTTACACCTGCTCCTGCTAATCACTGCCCAGATCCCAAACCAGTCACACCTGTTTCCCATTCACCCATCCTTCCTTATATACCCCAGCTCCACATTCACTCCTGTCGGACTCAAACCTACGCACGCTCCTGGACTCTCGCACTCCCTATACCCAGCTTCACAATACCAGTCTGGCTCAGTAAACTATCATTTTGTGTTTATGTTATTAAACTATTTCTGTAAACCCTATCCTGTCTCTAAGGAGTTCCATGCGGTACACTGTTTCTCTACTGTCAAATAGTAAAAATAGAACATTATAAACAATTATTACTTCATAATAAATTGAAGATTACAGTCATGTTTTGATAGAACCGAGACCCAAAATACCATTCCAGAAAAAAAGGTTTAGGGGTTAAAAACATGTTTTATTGCTTAGATAATATTAGCAGAATGACAAAAGTCCTTGGGAATCCACAAGAAAGGCTAAAGTGGGCAGAGGTCCTGGGCAGTCAGATATCGAAATCAACATAAAAGGTAAGCAACCATCTGGCACTGAATGAGTGTGACACAAGTCCATAAATACTTAATACATAAGATAAAGTGCAGGTGTGCTGACACACCCCAGGCCACTGCTCTGCCTCTGCCTGGAAGAAGGGAACTAAACTGGGGGGGAAACTAACAATTACTTTGCCAGCAAATATGCACTTTCAGTATGTATAACCCCAAATAACAAGACATCAGATTGAGTGGTAGCAAAAGAAAGTGATACCACAAAAACTGTATGCAAAAGTTGAGTTAGTAGCTTCTTGTGTCACAATAGAATAGAATAGTCTTTGTTGTCATTCAGGAAATACACTGGTTAGTGCATGTTCAGCAAGAAATTCACATTCACATTGTTACAACACAGGCAGCAGAACCAGGGTTTGAGCTCAGCATTAGTTCTCTGGAGAGGCAAATTGTCATATTTCCTCTTTAATAGGACTGTAATGAATTCTTGTACACTTTGCAGTGAAATTTATAGTCATATGTTAAGGAATGGCAGCCATATTTCTTTTATTTTATTCCTTTACTTGCTCAGAGAATAAATGCAGTATTTGACGACACAGTTATGGTTTGTAGCAGCATAACTTCTTGCATTTATGATTGCTATATCATTTCAGGCGTCAAGCATGCTTCCTAAATGCAGGGAGTAGCCAATTGCTCAATTAGACATACTGCTGAAAATATTACTCTGCCCATTTCTTATCAGCACAGCTGGCAGCCATGCTTCCGGGACTCCTGTGTCAGCAGAGCAGAGCAGGGAAGCTGAGTGAGGAAATGAAAGGACAGCAGCTGAGCCACATGGGTAATAAAAAGTAGAGATTTGGAATCATGATTGCAACCAGTGGACATAGGAAGTTGGGCTGTGGTGGATGTCAATGGTTGCACATGCAATCAATCTGATCATATTTTAAAACATTTAAAGGCAGAAAAGAAGTTAAATAACAGACAACAGCACATTTATATGAAGAAGCATAAGCTGAAACAATTGTTAGGAAAGGCATAAAAAGCAATAAAATGCAACAGAGACAAAGAATGTTTTTTTTCTGTTTATCTGTTTATTTCATGAAAGAAAAGAAAAAAATTCATTTTTTGCTCGTATGTCAGCACTACATTAACCTATACTGTGCAGTTGCTTTCAGCTCTACATCCTTTATTAGGTCAACATTAGAGAACTGGAGAACACAGAAAAATAGGAATTCCAGTTTGAGAAAGAAGAATTATTGATAGTCACAGTGTTTTACTAGGGCAGAAGCGCAGTGGTCAACTTGCCTGCTCCAAAGCTGAGGTCGATCAGCACCTCAGAGAGGCCTACAGAGATAAATTTTAGAGAGCAAGAACTTGGCCCTTTCAGGTCCCTGATTGATCCACCTGCACCAACGCTGGATTTCGATGTAAAGGAGCCCGGTTGGAGAGAGATCCAGGAGGTAGTCAAAAGGGCAAGAGCAAGCTCTGCTCCTGGGCCTAGTGGAGTACCTTACAAGGTATATAATAATTGCCCCAGGCTATTCCACAGGCTCTGGAAGATCCTGAAGGTGATCTGGAGGAGGGGCAAGGTAGCAGACCAGTGGAGACAGGCAAAGGGTGTGTGGATTCCAAAGGAGGAAAAGTCTCAGAACATCAGTCAGTTCCGAACCATCTTATTGCTGAGTGAAGGGAAGATTTTCTTTAGCATTGTCACCAGGCGACTGACAGACTACCTCCTGAAAAACTCCAGAAAGGAGGGATTCCAAAGGTGTCTGGCTGTTTGGGGCACACTGATCACTCAGGTTATCAGGGGAGCCAGGGAGAACAAAGGCGACTTGGCTGTGCTGTGGCTGGACCTTGCCAACACCTATGGATCCATGCCCCACAAGCTGGTCGAAGAGGCACTTAATCGACATCATATCCCAACGAAGTTCAGAGACCTTATCCTGGACTACTATGCCAACTGTAGCCTGAGAGTCTCTTCCGGATCAGCAACTTCTGATTGGCACAAACTTGAAAAAGGGATTATCACCGGCTGTATGATCTCAGTCATACTCTTTGCAGCCACCCATTCGAGCCTTCGTCGACGACCTGACAGTGACAATAACATCTGTTCCGGGCTGCCGGTGGACCCTAAGTGGGCTCGAAGAGTTGATCTCCTATGCTCGTATGAGGTTCAAACCAGGTAATCCAAGGTCTCTTGTGCCGAAGAAAGGGAAGGTAAGTTTTGCTTATTACTCGGCACCACCAAAATACCATCCCTCACAGAGGAACCGGTGAAGAGCCTGGGAAAGGTGTTTAACTGCAACCTGAAAGACACAGCATCCACAAAAGCAACCAACCAAGAGCTGGAGACATGGCTATCTGTGGTTGACAAGTCTGGCCTCCCTGGCAAGTTCAAAGCCTGGATTTGCCAGCATGGTATCCTTCCTCGGATCCTTTGGCCCCTCTTGGTCTACGAAGTCCCCATTTCAACGGTGAAAGGCTTTG
>JBAMHW010000019.1:23758799-23772515 GCA_037177495.1 Rhadinocentrus ornatus | reverse complement strand
CCAGCCGAGGCTCGAACCAGCGACCTTCTTGCTGTGAGGCTGCGGTGCTAACCACCACACCACCGTGCAGCCCAATAAGCAATTAAGAGCTCATATTTCATATTCATGTCTTACTCTGTGTCTCCTTCTCCACCCTTATTATGTCTCAATTTTTTTGTTTTATCTGTTCTCTTTTCCTCTCCTGCTCTCTTTCTTCAGGGAAAGCAGGTAACAGGTTATCTCCTGTTTTCATTGGGAACCGCTGTCATTGGCTCTCTACAGTTTGGTTACAACACAGGAGTCATCAATGCTCCAGAACAGGTTGGTAATGGAAGAGTCATAGTGAGGATTTTACAGAAGTACTTCTTATTTTAAATTAATATTTGCAAACAGTGTTACCACCTAAAAGCTTTTTTTGTTGGCATTACACAGGTTTTAGTTCCATATTTATATATTTTTATATATATGTATATATATATATATTACAGATTACATTTGTTAATAGACCCCTCTTGCCTGCAGTGCAATACAACTTTTTCGAGAAATAACTATATTATTTGGTATCGTTTTCAATAAACTATTGCCCAACTGAAAAATTAATAGATTTATATTTCAGCATTATTATTTTATTTTATTTTATTACTATTTAAAAGGGGCTTTTGAATAATTAGACAATATGTCACAGTTATCAGTAGGATGGTGCTCAATGTTTGGCTAGCCTTACGTGACAGAAAAACATAAGTGGTAAAAGCTAGCTTAAACTTATTGGGCTGTATCTCATATATTTCATTTGTACACCAAATAAATATGTAAAAGCAATCAAATATCTGGTTGTGGGACAACTTTTTAATTTGTTTGTGTTTTTTTTTGCTTTTTTTTTGCTTTGTTTTTATGGTCAAAGGAAAGCTAACCTTCTGTTGGTCTTTAAGCTAGGCTAAGCTAGTAGGAGAATTAACATCTTCTCTAACTCTTAAATAGGGAGACCAAATTCAACTCAGAATAATGCTAAACTAAGAATCTTCCAAACTAAAGATTATCTTTTTTTCCTCTCTTGTCCTTCATTGATTTAGAAACTACGATCTTTCTTTAACAATACTTGGGTGGAGCGTTACGGCGTGTCCATTAGCCCGGGAGTTTGTACCATCGTGTGGAGTATTGCTGTTGCCATTTTCAGTGTTGGCGGCATGGTAGGCTCCTTCAGTGTGGGTGTTATGGCCAACCGATTTGGCAGGTAGGGAAATTTCTATTCTCTGATTCCTTTGAAACAATTACCTCAGTGTTTTTCTGTTTTTTTTTTTTCTTTTTGAATGACCAGGACTACAGAAATTTTTTTACTTGCATCGAAACACACATGTGTTTTCTTTTCATGGTGAAGCCATTTTTATTTTGACTGCATAATGAATATATTTTTGTGAATACAGTCAGATAAGTCTAATTGTAGCTTACATTGCATAAACAGTTTCCCTTTTTAAACTAAACCTTTCCAGTGTACATTTTTATCAAAAATTGTGAACTAGACGTGAAAAATAATTGCACCCACAGGCTGCAGTCCCCCATCCAGCATCATAGATTGGTTCTTTACTTACTGTTTATCAATCTATACTGGCTCCATTACTGGTTGCATTATGCAGATGCATCTCTGATAATTTATTATTATTAAATAAACTTTTCTTGGCAATGAATGGTTAGGAATTTCCATGTGAGTGATTGCACTGATGACACATCTGATCTAAGAGTGTCACTGATGATCAAAATCTGCGTAAGATACAGATTCTGTTAAGTTTTATGAAACAAAAAGTTTTACAGTTTGAGACACAAAGTAAGCACTGTAAAGACTTCCCTGCCTGACCTTGTCTTGGCCTAAAACTATATCCTGTTTATTTGCTTAGCAAAGGCTAGGATAACCTTGGAATATTAAACTATTTCATCCATCATTTTTGGCAGTAAGTTCACTTTACTGTCTTGTGATACCTGGATTTACTTGTACAGGAAGAACTTGTACAAAACACAATGTGTTAAAAAAAATTTTTTTAAGAATTATGTTTGTTTTGAATAACCAAGGTGCATTTTAATTGATGAAATTATAAAAAGCTAGGCTTGTTTTTTCACCTTAAACCACCATGTATGGCAAACTAAGATAATTACAGTTCTAGATCTTTGTGTTTGACCTATGTCAAGTTGTACATAGGTCTTTGAAGGTCATACTTTTCTAAAAGCGTCAAAACATGTGATTAAGTAAGAAAACATCATTTCACATCGCCACATTATGTTGTTCACCAGATAATGCTCTTCTGTGTCACTCGTCTTCCCCTCAGGCGTCGCTCAATGTTTCTGGTAAACTCTCTAGCGGTGATTGGCGGCCTTCTCATGGGCTTCTCCACTATCTGCTCCTCCTATGAGATGGTGATCGCCGGTCGCCTGGTCATTGGCTTGTTCTGTGGTCTATTTACCGGCCTGACTCCCATGTATGTGGGCGAGGTGTCACCGACACCGCTTCGTGGAGCTTTTGGAACTTTGCACCAGCTCGGAGTGGTGGTGGGAATCCTGATTGCTCAGGTTATTATTAACAAAAACACCTTTTTTTGCTATTTTATATATATACAGTGTATATAATCTTCTAGTAGATCATTCTACAACTAAAGAGCCCAAATATAAGTTGCCCTTAATTTGAAAAACCTAGAATGACCTACCAGGGGCCACCAGGCTGTTATCAGACTGGAGTGGGGGTTAAAACTAACTCTTACGCTCCAAAAAGTTGATAAGGGTCTACTTTTGTGTCCCCTTGCATTTAGGTCTTTGGTCTGGATTTTCTTCTTGGCTCGGACAAGCTGTGGCCCCTGCTGTTGGCCCTTACTGTAGCCCCTGCTGTGCTGCAGTGCATCCTGTTGCCTTTCTGTCCCGAGAGCCCCCGTTTCCTGCTGATCAACCTTAAACAAGAGGAGCAGGCACGCAAAGGTATGCACTGATGGTGCTAACTTCCTACTGTATCTACAAAAACTTGTACAACAAGAAGAGTTAGAAAATTAGAGGGCAGGATGCAGTGATGACGAGTGAACTCAGCAGCTGCAGTTACATCAGTGTGAGGTCAGATGAGATGGGCAAGTTTATCCAGGAAAAACAAGTCCTTGAACAGACAAAGGTTTTTGGCATCTGTTCTCAGGCTCATTCCTCCATCAAGTCTCTATAAACAAAACAAGGACGTGATCAATGCTCTGCAGTTAAACATGCTCAAATACTGAGTGTAAATTCTAAAACATTGCAGCTACTGAAAATCATCACATCTGCTGAGGAGCAATGCTGTTTTCTCTGCACTTTGGTAGCTTTTGTGCTGATTGTGGCTTTTCTGTGGGACCGGCTATAACCATCACCATGTCTACAAAAAGTCTACACAATTCTGTTATCTCCACCACCATAAGTAAAAACAATTAAATGCTTTAATTGAGCTGTCATATTAACTCACAGCGTAACAAGATATTGTTTGTTGGGACAACAGGAAATCAGTGCTGTTTCCTTTTGGAACAATTCACGCCAGTGTGTGAAAGACTGAATGAAAGCTTGAATTTAAGCTAAATCTTACATGAATATGCTGTGCTGACACTTTCGCTATAGACCTTTGATACCTACTACAAAATGGTCACTTCTTGTTATTAACCAATGATGGTTAAATTTAAAATGTGGCTTTTCCTCTGCAGAAGTACAGTGACATTATACTTTGGTTTAAACTCACTATACACCAACTTGGTTTTTAATCATGACTATTAAGTACACCCAGTGATATACAATCCACTGATAAACACTTGCTTGTTCCAGTTCGTCTTTTCCTGTATGGATTTTCTTTTTTGTTTGCTGAATCATCCCATATCTGTAAAATATAACACATCCTGTTTGGATTCTGTTCTCAGCACTGGTTCGTCTGCGCGGCTCCGAGGATGTGAGTAAAGACCTCCAGGAGATGAAGGAGGAGAGTGCTAAGATGGCGATGGAGAAGAAAGTGACCATACTTGAGCTTTTCCGCTCTGCAACTTACAGACAGCCTCTCCTCATCGCAGTCATGCTGCAGCTCTCCCAGCAGCTGTCAGGGATCAACGCTGTGAGTTCACAACAGGCAGCATGCTCACACATTTTACATCGAAAATTTCTAGTTAATGTGGTCAGCTTTAAAAATATTTACTATTATGTCACAGTTTTTGTCAGACAAAATTATAACCAAGTAAATAAAAGTACATAAAAATGTAAACTTATTGAGATAAACTTTTTTTTTTAAGTTGCTATAATTTGTGTCAAATTTAATTAAATGAGCCCTACATGTGTACTTGGGTTAATTTGTACAGTAATGCTCAGACATAATATTAGGTTTATGAAAGCTGGTTGTAAGCAAGAAAATACATTTTTAAAAAGTACTAAAGGTTGTTTAAATACTGTCATCTTAAATATCTAATTTTCTTCTGTCCTCTCTGCAGGTATTTTATTATTCCACAGGGATCTTTGACTCAGCCGGAGTGAAAAAGCCCATCTATGCCACAATTGGAGCTGGTATAGTTAACACCATCTTCACAGTCGTTTCTGTAAGTAACAAATATGGGTTTGTCTTTCTTCCTGCATGTGTTTGAGTACGGCCAAATAGTCAGAGCAAAAACGCCCTGATGTCTTTTCCAAAGCCGGTGTCATGAGGTTAGATAAAGTTCATAGAATAAATAAAAAAAGACTGTGCTTTAATAAGAATCCAATCATATCCAACATAAGTTGAGTCACATCAAGACTTTTCACTCTCATCCAAAAGAGCTTTTTATTAGTTCTGGTGGAGGTAGTGGACGATATCACCTAAGTAGCCTGTTAAACCACTATAACCATTTAAGTGAGGTCTTTCACTATCTCCATCAGAACTGAAAAAGCTCCTCTGGAAAGAGAAACATCTCCAAGAAACTAAACCAAACTAAAACTCCAACTCCACTTTATTTATATAGCACCTTAAAAACAACATGGTTGACCAAAGTGCTTCATACCAAATAAAAACAACAAAATAACAAAAAGAGAATACAGACACATAAAAAACAATAAACAGTACAGTCAAAAATATTCAGTCAAAGCCAACATCGCAACCAGTGTTAAAAGCCAAAGAGAATAAATTAGTTTTAAGCAGTGCCTCCTTAATATGAGGAGGCAACTGGTTCCACAGTTGGGGGGACATTTAAAAGTGACCTGTCTGCCGATCTAAGAGAGCGTGATGGTGTGTAGGGCTGTAAGAGGTCTGACAGATATTGTGGGGCAAGACTGTGAAGGCACTTAAAAACAAATAAAAGAATTTTTAAATCAACTCTAAAACAAACGGGCAGCCAATGCAGGGAGGCCAAGACCGGAGTAATATGCTCTCGTTTTTTGGGTACCAGTTAAAAGTCGAGCCCCTGCATTCTGGATCAACTGCAGCCGATCAAAGGAGATCTGACTGAGCCCAGCATAGAGTGCATTACAGTGGTCCAAGCGATTAGAAATAAAAGCATGGATTAAAATCTGAAGATGATGCTGAGAAAGAAACCGTTTCACCTTTGACTATTGTCTTAGCTGAAAGAAACTGGACTTGACCACCAAGCTTACTTGTGAGTCAAGTCTGAGGTTACCATCCAAGCGCACCCCAAGGTTTGTTGCTGTCGGCTTCAAATAATCTGTCAACAACCCCAGGTCAGCTGGTCCCTTATATGCATCACTGGGCCCAAATAGCAACACCTTAGTATTACTGTCATTAAAATAAAGAAAATTAAAAGACATGCAAGCCTTAACTTCCTCTATACAATCGAGTAATGGTTTCACTGAGGGCGCACTTTTTTCAGGGGTAAATAAATCTGACTGTCGTCCGCATAAAAGTGAAAGGGGATGCCCAGCTTTCTAAAAATTGTGCTGAGAGGGAGAAAATAAAGCGAAGAGAGAAGTGGTCCAAGAATGGAGCCCTGAGGAACTCCACACAAAATAGGGGCCGAAGAAGACTCAGCACACCCCAATCTGGACACTAGAACTTCGCTCCGTCAGATAAGACTTCAGCCATTGTAAAGCCACACCCCGAATACCCACCCAGTTTTCCAGGCGAGACAGAAGGATCTGATGGTCCACTGTGTCGAAAGCTGCCGTGAGGTCCAACAGTACCAACAACACACAGTGACCGGAATCTGTGGCCATAAAAACATCGTTAACAACCTTCAAAAGTGCAGACTCTGTACTGTGCAATGTTTTAAATCCAGACTGAAACACTTCAAGAACATTATTTTTCTCCAGGAAAAACCGTCCAGTTTACTTGACTCAACCAACACTGGGTACAGACCTGGATGAATAAGAACTTTCATCATATTATCTGATTTACAGTTCTTAAACTACAGAAGTTAAATACTTAGTCTACACAAAGGACTTTAGACACTTCATCTAATGCAGTTTCCATTACACTGTAACTCAGAGGCCAAATCATCTATTTACAGCATATCAATAAAATATGTTTATATATACATATAGAAAATAGGACTTTATTGTCAAGGTTAGCTATTTAAAAATTCACAGAAAAAGACACAAAAATGCCCACTCCTCTTCCTCTCCTAATAGTTTTCCACACAAATCCACATAAATCACTTTGCTCTGGATGTTGCAAGAAACTGCGGGATGAATTTATCTCCTTTCCTAAACGCAGAATGTTCCAGGGTTTTCTATACTAAAAGAGAGAGAAAAAAAAAGCTCTTCATAACTCTTATCACAGCCGCCACTTCAATCCTTCCAGGTCATTTAACTTAGTAAAGAACCTTCCTAAGCAAAAAAAAAAAAAGGAAAAAAAAATAAAGACATTTGTGCATTCAGCAGCACTTTATCCTCTCCTGTCTCTGTTCTGCAGCTCTTCTTGGTTGAAAAGGCAGGACGAAGGACTCTACACCTCCTGGGATTGGGTGGAATGGCAGTCAGCGCTGTGCTCATGACCATCTCCCTCCTGCTGGTGAGTTCAGTTCAGCTTGGTTAATGCAGGAGATGCAAACTGTACACTAATATATCAGCTACCTTTCAATGATTTATCATAAGTATGTAATTGAAATTCCAGTTAGACTTTTTGTGTTTTTTGTTAGATTAGCCTGGAAGTTGCTGAAAAAAAAACAACCAAAAAAAAAATACTAAGATTGCTACAGGAGTTAAGACGTGTTAAGACAGGTGGAAAAAAAAAAAATAAAATTATGTATTTTTTGGTGCAAGAAAATAATAAATCATTCTTTTAAGAAAATAAACTAAACAAAGATAATTTAATTAGGAAATAAGAGTTGTTTATTTACCATAAAATGTTCTCACTAACAGATAATCATTAACTTTAATGAGGATGACTGATAAACTTGTAATAAACGTCCTTGTCTGATGAGCTCCTTTCCCTTTGTGTTCCTGTGTTTGAGCAGAAGGACACCCCAGCTATGAGCTACATGGCCATCGTGGCTGTCATGCTCTTTGTGGCTATGTTTGAGCTGGGCCCCGGTCCAATCCCATGGTTTATTGTGGCTGAGCTGTTCTCCCAGGGACCCCGCCCTGCAGCCATGGCTGTTGCTGGCTGCTGCAATTGGACCGCCAACTTCCTTGTTGGAATGAGCTTTCCGAAACTAGAGGCAAGGGAGGGGCAGTTATGTTGGTTTGGACTGTTTAGCACTTGGTTTGGGTTTAGTTTGAGCTTCTTTTCCTCTCTGTATTTTAGTTTTTTTCAGAACTTGTTGCTATGCTATTTTTTTTATTTTTTCACCTATTTTATACTGAATTTATATAAAAATCGACATTTGTCTCGTATTCCTTGAGTAGTTACTCAGCTATTCTGACTTCACCTTCTTCTCTCTTCAGGAGTTGTGTGGGCCATGGGTCTTCCTCATCTTCACTGCCTTCCTCCTTGCCTTTTTCATCTTCACATTCATCAAAGTTCCAGAGACGAAGGGAAAGACATTCGATGAGATCGCCCGCAGCTTCGGCAGCGCTCCGCCTCCCACCACCTCTTCTGCTGATGACCCTCCTGCCACCACCAGCACCGCTGTGACACTTCCTGCCTCCCCGGAGAAGGAGAAGGTCCCGCTGGTAGAGACTCCAGCAGCAGCTCCGCCTCCAGCAGCTGAAACCACACCCCTTGCAGAAAAACCCAGTGGTACGGGAGATCCTGTAGGTCAGGTGTAGACAAGAGTTTTGATAAATAGGGGAGTTTATAAATGAAGGAAGATTCCAAACACAATGTAAACCATAGAAACAATTTTACTTCCTTTTTTTATTCCTTGGACATTTCACACACTTCCTTCTTTTAAATACTTTCTTGCTTTAACTTTATTCTATTGTACATTTCTGGGAATTTCTCTGCAGCCATTTAGACGGTGTGTCTGGTCAGGATGACACACATTTCCGGTTTATTGAAGTGAAAGCTGAGGTCAGTAAAATGTCCAGCTGAAATGTTCATCTCACCATTGCAGTGACAACAATGAGGCTGTGAAGAACGTGTACAGATGTCTCCGTAAATAGGATTTCTGAGTTCACATCCAAATAATGCGAGCGAGGCAACGTCGTTATCCGTGGTCGGCTTTTTAGTTATTATATTTCTGTTTTCAATCTTCAAACAGGTGTTTTAGTGGATATTGTAATGCAACATTACAACTGTTGCTGTAGATTTTATTTTATTTATTTCTTTTACATGTTGAAATGTGTTATTAAAATACATTTATGTTAGGATATATGCTCTGCTTCCAACTAATACAATGGAGAGCTTTTTAACATTGCCAAATTACTGAATTCAAATTACCACTTAATGAACACACCAGCTCCTCTTGAAGTTTAATTCAGTCTGAAATAAGCAGTTTAATCATTCTACAGTCATTTAGATGCTTTTTTTCCAAAGCGACTTACATCTGAAGGTGGCCAGGCAGTTGCATTAAGGGTCTTGCATAAGGAAGGTGGAAGGTGTTGGCCCTGCCAACTGAGCTATCCAGCTCATGAAGGCCACTTAAAGCTCTAATCCACAAATTTGTCATTGTCTAGTTGGAATTAAGCACCACACATGGTGTAGTGAATAGATTACTGAATATGTCTTGTCCTGTGTTAACACCTTAATAATGCAAGTATAAACGCTTTTATTATTACAGTGGAGAAATGCTTGTTAGTGTTAGAAGTTGATAAATAAGCCAAATTTACTCCAGAATATATTTAATGAGCTAATAGAATTATATTTATCTTCCTTTTTTTAAAAATTCTTTTAAACCTTTAATCCCTGAGCCTTCTGCTCGAAAATTGCACATTCATAATGAAATAAGTATATATCTGCAACTATAAGGTCTATTTGAATACTTTTGGAGTGTTATTAAAGAGAAATTTATTAGTATTATTGTTACTGGTGAAGAGTAAATGAAAATGGCACATAGCACAAATTTAAAAAAAATCTGGCTTGCCTAAAACAAAAAACTTAAAGGATGGCTATCTCTTTGGAATGATGCGGCTGTAGCTCTAAACCTCTATTAAATCATAGTTCAAATGTGAACATGATCTCTGCAAAGGTCAACTCTGATAAAGTAAAGCAGAACAAAATTAAAGATGTTTTAGTACAGATACAGGCTAGGCTGCAGAAATGGCCATTTTGGGACAGTTTAGCCATGTGTTGTCAGTGTCTCCAAACTGAGGTACCTCATGTTTTACCAATTTTAAATCTTGTGGATTATTGCTTTATGTTAGAGAATATCAGAAAAATATTGCAAGCTGGAGAAAAGGACTTTTGACCACACCTAAAGATTACAGTAGGCTGATAAGCAGTATAGGGAAAATTCTATTTACTAACATAGAGATAGATTTGTTTTGTATAAAATATATAGTTTTAGAGCATATTCAGAATTTTAGTGGCTTCCGGCTTTAAAGTATGAAAAGAATCTGAAGTGATCTTTTTCTGCGTAACCAAAAAACATTAAAACAGCAACCATTATAGAGCCACTACCAACTAATCTAGAAGTTACTGAGCACAGCAGCGCTTTATGTCAGACTAAGAGACTACTAATGATCTAAACTGTATTTACATAAGCAGTTGCATATATCTAACAAAGAGTTGTATAAAATGTGCAATCAACGTAGAAACTTCAGCCATAAGGGGTAGAGGCAACTGAAGGGAGTGTGCTAATACTGTGCAAGTAAGGGTTAGATGGTGTTCAGGGGAAGACACAACTGCCTTTAGTAGGGTTTTTTTTTAGATAGAAAACTAAATTTTGCGTGTATTCTTTTGTTTTCACAAAGGGAGAAATCATGTGTTGAACCAAACCAGTGTCCTTTCAATGCTAGATATTTAATAAATACCCATGTGCTCTGCTTTCATTCTCAAATATAACATTTTGAAAAGGACGTATTCCGCAAACGATAAGTGCAATCAGCTGTGAAGGATGCAGGACTGTTTTTAATGGATGATTGGTTTCTCTTTATTCATTCACTTTTCTTTGTCTCTGAAGGCTTGCAGATAAAGTTCTGGCAAACCTTTAATTTTTAAGCTCAACAGACAGTGGCTTGGAAATACTGAGCGAACATGGGGCTGCAGAACCCCCAACCTCAAACTTTAGTTTCCCGTCTGGTCTTTAGTTTAGTTGTGAACCTGAAATCTGTCTTCCGGTCATAATGAAGGTATTTTTGTTCCTGTGAGTATTTTAGATCTGTAAAATCCCCCACTTTTATCTAACACAAAGAATGTCACCAAATACTTTAAAAATCCTGGTAACAACTATGAACAGCCCTGCTTCCTGTTATTATGCTGTTATTTTAGAGGTCATGATAAGTTCACTTAATTAATGCAGGTTAAAAATGTTTTAAGGGATTGATTCATCTTGTAATCTTACAAATCTGCCTTCTTTTCCCTTCAGATGAAAGAAATCTTGGCAAAACATAGTTCGCTGTTATGAGATCACACGCTAATTATGGAAACACTGAAAGTTAATGTCTGGGTCATTCATTTTAGATTTCAAGATAACTGCTAAGACTGTTCAAGACTAAACAAGAAAATAGATAAATTTATAATCTTAAATGAAGAGCTGACCGACTTCCACCTCTTCACTTCAGCTGCATTAGAAATGAAAATGTAAACAAACCCAGAATAATGTTAATCCATTATAATAAAATGAAAATTACATTGCTAATAACATGAATCATGGCTGTTATCTACTGTATACTTTAACCCTAAATTAATCAACACTATTTTAATGGATAGCCCTCTAAATATCTGACATTGTGCTGCTTTGGTTAACAGCAGCTTTCAGCTAAAGTGACTTTAAATCCTAAATAAAAGTCACTTGCAGGCAGGAAAATGGGTTTTCTTCTTTTTTTTCTTCTTTTTTTAGGGGGAGGGGGCTTAATGCTGTCAACGCTGTGACACTTTGTCTGACCTTACAGATTTATGTATTACAATTGCTGTACAGTGTGTTTATGGTGTATATGTGTGTGACACAAAGTATATTTTCTATATTCTGCCGTGGCCATGTGGATCACTGTAGCTACTTAAAAAATATATTTCCACCCATGCTGCCCACTAATTATATATTTATTTATGTGTTTCCTGTATTATTTATTTTTGTGACTACACTGGAAGAATATTTAACTTGACAAATTATTGAGAGAAAGGTGAAATATTTTAAAGAGATATTTGAAAGTTTATTGACATTTATGAGATGATGTGAACAGGTGTGTTAAGATAAATAATTCTTACAGTGAGAGGATTGAGTATGGATTCATGGCTTTGATGTGTGTTCCTGTATATGTGGATGATATTGATGTACTGTGATTGCAGTGTTTGTATTCACTTAACTCCTGTAAAAGTCCAGCTTTCAGTCCTTGGCTACACTGTTTCTGTACTTTTTAAGGAAGCTTAAATGATGTTTTTGATGAGGAAAGATAAGACATTTGTGCACTGCATGTAAGAAAAGACTATATGTATTAAGTTTGGTGCAATCACACAGACAATGTGCTTCTTTTCATTCTAACTGTGATTGGAAAGCAAATATTTTTCTTGAAGTTAGTAAAACTGCCTATTTGCAAGTAAATCAGGGATAGTAAAATACAGCACCAGTCTTGTTGCTCAATAGAGATTCAATATGTCACTTTTTTGACCATTTAGATTGACTACATGAATAAATAATTAAAAGTTCAGGCAAAAAGTTTTCTGTGATTGCACCTTGAAAGACCTCTATGTAGTTTAATGTAGCACAAAAGTACTCGACAGGGTTTAAACACATAAATGAACCCAGGTGCTTCTACCATTGCAGGCTAATTAACACACATGTATGAATTAAAACCCCTCCACTGGCAAAGAAGAGTATAAACACTCTTTTGTAAATATGCATTTTTAACAGATTTATACGTTACGTGTAACTAACACCACTGTCTGTGCTTTCATTTTCACCTCATGTCTGCCTCCATTATTCATCCGCAGCCGTGTCTGGTCAGATTTAACTTTCAGTTGTTTAGGTTTAAGTTTTGGCAGCTAAATGGTCATTATCCACAATTTGAAAACATATTGATCATAATGAAATTTGCTACCGCTGCCAACCTTTAAAAAAAGGCATTTATTACAGAGTCATGTAACCTAGCAACAGTGTAACTCCATAGTTTAATTAAAATGCTGTCTTTGTAGAAGATCTTGTCACGTTTTCAAAGGAAAATGTGTTAAATCAGCAGCTCTGGATTTAAAAGTATTTCCCATTTGAACATAACACCAAGAAAAATACCTCATTAACTCTGGCTGCTGCGATTTTGTTGTGTGTGTGTTTAGTCCTGACTTGTGTGGTATTGCTGGGTAAATGTTCGTGTTTTGCAAGCTTTTGTCAGCCCTCTGTGCCTCTGTACCTCACACATATTTTCAACAATTATTCAGTGTGTGTGTGTGTGTTTGTGAGAAAGCTCCCATCTGCTTCAGTGTGTGACATGTATCAGGAGTTACTCCTCTCTTCACTCAGTCATGCTGCAGAATCAGCAGGTAATTCGGAGTGAAGTATCAGGATCTATATCCACAAGTCATCTGCTATTTGTATGTTTAAATGATGACTTGTGGTGAACGCAGTGCAGCAACCTGAGTGATTTCAGACACGTAACAGCCATCGCCTGCTTGCTTTGTGTTTCAATGGCAGCCAAAAACTATAATGTGTCTCAGTTAAATAAAATATGAGATGTTTTAGGGTTTGATGGTTTTGTTGGTGAGTTTAGCAGAGCAGGTGATTATGTGTGAATATCAAAGCTTTTTAACATTTGTCTGTGCCACAAGTTATTCTGTTTCTGTTTGTACTGTACAAACTGTAATATTGTTAAATAAAACTGTCATCATATTACTAGAATCATTGTAAATGTATTTTTATCCCACAGTCATGATCAAGAAACTTTCAGTTCTAAGGTTTTACATATCAGGGTGTTAATAAATCAGATCTTTGAAATAAGGTAAAAGAAACATGACATATTGCACTATATCACATTATTTATTTAACAAAACAAGCCAAGAAGCAACGTAATAAAAGCTAAATCCATTATTACTGTTTTCATGAAAATTAAGAGGATAAGTAACAATAAGCTGCTAAT
The DNA here is from genome assembly GCA_037177495.1 of Rhadinocentrus ornatus. Lineage (NCBI taxonomy): Eukaryota > Metazoa > Chordata > Actinopteri > Atheriniformes > Melanotaeniidae > Rhadinocentrus > Rhadinocentrus ornatus. The sequence goes on along the minus strand of JBAMHW010000019.1, from coordinate 23,758,976 downwards.
CAAATGCATTTAATTAATTGGGCATAAGCTTGTTAGGCACCTTTATTAAAAATTATATTATCCATTCATTTTTTATATGGCTTAGTACAATTCAGGGCCAGGGGGGCAAATATTATATTATATTATATTATATTATATTATATTATATTATATTATATTATAGTATAGTATAGTATA
>JBAMHW010000019.1:23697839-23715524 GCA_037177495.1 Rhadinocentrus ornatus | reverse complement strand
AAGTTGTCTCAGAGGACTTTACAGAAAGAGGTGTAAATAAACAAACAGAATCAGTAATAAACAACATGAAAGTACAGTTAAAGAACACACAAGTAAAAGGCCTGTCCTTATCACACACACCTTGCCAGCTTGTCGCTTATATTCCTGGAGTGCAATTGTTCGCAACTGTTGCAGTACCATGAACACACAGGAACTACACCCAGTCAAATATTTATGTTGCAATTATTTGTAATTCTGACTTGCTTAGGTATGTAAATTAATTAATACCATGAGTATAGCTGGTTTATTGAATAGTTTTTTTGGTTTTTTTTTTGGTGGACACAGCTGTCCAACATAATCCCACATGATTTTTTAATTCAAATATAACCTTTTGAGACCTCTAATGTCTCATCACAGCATTGCTTTTGTTGTCAGGGAGTACCCAACATTAATTCTACTAACTTATCTAAATTGTAAAAAGATTGCAATCAATTTATCTTTCCCACATGTCCCATTGAACTCCAAAGAATAAAAATATACCAGAGCCTTTAGGTTAAAATACAGAAGAGAAAGCATGTGCATGTCAGATTTATTATAGAAAATAAATATGTAAAGGAGCAGAATAAAGAATGTGCTTTGGTAGGTGTATGTTGGATGTTTTTGTTAAAAAAAAAAAAGAATCTTTCAGTGTGAGCTTAGACATGTTTACTAGTGGCAGAGAGACTGAGACAGGCTGAGATTAAAATTAATATCTTCCCCAGATGTCCCGGGTAGTTTTCAGGGAGCCTGTCCAGTGGTGATAAATCATATTTCCACTTCCAATAGAGCTGCGTGGGTCAACATGGTCTCGTCTATTTTTGAAACGGATGCTTCTCTGCCAGAATACTATCACACTTCACATTCTCACTCTTTACATTCTTGCTTTGGAACTGCCGGTGCAAGCTGATGTGTATGAATAAATGTTTTGCCTTGCGTTTTAATTGTTGAACGGACCGGTCCACTGATTGGCTTACAGCTCTATGGGGAATACCAAGAGCACCAAGGAGGCTCAGGGAGACGGGAGGCCACACGCCTGCTGACAGAGAGACAGATCAAGAAACATGGTAATCACCATCACAACCATGGGAGGACACGGCACGGGCATGGTCGCCATGGTCATGGTCATTACAGCAGGCAGAGGATTAAATATCAGTCCAACATGGACAGAGAGTGTACTGATGAGCAAACACCTGAACAAGATCTTACCTCATCAATGAAGAAGAAACGCTCCTACTCCAAATGCAGAGGTAAGGAGTACTAAAGAGATGTATATTTATAAAAGGAGATGAATTCATACTTTATTTAAACTTTGCTGTTTTTGTCTGTATTATCTGTTTTTTTACAGACTGTATTGCACGAGTACAGCGATTCCTTGTGACAAGGCTGGGAGAGGACTGGATCTTCCTGGTTCTACTGGGTATTACAATGGCACTAGTCAGCTGGACCATGGACTATGCTAGTGCAAAGAGTCTGCAAGGTACAGCTGTAGAGATCACCACATTCTTAGTACATGAAATAAAAGCAAAGTTAGATATTGGTGCCAATAAAGGAAACCCCCTTTTGGCTGGATTTCCATTGTCATTTTCCTTTGCATTCAGAAGATGTTATTAAGAAAAAGTTAATGGAAACACAATCTGCTTAGCTGTGGTGATTTTTGCTGAATTCATAGAAGACTTCATGCACATTAGGTCAGAGACTCGTGTGACTGATCAACATCTTACCAGATGTAAAACAAGTGAGATGTTGCTACAGAAAGCATTTCATAAAAATGAAAGTATTTGTTATCATCTCCTCAGGTAAGAGCTCTAGTTTCAGGACAGCACAACTGCATCATTGTAACCTAAACTGCCACCTTCTGGTGATACTAGTCAGACTAGTTTTTCATTTCACTCCAGTTGAAGAAAAACTTTCTAATTAACATTTTTTACTTCACTTTTTTTAAAGACTGCATTTAATATACTGGTTCTGTCCACCATACTTCTCAATGTTTCTTTTTATTCCTCCTCCTCTTTCTTATATTCTTTTTCAATCCATTATTTTTATTTTGTCTATATCTCTTCATCTAATTTAGTTTTTCTTCTTTTCATCAAATTCACTCATTTTACTTGTCAATTTCCTCTTTTTAATTCATCCCTCTTCAGCCTATAAGTGGATTCATGGAGAGCTGAGAGGGAACATCCCCCTGCAGTACCTGGCTTGGGTTTCCTATCCTCTGATGTTTATCCTCTTTTCCTCCATCTTCTGTCACCTGGTTTCTCCCCAAGCTATTGGTCTGTACCTCTCTGCTTCCACATTATCATCATTTTATATCATACATTTCTCTGTGTGCAGCTGCCTTTTAGTTGGCTGAAAATTTAAGAATTTTACTTCAGGGTGGCCTTGTAGGTAGAAAGGGAAGGAGCTCCCATCTGACATACTGTATACTTCCGGCCTCACTTTAGATCACCTTGGTTTGCACAGGACGGGCCAATTACAGTGTGTATGTGTTTAATCATGATTAGACTTTACACTGGAACTCCAGTGAGGTTTGTCATTGAGTATTACATCACATGTTTCATAGCTCTGACTTGTAGGTCTCTCAAGCGGTGTTCAGAGGCTTTACAGGCTTAATAACACACCTTGGACATTAAAAATAAAATGGGAGTTCCCACACTTTTATCATACAATACCAGGCTGAAATCAAAGATGTGATCCAGGACATAAACAATATTTTAGTAAGCCTGACACATTCAGATGCTCATCCATCATTTGGTTGCTATCCCTTATGAATGGGGGCAATATTGCATTTAATTAAGGGGATCTTAATTTTAGTGTTTAGTCTCTTTGTGTTATAGTTTTGGTCTTTCACCACAGCAAAAAGCTTAAAGGTGCAAGAGTACACAAGTGCTTAAAATTCTACAAGGTCTACAAAAGTTAATATCTTTCCCTCCTCTTGGTTTCAACAAACTCTGTCTTACCTTCCTTCAAAGGTTCTGGTATCCCAGAGTTGAAGACCATCCTGAGAGGGGTTGTACTAAAGGAATATCTAACACTCAAAGCCTTTGTTGCCAAAGTCATTGGTCTGACTGCTGCTTTGGGCAGTGGCATGCCTGTAGGAAAAGAAGTAAGTAAAAACAAAACAAAAGATTGAACATTAATGAACTTTTCATCCCAATGCCGTACTGCTTCATTTAATTTAGTTTTCTTCTTTTCTTTTCAGGGCCCTTTTGTCCACATTGCCAGTATCTGCGCAGCCGTTCTCAGCCGCTTCATGTCCTTCTTTTCAGGAGTTTATCAGGTAAGCTGATGTCAGGAAACGCATACAGTTTCCATAAAATATTTCATTTAACAATAAAGAACGTGTACAGCATAAGATGTTCTTTATCTATGTGATACTTTTCTACTGTTTAATGCTGTCTCCTCCCTGTCTGGATCAGTAGAACCCATACTGTTATACAGACATCCTCACAGTGGGCTGTGCAGTTGGGGTGGGCTGCTGCTTCGGTACTCCACTTGGAGGTACATGACCTTTTCTCTTGCTTGTTTAACATTTTATTTTTTTTTTATTTTATTTTATTTTATTTAGGTAATTTATTTGTCATTTAATCTGATATTTTTTAAAATAAATGATTTTGTCTTATTTACTTTAATCAAATAGTTTATTTTATTTAATTTGATCTTAATCAATTTCATTTTAATTATTTTATTGTATATTTATTTTATTTTATTATTTTATTTATTATTTTTTATTTTATTTTCCATTTTGTTTTCTCTTTCTTTTTCTTTTTTTCTGGTACCCCTTTCTTTGGAACACATGTTAGTCACGTCTTGGTCATGTCTTAGGATTGGGGATTTTCAGATATCATCAAAATTGTTTTAAAGAAGCCTAAATAAAAATCAAAACAAGAAACTTAACAAGCTGAAAAATATCCTGTAATATTTATGCATAGTTTATGCATATTCATGCATCGTCTTGAATGAGTTCTTTTAATTAGAAATGCTGTAGTTTTAAAAGTACCTGTCTAATATAGTGTTAGCCGTTGTACCTTTTGTCTCTCCACCAGGTGTGCTCTTCAGTATTGAGGTAACATCCACATACTTTGCTGTCAGAAACTACTGGAGAGGATACTTTGCTGCTACATTTAGTGCCTTCATCTTTAGAGTGCTGTCTGTGTTTAACAAAGATGCAGGTATGAAAGGGAAGGAAAGTATTAAGTTGATATTTTAGGCATTGTCATGTTACTTTTACTTTCTCAGATGTAAGCCAGATGGCGCCCTTACTCCAATATCCATCACATCTTTATGATGATGCACATTATGTACTGTATTTGTTCTAAACACATTTCTCTAGATGCTGTGCTTCTCCATCATTTAACAGCAGGTTTTAATGTCTATTTTAATTTTTTTTGTTAAAAAGAAAAACAAATTCAAACAGAAGAAGAAAACACTGAAGCTGTCGGGTAAAACTAATAATTTTGGTTGTTACAAGACTTAAGCTGACCTTTGTTCTGCTGAAATGACCACTTAGTATCCATTTAGTGGTTAAATCAATAACTGATAACATGAATTTCAACATTTCACCTTTTCTTTGACTCCTAGTAACCATCACTGCTCTGTTCAGGACAAACTTTCGTATGGATTTTCCTTTTGACTTGCAGGAGCTACCAGCATTTGCCATCATCGGGTGAGTGATTACCAAACTGAGACAACTGCAAATGACAGACAATGGTGAGGTAAAAATTATGTTTAGATCGACCGAAAAACAAAGTAACAATTGCAAATTTTTTAGAGTTGAAGTTGGAGATGGGAACCACCTCAAATGCCCTTGTTTCCTGTCTAGTTGTATACTACATCTATATCAGTTGGCTAAATTACACAAACAAGCAACTCTGAAGCCGCTTCATTAGTGATTTCCATCTATTTATTTATTTTTTCCTAAATCAATTCACCACTCATCTTTTCAGTTCTTTGATAACCCTGATTCATGCACCTGTTTTGGCATTATATATTAATTATGATTCTCCATTTCTTAAATACTTACCCTCAAAGATCTCACAAAATGTTACTGACTCTGGGATTCCTCTTCTTTCTTCATTTGTGTGTTTATTTTTATTTGTTGGGCACCATGCACAAAAAACATTCATCTCAGAAGATGCTCATTTCCATCTGCAGTCCCAGGGCAAGTAAAAAAATAGATAAATAATCATCTCTTCCTCTACTTGCCTTTTATGGCAGTAATAGTAGAAGACTCACTGTGCAAATAAAGCATAAATTATGTTTTAAGATAATACAGCAAAGTGATTAGATTCCAGTTTAAACAAGGATTTTAATACTATGATATACATTTTTCCATTAAGATCCTAGTTAATCTTTCATACTCAGTTATTTAAATACTTTAAAAACATCAACACATTAAGCAAATTGCAAACACTTTGTTACATGTTGATAATTGACAGAACTGGCCAGCATATGGGAGGTTGGTGGTAATTATGCTGATGATGCCAAAGGCCAGCACTTCAAAGTTTTCTTACACACACACACCCTACTGAAGGCTGATTAAGCATCTGTCTTGCATCCTGTCTCTTCTCTGAGTTCTCTCCAAATGGAAAAACTCAATCCAGTGACAAGTTTTGCTGTAACGTTCTCTCCTTCTTCCTTTTCCTTGCTTCCTTCTATAATGTCCTCGTGCTTTTTGTTGCTGAATCAGCCATGGTGTGTGTACAAAACAGCCAGTGTGTTTGGATCCAGGTGTTGGCATATGAACCAATGCTGTTGAGCAAAATAGAGCTGTGACGTGTTGCCCGGGGCAGAAAAAAGTTGTGAAGTGTGTTTCTCACCTTCAGGCTGCAACAGGTCAATGATTGGAATGTTTTGAATGAATGTTAGTGCAGCTCAGAGTTTAAGGGCACATTCACGCTGGCACTGTTGGGTCTGCTTTAAGCGAACCCTGCTCTGCTTTCACAGGTAGTTCGGTCCGTTTGGAGCAGCGTGAAGGCACATTCAGACTTTGGTGTGGACCAAAGAAGCAAACTCTGATCCACTTGAATACCGGGGTCTCTTTCTGCTTGTATGTGAACTCTAGTCCGATGTGCTGATAGTGGGAACTTAGACCATCCAGAGGACCAAAGATGAAAAGTGACGAATGACTCGATGTACCGCAACATGTCAGATGGCTGCTTCTCCCGTTCTTCATGCTTGACAAATTCTTGTAAAAACCACATTAGGTTTTACCAAAGTAAAAACAGAAACCCCAAAACCGAATTGATTTATTGTTTACTTGCCATGAACAAGCTGTTTTTGGCCCTGGGCAATCGATGAGCTCGAATTTCTTCTTTTTTATTCATGGTCAGCAGCCAATTTGGGAAATACTGCCCCTATTGAGCTGTTAGTGTTACTGCAGGACATAGTCGAGGTGGTTTGGTCTGCTTAAGTCAAGTGTGAAAGCAAACCAAACAAAAGTGCAACATTTTTGAAAGTCCCTGCCCACTTAAAAAAAAATCCCACTGGACTATTCTCTTGTGAATGTGCCCTTAAAGGTCCCATATTATTCATTTTTTCAATTTCATATGGGTGTCAGAGGTCCAACAACATTGTTTTCAAAGCATATTACTTTAAATTCAGCCTTGGTCTGTAATTTCAGTCATTCCAAATGTGGCTCTAGTGGGCTCTACTAGGAACGGGCAGTTTCTGTGTTTGAACCTTCAAATGTTCATGAGTGGTGCCTGTTCACGCCCCTCAATGGAAGAGGGTCCGCCTTTCGCTGGCGCCCACTCTGTGATTTTAGAGGGTAAGCTCAGCTAGCCGAAGGGCAGGGGGGAATGTTTTTTTTTTTCTTTTGTGATGTCACAAGGGAAAAATATCTCAGATTCACCCGTTTGAGCACACATTTGCTAAAAAGTGGAGCAAGCAAGTGAGAGAGGTGACAGAATTTTCTCATTTTGGGGCCTCATACACAGGCTATGAGGACATGCATGACTATTAGAAAACCTTCAGAAAGTAAATTTTGCATAATATTTAATATCAGAAATGTATGTGGTGATGGTTAAAGAGTATTACTGTTTTTTATTTGCTATTTTTAAATGCTAACTTAATTTGACTAGTTTATTTGTGCAGGATCTCCTGTGGGTTTTTGGGGGCGTTTTTTGTCTATCTCAACAGAAGAGTGGTTCTCTTTATGAGACGGCCAAATGCTATGACTCGCTTCCTGATTAAACAGTAAGTCTCTGTAAGCTTGGTTATGAAAATTTTATCTATTGCAATTTCTACCACCCCACCCCATTTTTATTTTTTTATTTCTTTTTCTTCCAGTCGACTGGTCTTTCCTGCTGTGGTTACGTTCGTTATCTCCACCTTGACTTTCCCACCTGGATTCGGACAGTTCATGGCAGGCGAGGTCAGAGCTCAGATCTTGTCAGTCCAATATGTCTCTTAAGCAAATGCAGAATGCTCTACATGAAATCCATGTATGAACATCTGCTATGTTGACTATAAATGTATAAGCTTTAGAAAATATTTGGGCAATATATTTATTTACAAAATAGAGCAAAACTTTGGTGCCCAATAAGCAGATCCTCTAAAAGCCAACTCCGAGCAGCAGGTTTGAAAGCTCCATCTACGTAGATCCCCAATACAAAGAAACTGCCACCAGCAGTCAGAGATCTTTTAGTATTTTTCTTTTTAGTTTGCCTTTGGTGTGAAGCATCATCACAGACAGGCATCACATAAATGGGTGGCAGCTCGTACCTTGAACTGATGCAACATCACAGGATTTTTTTGGTATTAAAGTTCAAACTGTGACCTTCCTTTGCTGCAGTGACCCCCTAACGTGCTTTTGTTGCATGTCCAAAGAGCAACAAGCTCTGGTCAAGCAGTAATATTCAGGTCATAAAATTAATTCAGTTTAATGTGCAAATGGCTAAAAAGACTTAATGTACAGATCACAGGTGGGAAAATTTCGCGATTTCAGGATACATTTATGATGCAGATGTAGAAGATTCTTCATAGACAGAGCTCAGTTATTTCACAGAGCATGAAGGTTTGAAACTTCCATAGTTGCAAGATGTCGTTTCAGTAACTTTCCCTCTTGCATTAAATTGCATTTAAATTACTCTAATATCTTGTGCAGTAAGGATGAGGTAGATAGATCAGCAGTAAACGATTAAAAAAAACAAGCAGTGTTTTAAAAGCAGACCTCTGGAGAAGAAATTGACCAAATCTGTGGCTTTATTTAATTAAATGAAGTCAGAGTTGTTGTTTTTTCCAGCTGTTAAAGACCTTGATCCACAGCATATTCCTAATATTGAGTTGATACATGCATGCCTCCACACAGGGAAGGTAGGAAGGTGCTGCATCAGATGATCTAATGTCTAAATCCCTGTTCTGCTGTTCAAGCATGAATGTGTGTGAAGCAACTAACTGGAGAGAGATTGATTAGGGCTCCAACTCAGGAAAGTGCAAATTTATGGTTCTCACACCTGCATGCTGTCATTGGCTGGTGTCTAATCACCCACTGGCTAAAGGTTTCAACCCAAAAATGTCCTGAACATGGCGAAATGAGAACCAACACAGGAAATATAAGCAGAGGAATAGTTTGTTTACCCAGTAAAACACATAATCCTATGAAAACATGAAAGATGGAGGTTGTTATTGTATAAGTTTATATGTAATTTTGTTAGTAATACTTTATTTAATCTTACTTCAAGAATCATTTTTGCACAATTGATGAGTCACAACATTAAAACCTGATATTGTGTAGGTCGCTTTCTTGATAATCCTATTTATTTATTTATTTACAATTATAGAATTTATGTATTTTTGCCGGATCTGATCGGAGGGGACAGGGAAAAAGGAGAATAGTGAAGAGAAATAAAAAGAAAAGTAGAAAGAAGAAAGAGGAGACAAAGATACAAGAGATAGAAGGCAATAGCTGCAATATGACTGGAAGTAGGTAAGGGGATAGATAGTGGCAAAAATGACGGAAAGTTTCAAAGGAAGACATGGCATACTTGTTTCCTTACATGCCATCTACGATACTGCTGCTGTAGTTTTTTTCTGAGATGATTAAAAAAAAGGAACTAAATAATAACCTCCTCTATATGCTACATTCAGCATTTTGTTTGCGCCACAAATTCTGCAACTCAATCCTGGCTGATTTTTCTGATGTGCCCCCTAGTGGAATCCTTCAGCAACAATACTGGTCCACAAGCGAGTACAATTACACTCATAACAAACCTGGTTGCCTTCGCAAATGTGAGGTTAAAAAGCAAGTATGTACTTGGCCTAAGGCTAGCATTCTCCACATAACTTAATTCTGTTATGGCGTAATGTGAATAAAACCACTTTTGATTCAAGGTAATTAGATATTGCTGTGTTCTGAGTCAGAGTTCGGTCTTAAATGGTGAATATTGTAATATTCCTTTGTATGTAAATGTATCTAATGCAATACCAGGACTAAAGGTATTCCAGCATAACACTGCATACTCACGACATGACCAGTGTGACTTATTTCACTCATTTCATCTGTCAGCAGTTTTAATATTTTGGCTGATTTATAGATCTAGAATATTTGAACACAATCACCATATTAATGTGCATCTGCGGCCTCATTGTGAAGTCGGTGCCCTTGTTTCTACATGAATTGAGTCAGCGTGTCTTGTAGCCTTCTCTGCTTTAAAAAAGAAACTTCAAGGTGAAATCTCAGATAACTGTGTATCAACAGCTCACTAAGCCAGAACTAAAGGCTCATCATGTGTTTCACAGATGCTCAGAATAGACTGCTAACCAAAAACCAGGTTTGTGAGAAAGTGCCTGTGTGTGTGCATATGTCAGTCAGTAACACCTTAACATGCTTTACACTCTCATTGTAGAAGTGCATCACACCTTTTAAATAAAAGCTCAGTAGATTTTTTTTAACACGGCAGTGGATTGAGGTGATATTTTAATTTAAAAAGCTTCACCTCAGTCGTGTTGCAAAATGGATCCTCCATTTTTTGACAGATATCCCTTTTCCCCAGTATGAGTGCATATGCAGCTTTTATAGGATGAAATCCTTCCAGTCCAGCTCGATAGCAGAGAACAGAATGACAGAAGTGGCAGCAAAAGCAGAAGAGATATGATGCTGCAAGGTTTGTGGACCAGACTTTAAAAGACAACTTTAAAAAAAAAAAAAAAAAAAAAAGCATGAAGAGGAGAGACATTTCATTCAGCTCTTCCAGCTGCTTTTCACTGGGTTAATCCTCACATTTTCACTCCCATTGGAAATGATGCATTTCAACCCTAACAAGCAGGAAGATTTAAGTGGTGCTGGTGTTGTCCCCCCCTCCCACTGAGGTATTATTTGAGGCACTGTGATTTGTGCCTGTGAGCAAATTCATGTGGAAGAAAATAGCTGAAGTGAATTAGTCATTCATGACTAATCAAATTGGAATGACTCATTTTACATGGCCACCAATGGCCATCTTTCCAACCTTCTAAATGCTTTACTGCCTGATGTTCTTACTTTACTTTTTTCTCCTCTTTACCTTTTTTCTTTCTTTTCTGTCTAATCTTCTTTTTTTCTTTCTTTCTTTCCTTTTGTACTCTAATCATAAACTTCTTCCTGTTTTCTCTTGACTAAACCTCCTTTTCTTAACCCTCATCACCTTTTATTTCCTTTTATTTTTGACCCTTTAATCCTCTAATATGTACTTGCTCCCCTGTACCTTTGACTTAGTTCCCCTCATTTCTTCTTTCTTTTTTTTGTCATTGTCTTTGCTTCCAATCTTCTTTTTCTTTTTAACCAACATCCATTTTTTCCTCTCTGCCCATCTGACTTAGATTTCTAACCACTCTTCTATTTTTCTCTCTTGCTGACACCTCTCTATGTTCCCCCTTACCTTCCTCTGCTTCCACTGTTTTCTTCTGTCTACAGTTGATGCCCCGAGAGTGCATCAGCTCTTTATTTGATAACTTCACATGGACGAAGATTTCCGGATCTCCTCCCCCGGTCGGTCTGGGCCGCTCCGCCGCCTGGCTGAACCCTGACGTTAGCGTCTTTGTCATCCTGCTGCTCTTCTTCCTCATGAAGGTATGTGGCTGCTGGGGGATTTTGCTGGGTCACTTAGATATTTATGCGCATATCAAGTGTGTGTCATTATTTTTGTGTGTGTACCGGTGTATTTGTGTGCAAGTGCATGCTTGTCTTGCATCTGCCATTATACATTGGTGTGAGCTTGTGAATGTGTGCACGAGGGCCGGCTTCCCTTGACGTCAGCATCTTCGTCATCCTCTTCATAAGGGACATTTGTTGCAGGTCATTCATGTTGTGTGTTGGTGACAGGGACATCTGAGTGTGTGTGTTTGTCTTTTTTCTTGTCCAAGGTCAATGGTGCTGGGCAAGCTGCCCATAGTTTTAGCTTTCTGATATTTTCTTTAAAGCAGACACACACACACACACACACACACACACACACACACACACACACACACACACACACACACACACAGGGAGATTCACAAGTCTTGCTGTATTATGAGCTTAGACATGCACTGTATATAAATCTAGACTAGATGCTGAGGTGATTTTCAATCAGCAAAAGGTTTATAGTACTTTGAAATAATACCAGAGAGTGCATTCAAGTTGAAAAATAATCACCAAAACATTACAAACATTTCAAATAAATATTGGAGGAATCATAAGAAGGCAGTAAAATAGATTAAAATGAATTTGATAAACAGTATTAATCATTTTAAGTGTATATTGATGAGACCTGGCATTAGTAAATGTCTGTGATAATCCTATCCCAGGTGAAAAGTTTCAAGTACAGACCCATAATCACCAAGTTTACATCAAACTTAATAATATAAATTTTTGTTGCTGTGATCAAAGTTTGACAGTGTATATAAATTATATCAGTGACGAGGAAATGGGTGCTATGGTGTCAGATGGTTGTGACAATGTATGACTGAGGCGTTCATCAGTGATGGCCTGTGGGAAGAAACTGTTCTTGTGTCAGGTTGTGCTGGTGTACCATGTTCTGTGACACCTACCAGAAGGGAGGAGTGTGAACAGGTTGTGTTTGGGATGTGATGGGACAGCAATGATGTCTGTTGCCCAGTCCTGACTCTGGAGGTGAGTAAGTCCTGGATGGAGGACAGTTTGGCACTAAAGATGCTTTCTGCTCTCTGCTGTCCTGATTGCCCTTTTCAGTCTGTGTCTGTCCTGTTGGTGGCTGAGCCGAACCAGCCTTACTGAATGATTGCTTAGTAAAACTAGATCAGCAGCTCCTGAGGCAGGTTGAACTTCCTGAGGGAAGTGCATGTTATGCTGGGAACTATTTGATGCTATCTATGTTGGATGCCCACTTCTGGAAGACGGTGGATCCTAGAAACCTGAAAGCTTCTCCAGTAGCAAGTAGTATGGTAATGGGAGGCAGTGCTTGTTCAAGTAGTTAGTCTATCTCAAGACCCAGCTTGGCAATACACATAGATATCCATAGAAAATACCAAATGGTAAGAATGGAGATGGAGGTGGGTTTATTTTTTATTTACCTAGTTTTATTTACTATTTTTAAATTTTTTTTTTTTTTTTTTTTTTAGCAAATATTTATAAAAAAAACTTCTGTGGGTTTTAAGAAGGTCACATACACAGAAGTGAAGCACTAAGGGTGGTGGATGCTACTAAAAGGTGTTAACATAGTGTGTTTTGACTAAGGTTGTCACGATTATAGACTCTTTTGTCACAGTTTTCAGAAATGGCTGCGATTTTACAATGATCACAATTATTAGGCATTAATTTATTAAATTTATTTTCATCTTCATTCCAACATTACAAAATGATAACTCAACAAAGTAAACAAAAAGTCCCATTGCAACAAAATCACCTCTGTGGAACATAATCCACTTTTACATGAGTGTTAATTCCCCTTTAATTCAGGATAAAAATTAAATCCTCTTCAATAAGATTTAAAATGCCCTTGTAAACATGTAATTACAAATAAAAATGACAATTCTGAATTTCCATCACTACGACCCTCATCTTACCTTGTTTAGGCTAATTCATTTTATTATTTTTTTATTATTTAATTTTATTTTACATATCTATGTACTTATTTACTGAGAAACCAATTTTTCTTTTTTTTGTAATTTTATTAATTCTGTTTTCTATGACTTTGTTTTGCTAAGGCATCTTGTTTTTATAAACACTATTAGTTAAACTTTCATACTTGTCATTCTTTTGTGTTCTTTTTAGGTTTATTTAATTTTCCACTGTACCAAGTTTTAACCAAGTGTATTTCTCATGGGGATCTTGCTTGGTCTGCAGGATTGTTGCCATGGGGATGGCTGTGGTCTGGGTAGCTAAGGGCCCTGCACTGCAGCCCAAATGACTGTGGTGTGGGCCCTGGTCTGCGTGGACTTGGACTGTCCCCGTGGTGGCAGCCTCTGTTGTTATGGTGGCTCCTGGTGTGGACGGATCCCCAAAATGTTGTTTTCTCACAGTAGAGTCTAGCCAGATTATATTCTTATTATGTTAAGAGATGTGGGAGGGAGGAGTTTGCTTTGGGTATGAGTGTGTGTGTCCGAAAGATATGTCTGGATTTTTAATTGCTTTTTTCTGTTTTCTATTTGCAAACAATGTTTGTGTGTGCATTTTATTATGTAAAGCACTTTGTGCTACTTATGTGTGAAATGTGCTTTATATATAAAATTTGATCGGATTTTGATTTGATGATGTATTGAACAAAAGATCACAGACATTTCAATAAGACTTTAGGCGTATTGTGACTCAGCTGGAGCTGTCTTAAAATTGGATCATTCAAGACACATATTAATGCCAGGCATGAGCAGGGCTTTAAAATATAGCATCAGAATCTAACCAAGGTTCTAAGAAACGTTAAGAAATAGTGCTTTGTAATGTCAGTTTAAGCTCCCCAGTGATACCCAATGAAGTACTGCCCGACTATGGGCTGTAAAATTAGCTCTGAGATTGGAGAAACAATGCCTATCCTGAGGTCTTACAAAGCCATTTCACTCCATCTGACTAAAATATCCCCATGTTTGGTGTCTTGCTGCAAAGAGTTTGCCATGTTGTGAAGTACAACAAGAATGGAGTTATTACAAAATAGAGAGCACATAATATTTGCTGCTCTTAAAAATATTCTTTGTCATTCTGTCAGTATCACCTGACCAAGGTTTTCTTCATTTAGAAATGCGTCATTAGTTCTGTCAGCCTCTTGTATAATAATAAATACATAAGAAGTCAAATTAACCTCGTTCTTGAGTATTTTTTTGCTTTTGATTAAGTATAAATCATTACATAAATAGTATCTTTTTAAATTGTTTTTTTGGGGGGGATTAAGAGCTATCTTTATAGTTCAGCATTATTATATTTCCAACATAACTTGAACAAAGTTATAATTTGTCCCTTAAAATCCACAAAATCTTATTGGCCTTTTTAGGGTTAGCTTTATTCTGTTTCTATGTGCTGTTTAGGCTCAGATTAGGCAAAAATGCCTTAAAGATAATCCTATCAACAGAATATTCCAGCCTGTCACTCGACATCCTACACTGCACTGGTTAAGTCACGGCGCTCCTCAGTCGAGTGAAGCAGCTTCCCTGTTGTGAAATTTTTATTCAGCCAAAGCAGAGAGCAGCTGGATGCTAAAACTCCTCTCTCAACATGTGCGCCCACTGTGCGTTTTTGCTTTCATATCCTCTTCTGCTGCCGTCAGCTTTTCTTTTATACACACTCACACACACACACACTCTGGATCTGGCTCTGAGATGCTTGTGATTCCCTCTTCTTCTGTGTTTGTCACTGCAACTCTGTCTTGACATCCAGCAGACTTTCAATCCTAGTTCAGCAAAAAAAACAAAAAAAAACTTGTGCGTTTTATTGAATTGCAGTTTAGACTGAATGCGAGGGCACTTTAACCCTGGCAGTTTAAAGCTGTGAGAAGATTTAGAAACATCATGATTTGATTTGATTGCAATTCAGAAAGCTGAACTATTATAAAGCAAGTACAGATGTTTTTTTTTTCCATTCATTCATTGATTAACTATCTAAGTTTCTGCACCGTAACGACTCTTCACTGCTCTTGTGAGAAGTAAATGATTTTTGATCATATGTTTTATTTGATGAAAAGATAAATTCAGTCATCATAGCCGACTTCTTTCAGCTAAGAATCCTTTCTAAGGTTAAACTATTTCCCTTTTTTTCTGACCTTGAGAAAGCAATTTATGCTTCCATCTCCTCGAGAATAGACTGCTGTTATAGTTTTTATTCAGGTATAAGTCAGTCTCGCCTGAAACTTGTTCACAACGCGGCTTGTTCGACCTTTAACAGAGACACAATAACTTGATCATATAACACCAATTTTATCCTTTCCACTGGCTCCTGGTCCGTTTTTAGAAAATATTTTATATCCAGCCCTTCCAGAGCCTGGAGATCTGCTGATCCGATGCTTCTGGTTGTCCTTGAGGTTCAGGTTTAAACAAAAAGGTGACAGAGGCTTTCCGGTTGTTGGTCCCAAACTGTGGAATCCCCTTAAGATCGACTTCAGGACCTCACCAACAGTGGACATTTTAAAAACTAATTTCTATTCCTTGGCTTTTAACTCACGTTGAGTTTTTGACTTCTAGGCATTTGTGTTGTTTTCTGATATTTGTCCATATCTGTTTTGTGTTGTTTGATTTTTTTTTTGTTATTATATGACACTTTGGTCAACGTCTGTTTTTAATGTGCTTATAAACTTGATTTGGGAGCGTATCGAAGTAAGGACGTTTCTTTTCAGCGTGTTGTAAACATGTTTTTAACACAGTTGACTGGTGAGAAACCTGAAAGTGTAGATGTCAACAGTACCCTCCAAATGGCGGAGAAAGGTGTGGTGACGCCACGTGTGCAATCTCTCTTGGTTGAGATCGGAAATTTCTTCAGTGTACCTCCAGAGTGAGTGCAGATAATTATAGAAGTGGAGCATTGGTTTAAAAGTGGCAGTCACAAGGAACTGCAGGATTTTTCTTTCTTCTTTTTTTCTTTTTTCTTTAGATAAAGATGGCCTCTTGTTCTCTGCTAAAGGAGAAAACAGAAAACATTGGACCTCTTTCCTTAGTACTGGCTGCCACATATCATTTCACTGAGCTAAGGTTCCTAAGTAAAGTTCCTGTTCCATCGGACTTTCTTTACTGACCGATTTGTGGCTCATAGTTCAAATCTTGAGAACCTTGTTCATTGCTGATGTTTCGACTTTATCAGACTTCTGAGATGGACGTCTTAAATTGACAGAGATGAGACACATTTATGTTTTAATGCCACATTTTGTACTATTCCTCCATCTTTAGTTGTAGTCCTTATTTTCCTTCACTTTAAAACGCAGCAGCAGCTGCACTAATTCTGTGTTGCAACTCTCATCCTTCTCAGGATTTAGGACCCTGATATGAGAGTGTGTGGCGACTGACACAGTCTCTTTGCCATGAGACACACAGGTTTTGTGAGCTGTGTGTATTTTTCCCTGATTGATTTTGACTCTCGTGATTAAAAGAGAGAAGAAAACTGAGCGTGGTCCTTTCTGTCAGAACAGTAACCACACTGTGAGAGACGTGTTAATGAGTTTTTATCTCGGTCCATACTAATTAAGTTCTCTGATGACGTGATAATGTGTGGAATGATGATAAGAATTGGTAAAATGGTAATTTCATGTTTCTAAAAATTCTTTTTAAAATCTAAATGACAAAGCGCAGCATGTGGCATTTTTAGAAAACACAGATGCTTTCACCGACACACCTTAAAATTCCCCAGCTTGTCTGGAGATAGTCATTATCTCTCAGCTCTCTGTAGCTAACAACAAAGCACATTATTAGAAAATCTATTTTGAAGTTACATTTAAATTAAAATAGATCTTGTTTGGACACAATCATGAAAGATAAGTTCAGCTCTCCATCTGGCACAGGAGTTTGCATCTTTTGTATTAGCAGTCTTTCATAATCAGCTGGCAACTGCCCAATGCAACGGCAGCTTTATCTTCTGCAACTTCGCTGCAGTAGCTGTTGACTAAGCACCTTGCTCAAGCACACCCCGGTGTGATTGAGTCTCCCCCATATCACACACACACACATACAACTTCACCTCTGTAACTCATTAATCTGTGGCCCAATAGGGTCATATGTTTTCTATCAACTGAAATGCAAAACTTGAGACACGACCTCAATTGGGATGTGGAGACTGCATCTCTTCTGTCTCTATGCAACAGAGCATCTTGGTTGCAATCTAATTAGTATTATGTGATCTTTAGGAAAACAATTAAGTGTTATTTTTTTAATTGTGGATCATATTGACTGGCTGACAACAAAAATCAATTAAACAATTTATTAATCAATATTTTGATATTATGAAGGAGCATATTACCCACTGATATTTATCATTATTATTTTATCAGCTGCATCTTTCTCCTCATGCAGTTCTGGATGTCTGCAGTGGCCACCACCATGCCCATCCCTTCCGGGGCTTTCATGCCGGTCTTCATACTTGGTGAGTAAAACCCCTCTTTTTTTGATTATATGTTTTATCTTTAGTTTAGAGTCTCTGCCTACTATCTTGAATAATTTAAAAAAGAAATTTTTTCTCAATTCTTTGTCTTTCCATTTTCAGGGGGCAGAGGGGGGGAGGGGGGAAGAGGGGAGGGGAGGGAGAAAGGGGAGGGGGGGGGGGGGGGG
>JBAMHW010000019.1:23678468-23697739 GCA_037177495.1 Rhadinocentrus ornatus | reverse complement strand
TTTTTTTTTCTTTTTAGGAAGGTGAAAAAAAAAAGTTTTTTTAAGTTTTTTTTTTTTCACTTTCCCTCAAAAACCCCCCCCCCCCCCCCCCCCCCCACACACACACACACACACACCTCCCCTCTGGTCATGTCTGGGAATATTATGTAAATTCAGGAATAATTATTCAGAATAAATTAATAAATTATTCAATAAATTAAGATTATCAAGAGAAGCCTTATACCCATAAAGCTTCTCTTGGCAAAGCAAATTTGTTCGGCACAACGCAGCAGCCAGACCATCATTCTGCTGCTACCATGCTGGACAGGATACGTTAAAGGGGAAAAAAACTAAAACATTTGACAAGTAACAAAACATTTGTTTTTACTACTTCTATCAACTGTAACATAATTACGAGGAGAGTTGAGGAGAAAAGGTTTTCTTTCCCTCATTAGACTAATTGTGTTCCCAATGTTTTTATTTAATTTGCCTTCATAAAGTTTAATATTTAGATCAGCTAATAAGGAAATTCTGCAGTTCACCTTCATTTTGTTGTTAATTGTTTGACTTTTCAATTGTTCCTTTTGTTTAAAATGTTTTTTGTTAGTAGCCTAATGCAACCTCTAATGAAAACGTAGCTGCATATACATTGAATTATGTGTTTTTCTTTATGATATTAAACTCTAGCCTTTGTACTGCCACTGTTGCACAGTGCATTAACATTTTACAGATTTTATACTGGGATGAAATCACCAGGGATCCATGAAAAATGGAAAAGATTCTGAGTTGCAGTTGCATGTTTATTATGTGGCTCAGTAGTACATAAAGTAGAACTGAATGTTTTGTTTTATTTCAGTGCCCCTTTTTTGCTCTATAAAAGATTCTTCCCAGACGTGCTTAAAAAAAAAAGCCAGATTCTTGGAGCTACTTTGTGTGTTTACATTTTTTGAATCGTTGGACCTTTTTAGCTGTAGCCAGTCGTGTACCTGTGTGTACAAATTAGATCAAATAATTGGATCAAAAGCTTTTCTTAACACGACTGCAGTCGGAAATGGATATTTTGGCCAGTTGCCTGTAAACCAAAATCACTTCACTTCCTGGCTGTATTTTTTGAGATGTGATATGACTGCGTTTAGTGCAAGTTAGACCTTGTGTGTCCTCTGTCCTCATTATCCCCAAATTAAACCTTAAAGATATTGTGAAACACACCAGTATGCGGTGGTTTGCTTTATGTTTTGTGATGTTTTTTTAAAATAGATAAATCTGCTGGAAATTATTTCTTTCCATAATCCTGGCTCACTTGTCATTTAGGAATTTTATACACTACAAATGCAGTTTAGATACTTTAATATACGTGTTTTTTTATAATTAAATATTACAATGCTGACATGTAAAGTAAAATGCTACTGGATTTATTCAAGTCTTAATTCAAACATAAATTGACCTTTAGCCTTGTCTTTCTCTTGTAGGAGCTGCATTTGGCAGGCTGGTAGGCGAGATTATGGCCACCCTGTTTCCTCATGGGATTGTGTTCGATGGCATTCTGTACCGCATCATCCCCGGAGGGTACGCAGTCATTGGTTAGTCCCTTGTTTTTTGTATTATTTATCACTTTTCACCAGTAATTCTGTTAAACATGCAAGGACTCCACAAAATATATTCATTATGAATCATGTGCAGTTGGAATTGCATACTTTATAACCCCGTACCATTAAAGTCTTACTATCAAGCTGTCAACTTCCTGCTCCCTCAGATTGTCAGCAGTGGTCAGTTGTCTTCTTCCTGTCAGCTGTGGCTGGGCTCATCTCTCTCCCCTAACTACTTCTAACCTTATGTCAAACTCTCCAGCCCTCCAGTCGTCACTCATGTCAAATTGTCTTACTCCCCACCAAATCGTCCTAACCCCCCCCCCCCCCCAACCCATACACACACACATTCCTCCAGATTTTCATCCTCTCCTTCCTAAAGCTCCTCATCCCTCCCATCAGAACATGTGGTCACTTTGCTCTGACAGTTAAATGTCACCGCTGGTTTGCTCTACTGTCCTCACCTTAGCCACTGACCCAGAAACGTGGCCTTCCCTCAGTCTCTCTCCAGCTGCACCACAAAGGCCATCTCTCCTCCTCATCCTCTGATCCATCAGCCTTTTCCTCTCTTGTCCTTTTGTTTTAATTCTCAATGCTTTCTTCCTCTCAAATTCTCTTTGTATTCTCATATTGACGCTATTAGCTGCTTCTAGTTAGTACACATCTTATCATTCATTTGGTCCTTCACTCTTTTATTCTTATTTTACCCACATATTTTCTGTTACCACACGTTATCCGTTGATCCTTTTTTTTCTGTATCTCTTTGATCTTATTTCTGTAAAGCTGACATTATTTCTCTGTCCCTGTTATCTTAAACCTTTACTTCTTTTGTTATGCATTTTCCATTCTTCTCTCCCTAATTAGATTCTGCTTCTTTTCGTTCTTTCATTTTTGAATTAAACTATGCTCTTCATCCTGCTTCCGTACTCCCACTCCCTTCCTTCTGTTTCTACTAACTTTTGCATCTTTGCTCCTTCACTGTCCATGTACCCCTTAGTTTCCTTTCCTTACTTCACTTTTCTTCCTTTCACCATCATTCCTTTGCCTTTTCTCCCATCCTCCCCTCATCTTCCCATTTTTCTGACAGGAGCGGCAGCAATGACCGGAGCTGTGACTCACACAGTGTCAACGGCGGTTATCTGCTTTGAGCTGACCGGCCAGATCTCGCACATCCTGCCTATGATGGTGGCTGTAATTCTAGCCAATATGGTGGCCCAGGGTCTGCAACCCTCCCTGTACGACTCAATCATCCAGGTCAAAAAGCTCCCATACCTGCCGGAGCTCGGCTTCGGACACATGAGGTTTGTGCTCAATTCAAATGTGACATATTAAACACATTGCAGACACCTTAATGCAATGCTTGGCATCTTCTTAATACATGGATAGAATTACAGCATCCTTTTAAAATGTAAAATTAAAAAAATTTAAAATGCATTAAAATAGATGAAATACCTCCCAGATGCAGAGATTGCTTATGGTAATGATTGTATGGCTCCTTCTGAGGGTGTGTGGTATTTTTTTCCAAGCAGTTGCAGTCATATATCTGTGTATCCATTCCACAGCCAGTACAACATCTTTGTGGGGGACATTATGGTGAGAAAAGTGAAGTTTATTTCCTCCCAGTCCACATACAGAGAAGTCAAAGACCTCCTGGACTCCTTCTCGCTCAAATCGATTCCCTTGGTGGACTCGAAAGGTAAAAAAAGGTCATCATATATTTAATTTAAACACTGGAATTAATAAAATATTAGAAAACTGAACAAAGCAGTGACAGAAAATCAATTATTTCATCTAAGGGCTTTTAGACACCAAACTCATGTAAAGAGCCATTTGTAATGAAGAGCATCCTGCTGTACCTCCTCATATCACCAACATCTGCGCAAAAATAATCCAAAGATCATATCCAACCACCAAATTAGATGATTTACAGCAGTTTAAAAGCATGCAACTTTATTGTTGTCTTTTAATCTTTATACTCAAATTCCAGTGAAGTTACGGTGCTGTGTAAAATGTGCCCATCTTTACATCTAAGAGACTCTATCTCCCTAAAATGCTTCTTTTTATATCTTGTCTTGTCACTAACCTGTTCTCAATTAACCTAGTAAGTTGTTAAATGCTCCTCCACCTGTATTTGATTTGTGCCAGCTACTTTCACTGCCCTTCGTTGCCCCAGTTCAACTTCTTTATGTCTTGCTGCCATTAAATTCAAAGTGAGCTAATATTTTCCATGAAATGGTTAATTGTCTGTTTTAACATCTGATATGTTGTATTGGGAATAAGTTATGGGTATATGCAAGTCAATGCATTCTGTTTTATTAACATTTTACACAGCATCCTAGCTTTTTTGGGAATTAGGATTATAAATAAAATTGGAACCCAATGCATTTCATTGTTTCTACAATACTCAAATGTTTCATTTTTATGGATGGTTTTGTACATGAAAACTTTTATTAATCATTTAAGAAGCTTCATACATTGAAAACCAACACAGTTAAATGTCCTATTTTCCTGAGGAGTTAATTTGTTACACTAAACAGTAAATCATGAGCACATTT
The DNA here is from genome assembly GCA_037177495.1 of Rhadinocentrus ornatus. Classification (NCBI taxonomy): domain Eukaryota; kingdom Metazoa; phylum Chordata; class Actinopteri; order Atheriniformes; family Melanotaeniidae; genus Rhadinocentrus; species Rhadinocentrus ornatus. Next base: position 23,693,619 of record JBAMHW010000019.1, on the reverse strand, counting down.
TGGAAAGGCACCTGTTCCATTCTGTTCTATTATATTGTTATTGACAAAACTTGCAATGCATGTGACACATTACCGGAGAAAACACTCCAGATGGTTGTCGCTTTGGTGCATTTTTTTTTTTACTAATTATTATTCTTACTATTTTTTTTTTTTTTTAAAATCAATGAATTAATACAAATCAACATGGTAGTTTAGGCACATTGCGCTCTGTGTGGTAATCCAGTTAATCCTTCTTTCGTCTAGAGTCTATGATCCTATTAGGCAGCATTGATCGTTTGGAGCTTCTGGCTCTTTGCGATTGGTGGTTGTCACAAGAGAGGAGGCTCCTGATGCAGGTGAGAGCAGTTAAAGACATTTCTGCTTGTTTCATTAAGTCATAACTAGCATATACAACCAAGATTACTGACTTCTTGGTTCCAGGTCTGTGTTCAAGATCTTAAGAGAAAAGATTGATTTTAAGATGAGATGATGGAAAGGATATTACTGATGAGTGCTTTAGATATGTTGTGGTTTTGTTTCCAAATGTTCTTTCATCGTGTTCACCTGGTTCCCAAGTGAGGCCTATCATACTAACCATTGCAAAGTTAAGTGCCCTTCAGGGGGTTGTTTGCTTCATAAAACAGATGTGTTATATCAGTAGTCTGCAAACATAATTGTAAATGCAATAATTGGCTTAATGGTTGACCTAAATTGCAAAAGAGGTTATGTTTAATTTGGATAATGATTGTGCCAGTAAATGAGGTTGCTTGAGTGCCTCATGTATTTAGCTGAGACTGCTATGGAGTTACAGGGAAAAAAGAAAAAAAAAAGAAGAAAATTTGTATACAAATAATATAAGCATACTAAATGTCACCTAAAGGCCCCCAAAAATAGCCATTTCTCTAAAAAGGAAATTCTGTTGTGCTCAGGAGTGAGGTAGGACAGCTGAAACTAAAGCACAGGTGTTAAAGCATCATTTGTGCTCTGAATTTAAATCTATTTTGTTTTGGTGTTGTGACGTACAGTAATTCAGTGTATTAATGTGTCTCCCTGGGTTCAGGGTTGCAGCCTGCAGGAGCAGAACCAGAGTCAGAAACACAGCTGGGAGTCCTTCGCCTTCGTAGATGAAGAGGAAGAAGAGGAGAGAGAGAAGGTTGGCTTCTGATTCATGTTAATTTTTGCTGTTTAAATCTGCTTCAGTTTTTATGCTACAAGTTTGCTTTGTTCATTAATATGAATTTTATTTTTAGCCATTTAATCTTCAAGTAAAACACATTTTATCGTCCATAACCTTGTCACATCGGTTTTCCGTAACATTACGTTCATGTGGAGATTTCCTCTCTGAGAATCCAAAATGCTGCATTTCCTTCGTCTTGTTGCTCTGGCATATTCTACCATCATGTTACTACAGTAGCCCAGCAGGTACAAACCAAACTGTAGCTATTTGTTGCTATTTTGCATTTTTCTTGCGGTCTCCATAGTTTTTCCAGCACACTTGGAGTGGGAGTGTAAAGTGAGGAGGGGTTGTAAATTGTAACTCAAACCACCAGATTTAGGTACACCCTGCATGTCAGACCTATTATTCTGATTTACTATCTTTCTATTTTCTGCAGGGCAGTCCTTCTCAGGAGGAGAGAAATGGGCCCCTGCCTCCTCCAAAACCTCAGGAGCCTTCATCAAACCATGCCGCTCCTGCTCCTGGTGAGTTGAGAGGACTAAATATTTTTGTTATTATTGATCTTACATTGTCTGTAAAATATACTCTGTTATTGCCTTTCTGTGGCTTTTTGCCCCAGCTGCTTCAAAATAAAAGGGTACTTGTGCTTTGATAAATGACCACCCATTAAATATGACAAAGTCTGCAAAGCTGCCTTCAGGTTAGCTGTATATCTACATGTGAGCCCACAAATCTGTCCAGCCGAGGACCACCAGTTTAATGATCAAATTCATAAATTAAACTGCAACTTCTGATCTCTCTTTCATAACTCTATTTCACAAGGTGGGCTAAGGGACATGGTGGTGAGGCCTTTCGGATCAGTATTGATTCCTTTTGGCAGGTTTTTCTGACTGCAGTGATGTAATAGGATTTATTCTTTGCTATGTCTCCCGTCTTTTTCCTCAAAAAAATTATCTGCAGAGATGACTAAGCATTTAGTCAGAGATGTCAGATGGTGGATGAGGTTCACAAGGTTTTATAACACTTATTGGTGTTTAACACATTTTAAAATTAACTAAATTATATGTGTGATGTAACATAATGTATGAAAGAGCAACAAGGGTCCAAAGATGCAGACGTCAAAGGATTTTAGGCTCTTTAGGTGTGTTTCTTTTGAGGTCTTTGGATGCACATTTACAATTAGCATTTTAAATGACCATTGGTCATTTTGGAAGAAACATCCTTGATTCGAGAAAAAAAAATTTACTCTTATAGAGCAGTTTTTAAAATGATTTTAACTATTATAATAATAAAAAAAAAGATAATCAGTTGCCTTATACGTGCTTTGCCCCGAAGGGGAAAATAAGCCAGTGATCTCTGAGGCCCGGTCCCAAGCCCGGATAAATGCAGAGGGTTGCGTCAGGAAGGGCATCGAGTGTGAATACATCCTACGACTTCCATACCAGCTCAGATGGAAGCGGATGATTCTCTGTGGCGACCCCCGAAGGGAAAGGCCGAAAGGAAAGAAGAAGATAATCAGCTGCCTTAAAAAAATACACAAAGTCAGCTGTATCTTGTAGTTACGCCAGTGTCCTTCTACCCATTGAATGAAAACTCAATACCATCTATTCTCACATTATTTCAGCATTTCACAGTTAAATGAATTGGTGCAAACATGTTTGTTTCACTGCATTTAACAGATGCCAAACAATCAGAGTGAATAATCTTACAGCAATGACTGAAGGTTTGGCAGCATATTAACTGCAAGTATCCAGATGGTGCATCTCTTGTGGCAGAGTAAACTTGTCAGTAGCTTGTCACACTCAACATCAGACTCTCTCTCGTTGAAATGGTATCCAGGCAACAATAATAATGGGCTTCTTTTGGTCTGCAGGTTCTTGTAATTCCATTTGCAGCAAGGTTATTTGCGCCAAAAGCTGCATTTGTATAATTCGTTGACTTTTATCCACTTTACCTTTTTTTTTTTTTCACTCAACTTGCAGAAAAAGGTCCTCTGCAGTCTGTGAGGAAAACTCTCCGAAATTTCTTCACTTCACAGAGCAGACCATCGGAGAGAGAGTCGCAGGTGTGTTTCTGTGCACTTCTTATTGCATATTATATTTCTGCATTTCATGTCTATCAAGGTTTCTGCACCTTTTGGAGACCTCTCGGTGATATAAATTTTCTTATGTCAATAAACATTAAAATTCAAAAACTCCCCCCTCCGTTGGTCCAAGCTGCAACAAAAGCACACCTTCATAGAGCCACTGCACTCATAACAGGTCTGCTCTCTATTTAGGTCAATGCAGTACAAATTTATCTGATTGACAGAAGTTCATGAAAACACAACTACCTTGTTCTTAACCCCCCCAAGTCAGGCATTTTTATTTAAACTCCTTCTCAGATGGAACATGGGACGCCTTGTGTTAGAGGCAGAGTTATTGTATTCAGCCCAGCAGTGAGTCTGCCTCACAGGAGAAAAACAAATATGTCACCTGCAGGAATGAAAAGTGCACTGAGAGTAAGCGTATGCTTTTAATCCTGCAGGACCAGAATTTAATTTCTTTTTCTTCCCTTTGCCATGGGTTGTGAATTGCCAGTTTGATTATCTATTACATTTTTGGATTGAGTCCTATTCCTGCATGGGGAGTGTTTTGAACATCAAGCACATTTGTACCAGCTGGAAATCAAACAGATGCACGGTAAAATATTGCCACCTGCAAGCCAACCATTAACATTTCTAATATCATCTGGATTTAATAGTGTGCCAGCATGTTGTTAACTCTTGAAGGTGAAAAGTTACTACTAAACACTCAAATTGGAAAACATTCACTATTTATTAATTTTACTCGTGTTTGCTTGAAGAATAAAAGTGATCTTTTGGCTAGAGCTCTCATGGCTGATATATTCTTTGAGTAAGATGACTTTATGTTTGTTCCTTCAAGGACATGAACAGTCAGTCTGCCAAGGCAGCAAGTAAATGAATGTGTGAACCACCTCTAATAAATTCAGTCTAAAGAAAAATGGGTCACAACAGGTGTTGGCCTGAATTTAACCTGCTGCATCCAGTTAACTCACAAATCTGCAGGATTTACAGAAGAAGGCAGCAAACTGAATAAAAACAGTGGTTGCTGAGATTTAAAATTCATTCTCTGTAGTTTGTATTTGTATTTTTTTTTTATTAAACTGAATCTAAAATATTAGTTTTTTTTTAGTGTTCAGCTCCCTTGTTTCTCTAGTATCAGATTTACATGGGATTCAGAGTTGACATCATACTGCAGAGAGGACACTGTTTTTAGAAAATCTCTTACAGAAAATATTGTATTTTTTCCCCCTTTCTCCTCTCCAGGAGTCCAGCGCCCCTCCTGTGTCAGACACTATGACACCAGATGAGGTAATGATAAACATGAAAGATTCTTCATGCTTGAATATTTGCTGAATAATTATCAGTACACTCTTATGTGCTAAGTCACTTAAAATTGTTTAAGTCCAGGATTTCAAGGTAGAAACAATTATCTTCAAGGTGTACATTTCAAGTCAATTTAGAATTGCATAACTTCATTTACATCTGTTAGATTGGGGTAATTTCTATCGCTCTATCAGCTAACTTACCAAATCAAGCTAAATGTACCTAAATGTTTAGATATGAGAACTTTTGTCACAATGACAGGGAAGAAATTTTGAAAATAAGGGGTTTTAATGCCCTTGGAAGTAATATTCAGGTAAAAATCAGACTTCTGTGAGAACACGGCAGGTGACATTCTCTACCTGTCCAATCAACTCGACCAGCAGCAACAGCACAAATAACTTTAGAAATACAAAACATCAGCAAAGGCCAGATGAGCATGTTGAACATGTGTACCTGTTCAGAGGAGAAATAAATCAATTTACTTGAGCCCAAATTTTAAGAGAAATCAAAAAGCCAATAAAATTCTGAAAATGCAGATATTTGCATATCTTAACTAACTTAATGAAGTGAAGTCAGCTTATTATCACTTGAACATATCGGGGATAAAAGGACTGATGACTCAGCAGGATTTAGAAAAACTTGTCCATGCATTTGTACTGCAATGCTTTCCTTACAGGTCTCCCTACAAAGCGGCTGCTCGAGTCCTCACTAAGAGCAATAAAGTAGATCATATAACTCCAGTCCAGATCTTTACACTGGCTTCCTGTCTGTAGAAAAATTTACTTCAAAATCCTGCTGAGTTAGTTTATAAAGCACGGAATGGTTTAGCACCAAACTACATTCAGGTTCTTCTGGTTCCTTAAGAACCAACCAGATCCCTCAGGTCATCAGGGTCAAGCCTACTTTCTGTTCCCAGAGTCAGAACTAAACATGGAGAGGCAGCTTTTATGCTCCTCACATGTGGAACAAACTTGTACATGAAATGTAGGTACCCTTGTGCTACAAATAAACTTGTCTTGCCTCAATGTCCAGCAATGAAAGCTGTGCAAACTGCATCCTGGATGCTTGTGTTTTTAAAAGTTTCTGAGGTTAAAGTAATGTGGCAAAATGGAGAGCAAATCAAAATCTTCCCTTAAAGATGTGGAGTCATTGGACGTTGTAATGTCATTGGAGACATGAAGTTATTGTGAAAGTGACAAGTTTATGGAAGAAAAATCCAACTAACAGAGGGATAACTCTGCAAACCATGTGGATTCTTTTAAGTAGAACAATTGGATATATCTTTCAAAAATGTAAAAATAAATCTTTTGCGTTCTTGGTATTTTGACTAAGACTTAGAAAGTGGTTTGGTTTTGTTTTCCAGCTAATACTTCTTGGTTGTAGTCATTCCCGGCTGCGTACTTACAAAACCACGCAGCAAATTGGAGTAATTATTTATTTAACAAAAAACATTTGCCAAAATGTCAAAAAAGTTTGCTAAAAACTGAGTGCGCCCATGATTCGACAGCTTATAGAAACGCCTGTAGTAGCAGCAACTTAAAGTAATGATGTTACCCGTCTCTCCGATCATTGAGGTTTGTGGGCATAATTGCTCCGTAGCTCAATGTTGACATTTGTAAACAAAGTATTGGACTGGAAGTTTTATTTTTTGTGAAAAATACACAAGAGAAGTTGTGTAATGAGTGCAACACCTCATCTGTATGTGTTATTAGGTATTCGCTGGTTTGATGTAAATAACGTCTATGTGAGTGGCATTGAACTACTTTTTTTAAATATGAGCCAGAATTTTTAAAAGATTAGTTTATTTTTATTTATTTATTTCAACAAATGCATCGACGGCAGTGTCCTTCCCTTGCAGTCCTTTACTGTCTGCCACTTTCCTCTGTTCTTCCTGGCACCCTCCCAAATTGCCCCTATATCACCACTCTAATTCTGCAAGACTTCTGCCCCTGTCACAGCAGGCCGATGCTTGTAGGTAAAATCCATAGAGAGGCTAAAAGGTGTCAGACACCCTAAATCTCAGCGGAAGAGCGGGACATGCAATGACACTACATGAGTTTCAAGGTTTTCCACATCTGAAACCTCTCCACTTCAAGTACCTGCTCCCTTCTACACACCCCGTAAAAACACACACTTTGAATTTCACCCGCACATACAGAGCTAAATGTTAATGATTTATGTAACACTTGTTGTTGCCTGGTATATTTAATCATATGCTTCATGACTCATCATGATAAACAAATCCGAATGTTTCCCTGTGGCTGAACTCATAGATTTGAATAGAATGTTTTCTCTCATCAGGACTCTCAGCCTCTGCCAGACATTTCATCTCTGTGACCTTGCTATTTATTTGCTGCTGCAGATCAAAGCGTGGGAAGAGGCGGAGATGGACAAACCGATGGAAATCGATGAGATACGAGTTGACCCTTCCCCTTTCCAGCTGGTGGAGAGAACATCGTTACACAAGGTTGGTGGAGAAAAGTGTATATGTAAATATTTAAGCCCTGTTTCCATGCTGTAATGTAATTCATGGGAAAAAAAGGGGTGCAGAGTAAATTTTCTTTCATTGAAACTTTTTTTCTTTTTCTGTTCTGACAACATAATCTGCAACAAAATTTAACAGCTGAATTTAATGGAAAAATTTGAAGAAAAGTTTGCATTTGATCTAAAGAGTTACTCAAGCAAAGAAGAAAATTAATAGATTTCAGCCCTTTGAGCATTCATCAGGTCTTTTGTTGATGTGTGCACTCGCTGCACTTTCAATTGTTTGTTCTTTAGCATCTCATTCAGTGAAGGATGGTGATATCATTGACAAAGGGAGACAGAACATGAAAAAGACTCAGCAAGGACAAACGGAGAAAGTCACAAAAGCTTTCCATTAATTTTCTGGGAATCTTACTTAACCTATAGTCAGCTGAGTGGTTGTTGCAGTGCAGTGTTGGAGCAAATCCTGCAGACTTCGTGAAGATATTTAACAAATATATTGCTGGATCAGTTTGTTTAAACTGAGCTATAGGCATGTGTGTTGTGTTGCAGTGTTTGTTAAAGAAATGGATCTCATAGGATCTATGGATCAACATGACTCTTCAATGCCTCACACATTAAAGAGAAAATCGTGCCATCCACTCCCACAATCTACATTTGAAGGTGCAGTGTGTAATAAAAAATCCAGGATCAATAACTGACAAACAGTTTCTATTGGTAACTAATCACTTTACTAAATAACTGTTGTGTTTTTATTCTGTTAGACTGCCTTTGATAACTACTTGGTTTGGGTCTACATACGTGGCAGCTGCCATTTTTATGATATCATTTTTACTACGGTGTCTCTAAATGGACAAAATACCAAGTGCGAAGTGAGAACTCTCTGAGCTTAACTGCACTGGCTTTGTTTGGGGTACACCGTTTGGGATAAATAATGCTTTAAAAGGCACGTAGAAGGAGACAGTACACATGTACACAATTTTTAAGAAGTTACCTGTAGTACAGTACTTGCACATGAGGCCAATGGACTTGCAGTAGAAAACATGTTTCTCTGGAAGAGTTTTGGTCACTGATGGCCACTATCTATTTATAACTTGGCATTTAAATGCTTGGCTTTTGTTTGGTGTTTTGGCTTCTGCTTATATCCATTAAAATGTTAAAATACTGTGTAAATCTTTTGGAAGGCCTCTTGATGATTTCCAACAGATGTTTAAGGTGGAATTTTTTTTTTCATGTTATTCAGTGCATGAGCTGATGTTGTAGTCAATTAACCACACTGTTTAATATTACTGTTGCGTAAAATATTTTTAGTGATGACTAGATCTTTTAGTGCAGACATGTTTAGGAATTTCATCTAGAATGTGACTGGGTTAAAGACCAGTATAGTTGCTTTTTGGTTTCACTGCAGAACAATTAAAAAACAAAGCTCACAAATGGCTTCTTTATTTAAAAACATTTGCATTTTATGATAGCTTTAACTTGACATTATTTATATGCTAAAAGTCCCAAAATGAGCTCTTCACATCTACTTGATTATAAATATTTTCTGGCTTAATTTTAACAAAAATGTTAAAAATGTGTTATTTGTTCAGTGCTTACACATACCTTTTTATATTATTTTTTGTTCACCTTTATTCTGCAGTTGTTGTGATTGAATCACATTATTGTTGTTCTGACAAATCTTAGTGATCCAGGATTTGCAGGCATTTGCAGGATACTGCAGCTTGTAAATACCTTGCACCATTATTATGTTTACTTCTTAATTTTTTTCTTCAGTATGATTTCATTTTCAAGGTTAATACCCAGAATATTGCATTTATTCATGTGCAAAATAGGCCTTGTGATTGAGATGTGCTGATGCATACAAAGAGCTCATCCACAGTGCGACCTCAGCTGGGTTATGAACAGAATGTGCATGCAGACACAGTCAAGGACTTTCTCTTTCTGTTTTTTCACCTGCAGCCTGGAGCCAGTTTGCTTTCATCTCCCTGCTTTTGTGTCTAGACAGAGCTGACAAAGAACCACTGGGTTTTTAAATAATCTGAAGCTACATATAAACAAATGTAAAATCTGTCTAGGAGTGAGATACGTTGCCTGAGTTGCATTTTCACCCTGTCTCCACAGACCCACACATTATTCTCACTGCTTGGACTTAGTCATGCTTATGTGACCAGTATCGGCAAACTTGTGGGGGTAGTGGCATTAAAAGAGGTAAGAATAATAACTTATATTTTTTCCCCTCCCAAAGACACTGATCTATCTGTCCCAACTCAGAAGATATCTTTACATCTTGGCAAATACCACATTACCATGAAGGCATCCTGTTAGTTCGTCAGCAGGTGATAGGAACAGTTCAGCTCTGATAATGAACTACTTAAACTAGCTCCTGTACAGCTGACAGCCATCTATAAAAAATAAAGGATATGTGATCATTTGTAGAAACTCTACCACCGATATGAGAGGTCAAAAGAGCTACCTTCTCTTCAGACTTTAGCACAAACAGCAGAGGAAGGGTGTGGCCAGACAAGCTACCAGGCTGGACCACAGCAGCATGGCCCACCACAGCTTTCCCCTGCAGTGAGTGTGCGGTGGAAACACATCATTAAGGCTTGGCACGGCACAGTGTGGCCAAAACAAACAACTTAAAAGGATGCAAAACCTCTAAAACTGTTTGAAGGTCACAGAAACAAAAGTGTAAGCAGCAAGCCTCTTGAAGGCAATTGCTCTTAATTTATTTCTTATTTTAGTTTTTCTATTTTGTTTTATTTTTCATCCAGTGTCATTTACTCCTTTTATTTTTAACCTTCTTTTGTTTATTTTTTCATTTTTCCCACTGTCCTGTATCCAGTAAATGGTTCCTTTTTACTTATTAACCACACCTTTTTTCTGTTTCTGTTTTTATTTTTTAATTTTTTAATTTCTTTTCTTTCCTCCTAATTTCCTTTCCCAAACCTTTCCTTCCACACCCAGCTTCAGAAAGCCATCGAAGGCTCCACACGCTCTGGTGTGCGGCTCCGCCCTCCTCTGGCCAGCTTTCGGGATGTCAGCAACCACAAGGCTGTCCCTAAACCTTTGCCTTCTTCCACTGCTCCTTCCTCTCCTTCCTCCACTTCTCCTCCATCACCTCAGATTGTCCCAGAGCCTCCCCCTTCCTCACCACCCGAACACCCCCTCTCTCATCACAATCATCATGATCAGCAGCATCCCCACGAGCATGAAACGGAGGTGTGGTTTGAGGGTGTGACCCGGGAGGTGGAGCAGAGCAGCAGCAACAGCACTTCAAGCAGCAGCTCAACTAGCAGACGATGCAGCTACAACCTTACCCGTCCTCCGTCCTCCACTCCTCCTCCTGTCCCTCCTCCCTCCACTCCTTCTACTCCTTCGTCTTCCATCCCTCTTTCCAACCTGAGGCCCACACAGGGACTCTTTGAGGGAGATGAAGACAGTGATGATGAGCCGATGGTTTAGCTTTCAGCTGCTTTTAGCTGGGTTTTTTTTATAATGGAAAACTTTTTTTAAACGCCTGATTTTTTTCTTCAGTTCTTATTGTGTTGTTTGTGTCTTTGGACATCCATTTACCTCTGTCTATTAAGCTGTTAAACATTCTGTCAAAATCTTCTCCTGAACAGTGTTTAAACACACACTTATATCCACACTTCCCACCCAGTCTCCACCTCTTTCTTTATAGATCTCTGTAGTTTTGCTTCTTGCTCCTTCTCGCTTCCTCTTAATTATTTTTTCTCTTGTCAAAGATTTCATGTACTGGTGAAACTCTGAGATTGTTGCCATAGGTAGAGTTCAAAGCAGCATCAACTGAGAAATAAATACATAAATTAATAATCTTAATAGCAATAATAATAACAATAATTGTAATTTTTACTCAAATGGGAAATTAGGCTTTGCATTTATCACATCTCTAGTTGTTTTTACCAGAGACCAGTTAGCTGCCCTATGTCTGCACCTGGTGAGCAGTTGGGGGTTGAGGGTAAATAATGACAAGATGTGTTGTCATTTACTTTGTAGCATTTAGAATTAGTCCTATCTCTGCCCCTAAATAATATCCATCATTTTTCCTTAACAACTGTGTTGAAAGCTCTCCAAAACAGAGGTGAACCTATGCATTAGGTCTGCACTACCTGAAAGTTTATGTCTTAAAAGTTTTTTGATTTTTTTTTGTATAACTTGCAACAGACCACTTGGGTAGCAGCGAAGTATACATCTGCTTAGTCTACAGTAGAAGATTGGCCAAAGCCCCACAACAACCTCCAAACTGTATGTTGACCTTGTGGGTTCAGCCTCCAAGCTCATCTCATCACCCTCAAGTTGATAAATGAAGCAACTAAAGGCAGCTGACAACAGCTAAACCTCTCCACACAGATGCTTTCTTTTCCTTTGTTTTTCCAAACAAGGACGCCTCCCAGATTCACACAGAATCTCTCATGACGACTACTTTAAATCATTTATAACCACGATGATTTTAGCGCACAGACAGAAACGTTCATTCGTTCAACCACCGCTGACGTTTTGACACATGACATTTATATATGTGTTTTAAACTTGAAGACAAGTGTTGACACATAGATATTTTAATTAAAGCTTAAAATGAACTTAATAAATGCCTACATTAGCACATCCATTCAACATAGCCCGGTTATGTCATACCAGCCATGTGAGGCTTCCTTGAGTTGAATAAAAACCTATAAACGACCATTAAAATGTGTAATTCAAGAAGTAGTTCCCATTGGAAATGTAATTAGATTTTTTTAATACTATTACTCAAATTTACATTTTCTTTTAAAATCAAATTTGTTGTTTCAGTAAAACTAAAGTAAAACTGAAGACTAGAAAGTGTGGAGACTCCAAATCAAGATATCACTGCTGCCACATTAGCAAACATTAGCATATCCCGACACACAGGGCAATCTAAATATTTTACCGTAGCAGCTTATGAACCTGCAATAAAGTTGAAACAGTAAATTTAAAAAACTTGAAGCTGTACAAAGAGTTTAAGTTAGTTTTGCTAAATCTCAGAGTTCATCACAGCAAGCAAAACCTTAACATTGCTGTTGTTCGATTTAATATTATCATATAAAATATAAATTTGTCACCATTTGATTGATAATGAATTGTAATGAATAAAAGATACTGTATTAAAAGTTACTAAATGAGCAGACCATAACTGCATTCATGAAATATATCCATCTCCTCTTTCACTGTTCTTCTGTCTCAATCACTTAAGTCCTGGAGTTGGATTCTCAGGTGCTGCTGTAAAAGTCTTTAAACCTGCCATTTTAACAGAAAGCTTTTCTATGTTCATATAAAAATGTGTTTCTGTTTCTTAAGAAGGTCTTTGCTCTCTACAGGTCTTTTGTCATTTGTCTAAGGCAGTGGTAATATATTCATTTATTTATATATTTATTAATTTATTGGTGTTTTAATAGAGTCAAATGCTATCTCCACGTTTATGAAACTGTGAACGATGTCGCTAAATAAATTTTAATTCTAAATATTTAATTTGTTTGTCATCTGATGCTTGAATGTGATCTTTATTTATTCCAGTCAGGCTTGTTTTAAGGCAGAGCAGGGGGCAGGTGAAGGACAGCACATTTTTAAATCCACAAAAAAAGATGCTTCCGGTTTCTTCAGTCAGCTGGATCTGTAACTAATCCAAGGTAGGGGTAAAATACTCACTTTTTCTTCAGACAGATCATGATTTCATATTTCATTTTCATTACAATGGTATGCGCAAATCTGAGAGAAATTGGGAGTTTATTTAAAATTGACACATTATATTTTAAAAGTTCCATATTATGCAAAATTCACTTTCTAAAGGTTTTCTAACAGTCACATGTGTCCTCATAGCCTGTGTTAGAAGCCCAAAAATGAGAAAATTCTATCACCTCTCTCACTTCTCACTTGCTCCACTTATTAGCGAATGTGTGCTCAAATGGGTAAGTCTAAGATCTTTTCCATTGTCACCTCAGGAAGGGAAATACCCACTGGGGGCAGTGGGTGTAGTTGACGTCAAATCAGAGATAGTTTGAAGCGTCTGCTGTCCAGCTTAATTAATCACCGATTATAGGGTGCAAAAAGGAACAAAAACCATGGTTGTCTTTTTTTTTACTTTTGTTGTATTCAAAGCTCCCCAAATGAAGCATCTTTGTCCGTGTCTAAATCAACTAAGAGCGGTGTTCAACATTAAATAACAAAACAGCCTTTTTTACCAACAAATAAACATAGTTCAGAGCCGCACAACCCATCACTCAAGTCCAAGAATAGATGTTCTAACATTAGAATCTTCAGCTTAGTAATTTTTTGCTCTTGGCACAAATCAAACCTATGGTTAAACCAGCATTGTTGGCAATGAATGCAAATGAATCTATCCACATAAAATTACATTGAATTTTCCTCTGGAGCCAGGGAGGATGGTCTGAGGAGCGTCAGTTTGCAGTCCCCTCAACTAAGATGGTAAAGTTTCCTATAATGTTTTAAACCACCCTACATTTCTTTATATATTATGGGGGAAAATGGGAGAGTAGAAATGTGCAAAAACACAGTTTGTGTAGTTCTAACAAGTTTTCTTGTCATTTTAGGTAGTCTTCGGGAATAGTTCTCCAGGCATCTTGAAGGACTTTCCAAAGCTCTTCTTTGGATGTCTTCTGCCTTTTGTTTGGTTCTCTGTACAGATGACCCCATACCGCTTCAATAATGTTGAAGTTGGGGCTCTGCGTAGGTTTTATTACTCCATAAGACCTGTTTGGACTAGTTTTCAATCCAATTTATGTCATTTGGCATACCTCAGCCTTTTCTCCATATTTCCTTTCCACAAAAATTACTTTTTGACAGCCACCCTTCCACAAAGACCATTTCTGATGAGACCAATGCCAGATAGATCAACTGAAGGGTCTAGATGCATCTCTCAGGTCCTGTTTCAAGTCTTTGCTAGATTTTTTTTCCCTCTATTTCTTAAGGACATCACTTTCAGGTACTGTTGAGCTGCTGTAGACATGTTTTATAAGCCTGCTACTTCTTCTGTCTTCCACATGTCCAATTTCCTCATAGGTTTTGACAACACGCTGCACACCATGCTGAGAATAGACCAAATTTTGTCTGCAAAAAAAATGATGGTAGTATCTTTTACTATTTTTTTGTAAATAAAGAAATGGAAACAATATGTCTTTGCAAGAGGCTGCTTGTAACTAACAGATCTGAGTTACAATTTACACGTACCTCTGGGAATGACAAGGTACAAGGACTGAAAAGGAATGGAAAAAAATCAGCCAGAAGAAAGTGTTCATAAAAAACTTTTAATAAGTGTGGAGAACTATTGGTTTTAGCATTTGAAACAATTAAAAGAAAATCTGGCTGCTTGAAAGCAAAAATAAATAAGTGAATGACTGTTGAGTACTTTTCCATGGCATTGCATTTTAAGACTTTTTTTTAGACTTCCTCTGAAAATAGTTTTAAATGAAAGAAACCCAACGCTTCAATTTAAATTAAACTTTAGAATTAAGCTTAAGTGAAAGCCCATTAAGTGCATTACTTTATACCTTTTCATTTAGTATCGTTACTGCTCAAATAAAGTTTTGTTGTGTCTCATTTCATAGTTGAGGGGGGGGCGGCCACTTTCTCAAGCATATCAATCATTTCTTGTTTTTTCAAGTGTAATAGTGAATCGTCCTCTCAAGCTGTAGCACAATGCTACTCTTTCTAACTCTTTTCCAGTGTGTCTATAAACATACAGTATGGTACAAGTGGCAAAAAAACACATTACTGTTCCAGACTTTTCTATACTATAATGTATCAACCTAAAATCTCACTTTAAAGCAGCAGTACATGAGTTTCTAACCCTAAGATTGTGTGTTTCTGACTCGTTTAGATGCCACACTGACATTCATTGTTTACTTTTCTGGACCTGTCGTTGCCCTGCAGCATCCCTTAGCTGAGAAACCGTATTTTACAACTTGTTTTCCCAACCCTGAGCAGCACGTGACAGCTGCGTTTTGCTTTGCAAGCAACTGGATATCAGCACATTGACGATTTTCAATGCACACCATGGTTGCTTCAGCAAAGAAACACAAAAGGGCATCAGAAGAAGTAAGGCAAAGAAAAAGGCAAAGAAA